>OX030949.1:144085499-144685499 GCA_943735915.1 Pherbina coryleti | reverse complement strand
ACATAGAATTATTACTCGCTGAGTATTAGTGCTAGGATTAAAAATACGATGCGCCAATAAAGGCCTACTGGAAACCCTCACAACAAAATTAGACAAAAAATTTCTGACATCATGGGGACGCTGCGAGAGCCGCTCAAAGATCGATAACGCAACATTCATGCAGCGGCGTTGCATTGAATTTTTACTCAATGAGTATATAACCTACGATAAAAGTTTAAAAAGGAAAATAAAGTTTTTATACATGGCTTTACGACAAAAATAAAAAAAAAATTCCGGCGTCGTCAGGTCGTGAATATAGCAGCTTATGTAACAGAAATGTAATATCGTTGCATGGAATTATACTCACTCAGGAGGAGTGCTACAGTAAATTTTGTTTTACCACAGCAGGGATGTGTTATTACGCTTCACAACTAAATTACAAAAAAAAATTAGTTGTCATGATTTCAGGGATGCAATCACATAATGCAGTAAAAATGCTACAGCCATGAAAAAACGTTGCATGGATTTTTAACTCTGTGACTACTGGTGCAACGGTAAATTTTAAGGTACGAAAACAAGGGTGAGGTCTTCGGGCATATGACAAAAATAAAAAAAAAAATTGACGGCGTGTCAAAGACCCTCAGGGAACCGCCTAATGTGACGCATATGCATCACTTTTGCTGGATTAATTGAAATTAGAGCACAACCAATGGGGAAGCAAAAAAAAAGCTAAAAGAAAGCACCAACTCCAAATCTAACAACAACTCCAACTCTAACACCAACACCAACACCAACACCAACACCAACACCAACACCAACACCAACACCAACACCAACTCCAACTCTAACACCAACACCAACACCAACACCAACACCAACACCAACACCAACACCAACACCAACACCAACACCAACACCAACACCAACACCAACATCAACACCAACACCAACATCAACATCAACACCAACACCAACACCAACACCAACACCAACACCAACACCAACACCAACACCAACACCAATACCAACACCAACACCAACATCAACATCAACATCAACATCAACATCTACATCAACATCAACATCAACATCAACATCAACATCAACATCAACATCAACATCAACATCAACATCAACATCAATATTAACATCAACATCAACATCAACATCAACATCAACATCAACATCAACATCAACATCAACATCAACATCAACATCAACATCAACATCAACATCAACATCAACATCAACATCAACATCAACATCAACATCAACATCAACATCAACATCAACATCAACATCAACATCAACATCAACATCAACATCAACATCAACATCAACATCAACATCAACATCAACATCAACATCAACATCAACATCAACATCAACATCAACATCAACATCAACATCAACATCAACATCAACATCAACATCAACATCAACATCAACATCAACATCAACATCAACATCAACATCAACATCAACATCAATATTAACATCAACATCAACATCAACATCAACATCAACATCAACATCAACATCAACATCAACATCAACATCAACATCAACATCAACATCAACATCAACATCAACATCAACATCAACATCAACATCAACATCAACATCAACATCAACATCAACATCAACATCAACATCAACATCTACATCAACATCAACATCAACATCAACATCAACATCAACATCAACACCAACATTAACAACAACAGCAAGAAACTTCGTCACGTCAAAACCTACGGGTGTGTCCACGGCACAGCCAACTCTTTTTTTTTCCTTAAAATGTTTTTTGGGTGATCTGGACAACCCCATGCAACTTTTGAGACCTCTTAGAATACGATCTAAATTTTTCGATACGCCCTAACGCACAATACAATTTATCATAAGAAGCTAGGTCAAAGTCCTTTCAAGGGCTGAAATGGCCAGTTATTTATTTTTTATTTTTTTTTTAATCAGCAGATGCTTCGGACTGAAAAAGAATAAAATAGTCTTTAAGAAAAGTAATTATATGTATATTATCGAAAGCTATTGAATTACCTCAAAATATTAAACGAAGCTTTCCTGCACTTCAATTTTGCTGGTCTTCATTTTTTGGCAATAAATGATGTTGGAACAATATATGGTAAAATTAATAAACTTAGAATCTGTCGTGACTTAAGATCTATAGAAAAATCAAGAATAAGCAATTTTTAATTTATGACTGCTTTGAAATTAGGTTCTCTTACTTTTATTTGATAAGACATTCAGATAAGAGTGAGTATTTGGATTTTTGAATTCCTGACCTTTTTTACAATCTTTTCGGATAATATAGAGAATTTTTTTCGCATCCAACGGTTGTAGCTCTGGATGCCTTAATTTCAAATCAATTTCAGCCTGAAATTTATAAATGAATTAATTGTTCTTCATATTGAATACTTTTATTTCTTTTACCAATTCAAAACCACGAGGAATCCAGAATATTGGCACTTTGTACTCATCCACATAGAAGCTTATACTGTTCCAAATTTTTGAGGCAGCAGGTCTGTGCTAGAACTAAAATCAGCATGGGGCATTTTTGTCAATACTTGGCGTTGAATGTAGGTCTTCGTTGAAAGCAGCAGCAGCTTCTTATACACTAATAGTTATCAATAAACTATTTATAAATCAACAAAGTTATTAAAACAAAACTTTATACATTTAAACACGAAACGAAACACTTACATTTTGATTTCTAACTTGATTTAAAGACTTTGACAAAGTGATGCCAAAGCAGCATGTTTTGCGAGATGCCAAAACATTTATTTCTATGTATGTATATAAACAAGCTTTTTATTTTTCAACTTACTTAAAGCACCATTAAAATGGTTTTTTTATTCCAATTCATCAGTGATGTGGTTTTTATCAGTGATGTTCTTTTCAAAGGTTCTAGCAGAAGAGCCAATACACAAGATAGTAAATTTTTATCTGACTGAATTTAATGCAACATTGCCACAAAAACAAAAAAGTGCCAAACAAAATTGATTGCAGAGGAGCGGAGCTATAAGTAATCAAGACCACAACAGAGTTTTTTGTTTTTTTTTTTTAATTTTTTTTCTTCTCTGAAAATTCCCTACTTTCAGAGAATTCAACAAAATCGGTGCCTATATTTTGGAACAAAAATACAAACGACAAAACAAATAACAAAAAAACGCCTATTTTTTGGAACAAAAATACCTACAAGTTTGGATTTTTCCCTACATGTACCAACACTGATTGAGAGAACTTCGTGCGTTTCATCGTGTACGTGTTTCGATTCTCGAATAAAGCCGTCGAGTTTTACCGCGTGTGGTACTACGTGCACATCACTGCTCTAAATCAGTGATGCACACGAGATGCTTTCAGAGCCGCTCGGCTTTCACATACAAGTCGTGTGTGCGAAGGTACCGAACTTATACGACGATAGCAGAGAATCAGTTTGTGTCAGAGATAATGAGATGGGATACTTCGTTTCTATTGTGAATTCTGTTGATTTTGACAGCTAAAAATGCTTCTTCTCCAATTTTTTATGCAATCACGTATTGTATATGTGAGTTCACCTCATATTTGGCAAAAATAGGTCCTACACCCAAAAAAGTCTTGCATATTTAAAAGAAAATTGTTTTTAGCTGAGCAAGAATATTGTTAATAATAGTCAATAAAGATCTTTTGTTAATATAGAAATGTCAGTATTGTCAATCTAATTTATGGAGTTGCTTTGATAATACACAAAAATATTTTTTATAGAAAAAAATTTAATTGAAAATAGAAACATTTGTTCTATTTACAAGTGCTGTTGTTAGCAGAAAAACATAATTCAATTTCTTTCAAGAACAGCTATATCTTTGTTTTAAAACTCTGTTCTAATTTTTAAATGCATGAATTTGTTTGAACAAACATTGTAAGCTAATTTTTCCCTATGTGTACACTGGTAGTTAAGCTGTCGAAAGTGAGATATTCACCAGCGCTCATGTCCATCCAGAGGGGTGAATTCAACGAGAATCCATCGAGAGGGGTGAGTTTGTCATGAAATTTTACTAACACATTTATAATATTTGCATTAGTATTGACTGCATTTTAGCATACGGCTCAGTGATGTTAACAAAATTTGTTGAAATTACTGTGTTAGGCACGCAAAATTACTGTTTTTGATGCAAAATTACTGTGAATTGGAACAAAAATTACTATGGAATTACTGTACAACTGAAACACATATAAAATCAATTAAAATGTTAATTTTCATACAATTGTTTATGTTAATTTTCATACAATTGTTTAATTATATTTATATAACTGATGTTCGGAACCTTTTTTCTGTTAATAAATTTCAAAATGACAAAGTCCAACAGTAGTTTTCCATTTCATAAATTGAACCTAGTGACTGTAACTTAACTTTATAAGTTAACTTATTAGTTCTTAGAACGGGAATATAACAAACATTTTGGGTCGCTGGGATCGGTTAAAATAAATTCCACTGCTGCTAAGAATAAGAACGCGAGAACTAATACGATTTTGTGTGTATCCAGTTTGTTGATCACTTAACGACTAAATTAAACATTATAAAAAAATGCATATGAATGCTCAAGAAAGAGTTTCGGGTTACGAGACTATTAAATAGTAATTCTACTATTCGAAAAAACATAATATAATAACATATAATAATAAACCAGCCATTTCAGCCCAATTCTTTGGCCCAATTCTGTTAAACAAAAATTACTGTTTTTGGTGCAAAATTACTGTGAATTGGAACAAAAATTACTGTGGAATTACTGTATAACTAAAACGAATAAAAAAAAAAAAAAAAAAATTGTAAACCTCTTATAAAGCCTTCATAAGAAAATAATTAAAAAACATTATTTACATATAAACGTTCAATAGCGTTAAAAATATCTTTAAAATGCTTCATAAATGAGATCATTTTAAAAATTTTTGAAAACTTAAATAAACCCCTTTGATTTGTATTTTTGTTCTCATCTGAGCATAAATTTTGTCAAAATTATATAAAATTATTTCAAAATATATCAGAAACCAGGGTAGAATAAGAGAGGAACACACATTTCGGACTGCGCTCTCTTCCTCATAGGCAAAATTGTCTTTCACTGTTTGAACTGTTTGACTTTTATTTTTAAAAATGGCTGAAACATGCTATAAGCTCCTAACAAAGCATTTCTAAAAATATTTGTTCTCATTTGAACACAAATATTGTCAAAAATTATTAAACTAATTCAAAATATAAATTTTGCAAAATATGTAAAAAAAAAATTAAAAATATTTTGCAACAAAATTTATCAAAACATTTAAAAATATTTAAGAAAAACACAATAAAATTACAATTTTTCTTTGCAGATGGTAGCTTCGAAGAACTTTTGATGTTAAAATATCAAAATGTTGACGAAATTGTGACAAATAAATATAAAATCATTGAATTTATCTAATACACAAACCATTATTTACACTTATCCCACTACAAATCGAAAGTGTTTCTTTTTTAACTACAAAAGCCGCTACAACATGTTTATGAATAAGAAAATTTTAAAAAACTTTCTAACATTAAAAAGCTTTTTAACTATTGACCGTTTTAAAGCTATTTTAAAATATTTTTATGAATACGGCTTATAATATACAAACGTAACAAATATATTTGGATACTTAATACATTTAAGAATTTTAGATATTATTCATCTAAGTGACCGTACATAGACCTTACTAAAGGCGCAAAATGGTTTCCTTGGAATTGTTCGGTTGTTAGTGCTATCCATGTGTACGCTATAATTTGCATAGTTATCAAGGCAACGTTCCATTTTGCACTAAATTCCAGAGATGGCAAAAGTATGAGAAGAACAGAGATGTTACAAATGTGATTTTAGAAAATTTTTTCTAAAAAAACTACATTTTTGTCGGTCTATTAAAATTACTTGATATTTCAAAAAATTACTGTCGTACTGTATGAGCAGTCAAATTACTGTAGAAAACAGTAATTACTGTGCCGTTAACATCAGTGATACGGCTATCTCTTTTTTGCCGAAGTTTCCAATCTCTTTATCTCTGGTTTGCGTTTGCACTTCATGGAGTGAGGGTCTCATGCGCAAATTATTTTGTTAAATGCTGTACAAACGCAATATATGAATGAATTAAACATGTTTCGACCTTTTTGGCAATTTATTTAGTTATTTTATTTAAACCCTTATTACGAGCCTTAATCTATCTATCAAAAACACTTTATGCTATCTTTTACTCAATGAGTGTTAAAGTATTTGCAAAAGTATTTTTTTTTCAGTATTCTGCTCGCACACACATACTAAATAAAAAAGTTGCGCTTGTAGTGGAAGTTCTGCCAACGCTGTGCATCACTGCTCTAAATAAATTGATTATCGCTATTGTCCTTGCTGCCGTTGTTGTTGTTGCTATTGCTGCTGTCAACGCCGCTATTTCTGCTGCAGTTGTTGCTATTGCTGTTGTTGTTATTGCTATTGTCATTGTTGTTGTTGCTATGCGGATGCGCGTGTAGGTTGAGGAATATGTTAACTTGCATCTGGTCATTGTACAAAAATAATTAATTTCATATCAGGTGCCTACCTATAATAATTTTGAATAAAGTGTTCTGAGGGTGCCACAAGACGGCTATAGTTTATTTGGGAACATTTTTCTAGGTACTTTTAGATATCTAAAAACCAAATCAAACTATACATCTGCACGACAGTACAGAGTTATCTATGAATTAGTTTAAAAGAGACTGCAAAAAAAAAAATCGCCAGAAATATAAGGTATTTTATCTATCTTCATTTAAAAAAAAATCCATCAGTTTTAAGGTGACAGCGTAATTTTATCCGTGTTCTTATTCGTGTCACATTGCTTTCTTATGCTTCAAAATGTTTCCTCATTTTTCTCCTAAAATAATTTGTTCTAATAATTCATCTACTTCTTGTCTAAACTAGTGATTTAATCCATGCCCAAATTACCGATGTTATCCTTGTTCCAATCTCTTTCCTAATCTTTTTTTTTCAATCTATGTCCCAAACTTTTTCACAATCTTTGTCCCAATTTTACTTTAACTTAGACATAGCAAAACAGCCATGTATTGAAAAAAAACATACATCGAATACTCATTTTGGGCAAAATAACGTTCGGTATAAAATGTTCCATAGATTAAACTAGATGGATTGGGTTTAAGATGTTCCTACATTATCATCAAATCGTTGGCAATTTCAACTACTAACTATATTGCTGCACTGTATAATATTGGGCTATCAAAATCCTAAAAAAGCTTATATGTAGTTGTTATTTTTCAAGAGGATACGACCTTGAACAAAAATTTCGCCTTCGTTCTCTACCATTTCACTTTATTTTATGATTTAATAGAACAAAATAACGCGTTTGTTTTAGTGTCATGAACAAACGACATTTCAGTGTCACGCACACCATTGCTAGCTGACCAGGTACAAGGTTTTTTTTCTGTATTATTTATAAAGTTGTTTTCATCAAACACCTAGGCAAATATAAAAATTCTGTTTATAAAGAAACCACATTAAATAAGCGTAAAACCTCGCTTTAAACACGCTGCTATATATTCCCACCACGCTTAAGTGTCTTATTAGACGTTCCTAAAAGTATGCTACAGTTTTCAACTTTATTATTCTTTCTCGCACCACCTGCATAGCTAAGACCACGTGTAGCCACTATATATAAAGTCGCCCATTAAATGCGGTCTATGACACCGTCAGCAGGTACCATTGACTTTGTCGCATTTTAATATTCCAAGCACAGCGAAAAGTGATAATGATTTTTATAGATTTTGAATAGCAATGCAAAAGAGCAACGAAATGATGTCAGACTGGTTGGGGAGCAGGTTGGTGAGTGGAAGTTATGTTATGGCGGTTTTATTTTCGCAAAGGAGTTATAAGCGTGACAAGTGCAAATGGCACACAAACGACCATTTGCGGTGCTTAGCTGTTGGACTCAGCACTCAGCACGACCTTTTGAGTGGGTGGCACTTGGGCGGTCACCATGCATTTTTAAAAGGATTCAACCGTAGACACGTACTTAATCAAGTAATTACGGCGATAATCAATGATAAAGAGCTCAGGGCATGGATCAAAATTATTTGCAATAGAAGGTTTTTTACCCTCATTTTTATAGATTATTTAAGCTGTCCTTTACAGCTTTGTGGTTTTATAAGTTTTTTATAGGAGTATGAAGGGAGTCATGTAATTAAATGGCTTTTGTGACGTTGAATTATTCGAAATTCAAAATTATTCAGTATCAATTGATATGTACGCGTAGATACGCAAATGTACGTGTTATTTTTGCAAAAACAAAATTGGGATAGTTTTATAAGCATGAATATTAAAGAGAGACTTTGTATTGAATAGGTTTGAGTTGATTTTAGGTAGGGCCAGTTTTACATACATCTTTTTACAAAAATTTTATCCTCAGAAGTAACTGCGTTGCATTGTTGTAAACCTTAAAGCCGTTTAAAGCTTTAAAACTTTTGGCAAGGAACAAAATTTGATGATAAAGCTATTATATAATATGAATGTATGAATATAAAGTTTAATAAAATATATAAACCATTTTTAGGTACATAGGTGCATGTATAGTTTGTTATGTAACGTCGTTATATACTGATCAATATAAAAATTTAAACGTTGACAACAAGAAGAAGACCTTTAAAACAGTATAAGTATAGACCGTTTTTTACGACCGAATTGACAAAATTACAGGTAAAATCATTTGAAAATTTCTAGTCTCTTTTTAATTTTTTCAAGTTTAACAAAGCTTTGTTGACAAATTTTGTTTTGTGGAACCATTAATTTTGGCAGGATTCTTAAAGCCTGTTTAATTTTGCGTTCAACAAGCCATCACTTACTTCAATCGGCTGAAATACACTAGCACCGTCGAATTTTTAGTATTCACAATAAAACGATAACTTCGATAACTGTTCGTATATACGCCGTATATATAAGCCATCGCCAGAAAGGTCAAATTATACATGAAGCAACAAGAAATAAGTTATCTTCTAAGCAAATAAAAGACAAGCTGAACATTACCGTTACTTACTGCACGCCACATTGCACGTATTTTGAAGTCATCACCGAACATTAAATGGACGAAACTCAAAGGCAAACCACGGCATACGCAAGTTCATAAGGATAATACCATTTCTACACAGAGAGTTTAGTTTTAAGTTAACCCTAGCTATTAACCCTAGTTTAAGTTAACACACCTATATATAGTGTGACATTTCTTCTTTTACTTTTGTGTTCTGATATTGTTTCGGCACATGCACCACCGTGATCTCAATTCCACATCAATTCCAAGGACAAGGCTACAGCCATTTCTGCGTACACATTTATCGGCCCATACTAATATGAAGACTTCATCTTCTGCACTTGTCCAAGTTCTTTTCTTCGCTTTTTTGTTCATTTTTTGCATATAGTAAATTGCACAATTTTAGAACAGCTGTTTTTGACATTTCTCATCACAAAATTATACAAGTTACATCTGAACGTGCCTTTTTATAAGAACGTTAGCATACTTTTAGGCATTTCTCAAATGGAAATTGATAAACACAGAAATAAAGTTGCGTTTTCGAGATCGCCCATGGCGTATGAGTGATTTTTAATTAATATTATATCCCATTAATGTTGCGTATACGCTACGGTGACAAGATTTCCTCAAACAAAATACGGTGTATGGAAAAATTATATTAGATAAATATTCAATAATATTTATAATTAATTAATTAATCTTGATTATAATTAATTTTGAATATGGGTCATTCTTTTATAAATCGCACACCTTATTCTACTTGACATTTTAGTATCGGCTGAGTATTCTTTACAGTTATTAATTAATTTGGTTAAGAAATACGACTGACCTTTTATTCATTTATGCTGACCTATTATCAGCAGACAATATTCTATTGATTTCATGTATTTTTTTTTTTATTTCATTGATGATGGGGTGCCAACATCTCAATGTGACCTTCAAAAAATTTTAACCGCGAATAAAAAATTTTCTATCGCTGACCTATTACTGAAACTTACTGACCTTTACTGACCTTTTGCTGACCTTTTAAATTATGCAATTGGTCAGTCGAAATTAAACCAATGGGGTGCCAACATATCGCAGCTGTTTAGTTGAGTTTTTTCCTGCAAAATTGTACTGAAGACCTCGAGAGTTTATTTTGCGTTCAGTGGCAAAACTCAACTTTGTACTCGAAACTCAAACTAAACTCTCTGTCGAGAGTCGAATTGGCGGCATTAAAAAAAGGGGATTTCGGGAAATTAGAAGGAGTACAAAAAAATTGGAGAGAAAAAAAAAATTGACAATGATATAGGAGACATCTATGGCACTTGAATGAAGCCAACATAGCATTGACTTTCTCCGATGATGAAGTATGTTCGATGTCTAAACGAATATGGTATCTAATTTCAACAAAAAAGATCATCCTGATGGGCCAAACAGAGTTAAGTGGCCTAATGAGTAGGTAGTGTCTGTCGAATTCTGTGAATTTGTTACTAACAACACTTTCTTCTTCATCAATAATATTTTACATGAAAAAAATTAGCTGGAACTAAAAATTTTTTGAAGACAGATCCGACTACTTGAGAGGAGATTGTAAGCTACGTTGCTTCCAAAGCAATTGTTAAATTGATTAGTTGTGAATGATATTGCAGGACGTGGAATTGCTCCTATAACACGATTGAATGCTATTTTAATCTACCAGGAGGACCAAAACAGTTTATCCTTCATGGAATGGAGCAGCATTACAAGAACCTGCCATCAAAAAGTTTTTCAAAATCAAAATTAGTTAAGTGTTTGAAATAATCCCACGCTCATAAAACTCAAAACTTATAAAAATTACGAGCGAAAGTCACGCAACGCCCTCGTCGTGCTTCAGAGATCTCAAGCGCCTGCAACTTTTTTCAAAAGAACAAAATGATTACGGTTACTAAAGTAAATGGTACAATGGCAAGCTCATAAGAAACTCTAAAATTAATATAATGTTTTGAAACAAGGGAATATTAATTGAATAGTATCGAGTATTATGTTGCAGCAGAAAAATAAAAGAAACAAAATAAATTTTAATTAATTTTATTGTTAACTTAACGTAAGGACATGTAAATTTTGATGATTATATATAAAGTAAATGTACAAAATAATAAATATATATTTTATTTCACGACATTTAGTTCAACAGAAGTATTATCATTTTGCAAGGAAAAATGCTTAGCTTGCTATTTATATTTTCCAACAGGAATAAAGCAATGAAATTTTAAAGTTCCTTTGATGGTTGCAGCCCTTTTGAATCTCGCGTGTAGTTTGCGTTCTTCCACGTAATATTGGGGAGAGACTCTTTTCCCATTCGAATAAAATTTTCCGCGTTTGAATTGGATTGGAAAGTCTTTGAAGACTAGCTAATCTTACAGCTAATCTTTTCAAAGTCCCACCCAATCCATAGCACGCACCCTTACCAGGAGACGTTGGAAAGAAGTGTCACTCTGCAGCCAGACCAAAATCTTTCTCATGATGAGTCAGATTTACAAAGTTATTCTTGTTTTTATATTGCGCACCCGACCCATCAGAAAAATATACAGTGGCTCCATCGCAAAATCGGACAAGAGCTTGTCTGATATTAATGAGCTCTAAACTTTTAAATAATGTTCTAAATTTTTTTGTTTTTTTGCTTATATTAGCACTTCACATACTTACCTCTCTGAATATAAAAAACAACAACAACTTTTCCAACGATAACTGTTTATTAAAACCAAAAAACAAAAATAACTGAATTTCTTGCGCTCATCGCAAAATCGGACACAGTAAAGAAGCAATGCTAAAAATGCGAATACCTAACAATTAATATTTAGTTGCGTATCATTTGTTGTTCAAAACGGCTTTGGAATTGATTTTACCAAGTTTTGGCATACTTCCGGCTCTATGGAGTTCCATACGTCTAATAAAGCCTCTTTTACCTGAACTAATGTATTAAATTGTAATGTATTAAATTAAATTTGCTAATTCCTCCCAAAGATGTTCAATTACATTAAGGTCTGGGCTTTGTGCAGGTGTTTGTATAAGTTTGGGGCAGTTAAGGATCAACCAAAGTTTTGCAACGCCTGATGTGTGTTTGGGATCGTTGTCTTGGTAAAAGGCAAAGTTGTTTGCGATACCCAATTTTTCTGCACTTTGCTTTACATTTTTTTTCAAAAATTTGAGGTAGACAAATTTATCCATTTTACTATCAATAAAATACAAATTGGCTACCCCGGCACTCAACATACAGCCCCAAACCATAAGAGAGCCTCCTTCATGTTTGACTGTGGCTTTTGTATTTTGGTGATGAAATTCTTTATTTGGTTTACGCCACACAAACATCTTGTCATCTGACCCATGCAAATTAAATTTGCTTTCGTCAGTGAACAAAACTTTAAAATAATCAAATCATCAATGTACAATAAGATGATTTACCATTAAATTACCTGATTCCAAAAATCTTCGGTTTTTAGTAAATAATCCTTAGCATATTTTATTCTATTATTTTTATTTTTAAGGCTTATAAAAGGCTTTTTTCTGGCAAATCGCCCATAATAATCGAATTTATGTAAAGTATTGTGAACAGTATTTCCAAACATCTTTTCCAGTGCGAGTTTTTAGAGATATTTTGAGTTCTTTTACGGTTTTAAAAGGATCTTGTTTGATTTCTTTCAATATTGATCGCTCTTCTCACTCATTTAATATCTTGCCATAACCTTCTTTGCTTTTATTGGCCAGTCTAAACTCATCACGGAACCTCTTGATGATGTCGTGGAGAGTAGAATTACTTTTTCCAACCAATTCAGCAATTTCTCTTACAGCTTTACCTTCCAAATTTAATTTTACTATTAATTGCCTTATTTCGACAGTAGTTTGTTTTCAATTTGGAGCCATTTTAAAAATATTTTTATTTAGCATTAATACCGACTGCCTCTAAATACAATTTACAAACGGATGTGACAAAAAAACTCAGTTGCGAAGTATGAATTTTCATAATAACGGCATTTTTACCATTGCTACTTTACTTTGTCCGATTTTGCGTTGAGCGCCAGAAATTGAGTTATTTTTGTTTTTGGTGTGAATAAACAGTTACCATCTGAAAAGTTGTTGTTTTTTTTATTATTCAGAGAGGTGAGTATGTGGAGTATAAATAAAAGAGAAAAAACAAAAAACTTAGAACACTTTTGACGTGACGAAGTTACGTTATACTCCTCTAGTTTCCAAAAAAGTTAAAAAATGAATTTTTTAAAAATTCATCTGCGTTTCATTGAATTGTTTCTCGCTGCGTATAAGAGCTATGATTAAAAAAATAGTATGACCGTAAAGGTTAATTCTTTGGCTATATTAAAAACCCAAAAAAAAAATTTAGTACGGCATAGGGACGTAGTGGGAGCTGCGTAAGCAACGCAACTGAAAATTTGTTACATGGAATTATTACTCGCTGAGTATTAGTGCTAGGATTAAAAATACGATACGTCAATAAAGGCCTATTGGAAGCCCTCACAACAAAATTAGACAAAAAATTTCTGATATCATAAGGACGCTGAGAGAGCCGCTCAAAGATCGATAACGCAACATTCATGCAGCGGCGTTGCATTGAATTTTTACTCAATGAGTATATAACCTACGATAAAAGTGTAAATAGGAAAATAAAGTTTTTATACATGGCTTTACGACAAAAAAAAAAAAAAAATTCCGGCGTCGTCAGGTCGTGAATATAGCAGCTTATGTAACAGAAACGTAATATCGTTTCATGGAATTATTACTCACTCAGGAGCAGTGCTACAGTAAATTTTGTTTAACGACAGCAGGGATGTGTTATTACGCTTCACAACTAAATTACAAAAAAAATTTTGTTGTCATGATTTCAGGGATGCGATCACATAATGTAGTAAAAATGCTACAGCCATGAAAAAACGTTGCATGGATTTTTAACTCTGTGACTACTGGTGCAACGGTAAATTTTAAGGAACGAAAACAAAGGTGAGGTCTTCGGGCATATGACAAAAATAAAAAAAAAATTTTACGGCGTGTCAAAAACCACCAGGGAACCACCTAATGTGACGCATATGCATCACTTTTGCTGGATTAATTGAAATTAGAGCTCAACCAATGGGGAAGCAAAAAAAAAAAGCTAAAAAAACAGCAGCACCAACACCAACACCAACACCAACACCAACACCAACATCAACACCAACACCAACACCAACATCAACACCAACACCAACACCAACACCAACACCAACACCAACACCAACACCAACACCAACACCAACACCAACACCAACACCAACACCAACACCAACATCAACACCAACATCAACACCAACATCAACACCAACACCAACAGCAACACCAACACCAACACCAACACCAACACCAACACCAACATCAACACCAACACCAACACCAACACCAACACCAACACCAACACCAACACCAACACCAACACCAACACCAACACCAACACCAACACCAACACCAACACCAACACCAACACCAACATCAACACCAACACCAACAGCAACACCAACACCAACACCAACACCAACACCAACACCAACACCAACACCAACACCAACAGCAGCACCAACACCAACACCAACACCAACACCAACACCAACACCAACATCAACACCAACACCAACACCAACACCAACACCAACACCAACACCAACACCAACACCAACACCAACACCAACATCAACACCAACACCAACACCAACACCAACACCAACACCAACATCAACATCAACATCAACATCAACATCAACATCAACATCAACATCAACATCAACATCAACATCAACATCAACATCAACATCAACATCAACATCAATATCAACATCAACATCAACATAAACAACAACAACTACAACAACAACAACAAAAATCTAGTTAGTTACGATTTCACTGCTCACAAACAACAAAATAACACAATGAAACTGGAAAAGGACAATGACATGAATTTGGATATGGATTAGGACAAAAACTAAGACACGCCTTTTTAAACTAGGAAAGGGATTCGGTATATTTGATTAAGTCAAAAATTTGGTCATGGATTAGAACAAGAGTTTGGACATGAAATAGGAGTATAAAGAACACCGTCACGTCAAAACTTACGGGTGTGTCCACGACACAGCCAACGCTCTTTTTTAAAGTTAAAATTACATTTATATTAGATAAACTCTTGTCCGATTTTGCGATGGAGCCACTGTATGATTTTTGAAATTTTGTTCAGTTCTTTTTTTATCCCTTTCAGACCCGACGCTAATCTATTGAACATTTTTTTATGATTTTTGGAATTTATGGTCGTTATATCGAATGAAAATATTCTCAATGTTTAGGTTTCGCAATTTACATATCCTTCAAGGATTTTCAGGACACGCAAAATTGATGCAACTTTATCTGAAACCCATTTTTTTAGCAACAAATGATTCAAATTTGCTATCATACTACCGGTTGCAAAAAAACAAAACCCTTCTGGGGCTAATGATTTTAGGCCAATAAGCATTTTATCGCCATTGGCTAAGGTATGTGAGAAACTTATGGCTCAACAAATCAGTAACTATTTATGTAAAAAGAAATTGTTATATCCATTGCAGTCAGGATTTCGTACAGGACATGGGTGTTCTTCTGCAATAGTTAAGGTAGTTGATGATATTAGACCTAATTACGATGCTGGTTTTATGACTTTGTTATGCCTACTTGATTTCTCTAAGGCTTTTGATAAAGTTAACCATTCTTACCTATGTCAGAAGCTTAAGTGTTTTTTTGGTTTCAGTGATAGTGCTACTAATCTTATGTCTAGTTACTTGTCCAATAGATTACAACGTGTCAAACTGGGTCAACAAACATCAGAATATAAAGTAATTTCAAGTGGTGTTCCCCAAGGCTCCATTCTTGGCCCTCTGCTTTTCTCCCTTTTCATAAATGATATTTTTAGTGTGTGTAAGCATGCATCAGTACATGCATATGCTGATGATGTCCAGCTTTATCTTTCTAGACGAACTGGACTTCTTGATGACCTATGCTCTAGATTAAATGAAGATCTCTTTAGGATCCATGAATGGACTAAGTATAATGGTCTGCAACTTAATGTTTCGAAATCGTATGTCCTGCCTATTTGTAAAAATAAAACATGTGTTGATTATGTCCCTGATCTGTTCATTGGGCAGAAAAACCTAGTTGTTGTATCCAAAATAAAAAATCTGGGTTTCTACATTAACTCTTCTTTATCCTGTGTAGATCATGTTAACAGTGTAGTACAAAAAGTATACTATATTCTGCGTAATTTAAGAATGTCGTCTAGTGTAACTCCTGTCAGTGTTAAACGTAGGTTAGTCATACAACTTATTTTGCCAGTAATAACGTATTCAGATGTGGTTTATAGTAGGCTCGACTCATCCTCTCAAATGAAGTTGCAAATTGCGTTCAATTACGCTACACGTTATGTATATGGGCTACGGAAATTTGACCACCTTTCAACGTATAGAAACGCTTTACTTGGTTGTGACATAATTGCTTACCTTAAAGCAAGAAACTGCATTTTTCTGCACAAACTCATACTTGAAAAAACTCCAAACTACCTGTATGAAAAACTTCAGTTTTGTGTATCCAGAAGAAGCCTTGTTCTCATTGTTCCTAGATATAGTTCGCTAACTTCGTCTAATTTATTTTTCATCAATGCCATTAGACTGTGGAATGCTCTACCTCGTAGGTTAAGAGGAATCTGTGGGAGAGGTGTTTTTAGACAATCTATTTTATCCTTCTATTCTTCTCCTTAGTCTATCTTTCTTCTTTTTTCTTTATCTTATGCTATATTATCTCCTTAACTTATTTAAGCTCAACTTTAATTAATCGTATTTTTAATTTTTATATTTAAGTATTGTTGATGTAATTACCTTTATATTAGGAAAATGACTACATGTTTTCTACGTTTTTCTCAATTAATTCAGTTAAATTTTATCTTTTGTTTTGTTTTTGTTTTGTCAATTTCAATTGAGTTCAACTTAAATTAAGTTTAATTTAATTTAATTATTTTTAGCTTGCATTTAATTTAATTTTAATTTTTAAGTGTTGTTGATGTAATAATATTTATCAGGAATTTGATCATATGTTTTTTAGTCGCACTTCAAAAGAACATAGTTCTTATTGTGCTATCAATTGTTAAATTGTTAAATAAATTGTTAAGTCTGAATTAATTTATTTGAAACATCAAAATTTATTATTTTTTTAGTTCAAATGCGTTAACTTCACTAGTTTTACACTGAAGTTTTACGCTCTATAGTTTTTGTAATTGAAGACACAATTTACCTCTGCGGCTCATTTTGACAAAACTAAAAAGTTTATCAAGAAGTCCACGCGTGTTTAAGTAACGGTAAAGCGAATCGCGGAACAGTGTGAGAAACAAAAAAAAACAATAACAAGCACAATCGATTCATTTCGTTCTTTATAACTTTCGTTAAATAAAAGTGGAAATATTAAAGATAGAAACCACCCGCACAAACGATGCATCACGGTCTGAAAGGGTTATAAAAGTCACCACATGCTATTGAAACACATGAACGGCTATAGTGTCGTGGTGCAAACATTCTGAAATTATCAGAAAACTTTTCACTTCGATATTTCCGTCATTATGTTTGTAATAAATTGCAAATGGGTGCACTGTAGCCTGATCATTATTCCAGTGGAAGCCTTGTGTAGAAATTTGGACAACAAAAGCATAGTCCTCAGAAAAATCACAGACGACAATGCACTCATTCTCCGGCAGGTTTTCTTTTTTATATTTCATAAATTCATTTTGCTTCTTCACAAGGAATGAATGAAGAAGTAATTTTTTCAAACTGATCTTCAATGTTTGCAAATGTTCATCAACCGGAGATATCATTACTTGCAAGCTAGTTCTATCTACGTAAGTCCACTGCCTGTATGTGATTTCGTCAATGTAATTTGCTTCAAAAATTTTTTCTAGTTCGTCAATTAGATGTCCTGCACCTGAATACTCAGAGCACTTTCCAAAATAACAATTATTTGTTGGTTCAAGGCATATCATATATATTAAACAGTCATGATAAGTTAAAAATGGATTATGTGTATGTGCTGTTAGATTTGTCATATTAGATCCTGCAATCAACAATTTAACATTCTTATGAATTGTACACACACAAACTGAATGTGAGCCGCTTTCACCTGCGAGCACGCAATGTTTCGGTCGTAATGACGCAAATTTTGAAAAACTACATTTAGTTTCGGGGTGAGCTTCTTTAAACAATTGATGAAGTTCTTTCAAATTGATTAATAGCAACCTTTTTTGGATTTGAATGAGTTTTTCATTGACTTGAACAGACACGAAATTCTTTTTACCTGGCATGATACGACTGTTTTCATCCAGTTGGAAAAAGTTTAATATTAAATCTACTACTTCTTTCTTTAAAGACGGGTGGCTTTTTGGGGTCGGATCGGACAGAATTCCTTTTTCTCCAGCAATTTGATCCGTAGTGAGAGAGTTACTAAATGTTCCTTCAAAACTAGTCGAAGACTCTCCCGCTTTCGGTGGTAAGAAAGATCGAAAGGATTAAAACATCGGTCTCTTTGAATTTTCGAAGCGCTCGAAATCTTGGATGATTTGGGCATCTTATCAATACTTCACTTTTTCGGCAAACTTTAGCTTAAAAAATAATATCCTGAGGTATGGCACGCAACGATGTCAACAACAGAGGTAATGAGATGGGATACTTCGTTTCTCTTGTGAATTCTGTTGATTTTGACATATAAAAAGGCTTGTTATTCAGTTTTTTCTTCAATCACGTATTGTGTATGTGAGCTTACCTCATAGTTGTCAAAAATGGGTAGGACACCCAAAAAAGTCTTGGATATTTAAAACAATATTGTTTAAAGCTGAGCAAGAATATTGTTAATAAAAGTCGATAAAGAAATTTTGTCAATACAAAAATGTGAGTATTGTCAGTCTAATTAATGAAGTTGCTTTTATAATAGAAAAAAATATTTTTGATGGAAAAAAATTGAATTTAAAATAAAAAAACTTGTTCTATTGACAAGTGCTTTCGTTAACAGGGACATATAATTCAGTTTCTTTCAAAACTACTCTATTTTTGTTTTAAAAACTCTGTTTTGATTTGTATATGCATGAAAATGTTTGAACAAAAATTGTAAGTTAGTTTTTCCCCATGTGTATGGTGGTGGTTTCGCTGAAAAAGTAACATTTTCACCAGCGCCCAATGTCCCTGGAGAGCGGTGAATATAGGGAGAGGGTTGAGTTTGTCATGAAATTTTACTAACACATTTATAATATTTGCATTAGTATTAACCATGATGTAATTAACAAGGTGGTAGTGAATTTTTCACCACACACTCAATTTTGTTGGTAAGTGTCAAATCGTTATCTGTTTTGTTTGCTTGCTAGTTCTAGCGCATGGTATAATAATACAAGATTGCATTGACAGTTGCTTGGCAAACCATCTCCTGTCAAAAAATATACCCAAGAAGAGAGCGCTCATAATCGGCAATTTAAAACACATACAATGTTGAAAACGTTGAAGTGAAAAAACAAAACAACAACCTCACCAGCTGCAGATGCATTTTCACAACAACTGCTTTTGACAGAAGATGTTTTCTTGTAGAAGAGAAAATAAGCAGTTGTCAATGCTACCTTGTATTATTATACCATGGTTCTAGCGTGGTAGTTCTAGCTAATAAGTAATAAACTGCAATTATATGTAATTTTGTTTGCTTGCCAGTGGTAGTTCTAGCTAAAAATCATTCTTCTAAAAATCATTGAAACTGAAAAATTGAAATCCTGAATACGTGTCAACTTAATTTGTTCAAAGATGCAGAAAAAAATTTATCACATTTGGAGAAGTCAAGGTTTTTTCCCCCTAAAACCGTGCGGTTTGTAAAAAAATGACCCATATCCATGACGTAATGTTAATTGCAGAAATTGTAGAAATTGTAGAAATCAAAAGTCACTAACTTCACTCAATCCAAAATTACACTTCAAAAATTTACGAGGGTTGTTCAAAAAAGATGTTATCTCTAAAGAGCTCTACTATACATATTTCTCTGAAACTAAAAAACAAAAGATATTAGTTTTGCGATTAGATGTCGCATAAATGTAAGGAAAATTAAATAAAATACGGCAATTATTGTAGAAAATTAAGAAAAGTTTTCTCAGAGGGGTCAAAGTAAAGCTATTAGTAAACCTAGTGTTAACTTGTTTTGAGTCACTAATATCCATAGCATTGTTTTGGTGAGTAAATTTTTTCCCACATTAAGTTATTTAGGCCATGGTATCTCCGGCATTAAAATTTTTCAATGAATTCCTGGTCGTGGCTTCCAATGGGCTATTGCTGAGTAAGTGTGAAAAAGCTTTTGTAGTTGAACTATTTTGTCATCTTCTGCAATGTTCTATTTTCTTATTATTTATGGAGCTTCGCGGAATTATACACAATCACCAAATAAAATATGAGCGAATATAATAATTTTCTGATGTTGACAAAACAAGTTGTCACATGTTTATGTTTAATTCAAATCATGTGCTATAAAAACCATTTTATGTCATATCTTATTAGAGATTGCCACAAAAGGCCAATCATATTCTTGACACATTGGATTAAAAAAGTAAGAGAATTTGTCTCTGAAGGTATGTTATGGTGAGAATGAATAGAATTCGTTCGTTCAGCAAAATTTGTGTTCAAGAATATATTTGTTATTGCTTTTACATAATGTCATTATTGAGCGACACTTCATATGGCACAATCAATTCATTCAAGACCACTCTTGAATGCAATACATACTCGTACAGAATATTGCCATCTGATTGAAAGTGCAGAAGATTATTTTGGCATTTGTTATTGGGCTTTTTTTTATATGTTATCTTAGATTATGTAGTTCGTTATATTATGTCGGATGTTCTATGATTTCATCGATTGCGCGAAGTGTCAGTTGAATTATTAACTTATATAGACACTGACACTGATATAATGACAGGTGTCAAATTTGACAAATCGCTCCACATGAAAAATCAGACGCACTCACCACTGTTGAATTTTTTTTTTTATGAAATAAAACAGTTTATATCTATCTTCTACCGAAATTTTCTAAGGTAATATATTCTCAGACCAAGTGAGATGATTGCGTTCCGTTTTACAAAATAAACCAATTAGACTTATTTCAAAAAGAGTTGCCAGACAGACAATTAGTTTGACAGCTTAGTGGAAGCGTAGCGTTTATTAAATGCTAGATCCAATGATTCTTAGTATTGAGAACAGCAAAGTTTACATTTTTATATAGAAAAAAATTTATATAACAATTTGTTGAATTTATAAAAAAAAAAAAATTGGAAAAAATTTCATATTTACCAAACTACAAACCTTATGCGATGAACTTTTTAGTTCGTCTGTTCAGTTTATTTAAAATATTTCATGTGGCCTTCACTTTTTTCCCCCTTAACTTTGTAAATCAGAAAAATAAACAGAAAGTTTTAAAATGATGTTTCATATGCATGAAAAGAGCGCATCTAACATATTAAATATTTCCTAATTAACGTTTAAAGCTTTGTGCCCCAAGGCATTACTACTGACATGAGTTCTCTCTTTGACACTGCAACCCAGCAAACATTTATATATAAAAATACACGTTTTTTTAAGCGTTTAAGCGTAAGCAAAAGGTTTATAAAACGCTGCTATGACATTTATAAAAAACATCAATGTAAGCGTTTTGTAATCGAAACGCACCCATCTTTATAAGCTTTAAAAATACGATTGCAAAACAGACACGCAATTACGTGTTTTGCAATTGTGTTAAGAAAATGTTTTGTAATTAACCCTTTGACGACCATTGGGACATCGGTGACCCTTTTACTTTCGAATTTTTCTTGGAAAACCTATGCAAACGATTTTTCTTTACAAGGTATCATTCAACAGGGAATGAATGTGGCTTCCAGAAAGTACTTAATTTTCAAGGGCAGATTCATCCCTTTGCCTACCAGACTACCCCAAAGTAGAAAAATCTTGACTTTTTCTCCCCCTTCTTCTTGCTGCAATATTTTGGGGGTAGGAGGAGCTATAGGTAAAAAATTTTTGGAGAAGTTGCGGGCAACCTTCCACTTTTTAACAAAAAGTAGCAAAAAAAGATAATCCGTTTGGGCTATCCACGCGACCACCAAATCTGACGGGACCTATATGTCCCAATGGTCGTCAACGGTAAAAATCTAAGACATATTTAATATTGCTGAAAAGTTGATTTATTTGAAACAAAAATAAATTTGTTTGCATTTTTGATCAATGCATTGAATTTTCATTTTCTTATGATGAAATTTGAGGTTATTTCGATCATTGGCGAAGCAAAATGGTTTTTTGCAAAAGGCACAAATAGTATTCCTTCGATGGTCTTTGTGTTGTTTTGAACAGAAAATACATCCTTACGTGCCGTTTCACTTTTGCAGAATTATCAGACAGGGAAGTGATATCCGCAAGTTTAAATCTCTTAGGTACCTGTCTTACAACTTCGCGGTTGGTGACCGTTTTGATCATTTGAGTAGCCAGTTGCCCGCGGACTTCCAATGTAGATATAGAAAATGAATCATTATTCGAAGTAGAAATTTTGTTGTAACCACAGTGCACAGCGGCGGATTTACATACGGGTTGAAAAGGCTTTATCCCCCTTGAAGAATTTTTTGTGTGGAAAAAAAATATTGAAAAAAGTGCTAAAAGCCGTTTCAGCCTCCCCTTGGACTATAAAACTGTTAGCTCAGCCCTCCCCCCCTCTGGTGAATCCTAGATCCGCCACTGATTGTGCGCACTCAAATCAAAGCGATCGCAGAAAAGACACAAGTAGAATTTGATCTTTGATTAATTTTTTGTTACGGAGTTTTGTTTTGCATCAAATGAAAGATCCGATTTTGTGGAAAATTTAACCTATTTTGTGATAATTTGAAGAGTCGTAAAGAGGTCAAAGTACCACCATTGGAAAGGTTATTTTTCAACCTTTCATTGGATGTCAAACATTACGCCGTACATTACATAGAAGGCCAAATGTTATGATAGAATTTTACGGTTTTTTTAATAATCTTTTAAAATATTTTGTGAATATCTTCTAAGCCAATAGTCATAGTCATCATAGTACATACAGGTCAAAGTACGAACATTGCGAAGGTTATTTTTTAAACTTTCATTAGTAAACTTTCAAAACAAATTAAAAACAACGAGTTCTCATGAAGTAAATCAAAATTAAACCTCAAACTTTTCGTTCGCATACTGTCAACGAGAGAAAATAGTGGTACACATTTGAACCGTTGACGACCATTGGGACACATAGGTCCCATGATTTTTCACAGTCTTGCCGTTGTCGGATTAACGAATTTTCCAGCGGTTCAGGAGCGGTCGTCAAAGGGTTAATACGCTTTCCATAACCTTTGTAAATACCAATTTTTGTGACCACGTATTTTGAATAAAATAAGTAATCGTTTTAAACATTTATTTTTTGAGTCTTCTATATGTTTTTTTTATTTTCACAAAAGTAAGTATGCAGTCAATGCATTTCAAAATTATATCAATCAAAGTGAATGAAAAAGGGCAGAGTGAGTATTATGTTTATTAAAACTGTTTTAAATAGTAGATGAAGAAGTATTTGAGATGCAATTCTTAATAAAAAAATATTCTTGATTTGTGAAGGTTCAATAAAATTTTCAAATTCAAATAAAATTTTGAAATAACTTTCAAGTGATCTAAAAAAATTTAATTATTAAACATTTCGAAGACAACAAATCCATTCGGGCAATTGCTAAATTGGTTAATAAAAGCGTTGCGACTGTGCAAAAAATTATTGAAAAATATAAAACTCAAGGAAACACAAAAAATAAGACAAGAAAAGGGCGTCCACGAAAGTTTACGAATCTAGAAAATCCGCTTATTGTCAGAAAAATAAAGCAAAATCCCAAGCTTAGTGACCCGAAAATTCAAACGGAGATCACGAAAGAAAATGGCACGGCATGCAACCCCCCAACAATTCGAATAGAGCTGTACAATGTAGAATATCATGTTCGAAATATTCGAAAGAAATCGTTTATCCCCAAGGTCAACCGACAAAAGAGATAAAATTTTGCAATAGAGCACCTTAGTCATGACCATTAGAGTGTCCCTTATTTTGCGATTTTTGGAAATGTCAAGGGGCTGAACGGTTTTCTTATGCGTTTTTATATTCCAAGAACGAAACTAAAAAAATTTTATTTTTACGACAACGTTTACCCGTCCCAATCGGGCCCGAAAGTTTCGAATAAATGTCCATATTAGACCATATTTGCACAAATTAAAAAAAAAATCTTTTCTTTGCTTTTTATAAATGTTTTGCATTTTTTGGAACACATACATAAGAAATATGATATCTACAAAGTTTTTTATGGTGGACGTGGTTACCGCCTCTGCTGCGTCGAAATTTCTCCCTCAGCCTTTTCCCACTATTTCATGAAATTAGTGCAATTTAGGTATTAAAATCAATAATAAATAAAGTCATTTTTATTATGCTAAAAGTATTATTACATTTCATTAAATTCACATTATGTACTTACAAAAATTAACAATAAATTAAAAAACTAGTATTTTACCCTGCGGTGGGCGCGCAACAAGCTAGTACCTAGAAGCAGTCTTATTGCGGCTTTTCAACTCAATCAGAAATCATAGTTTTTTTTTAAATAAAAAATATCAAAAACCAAAAATGCATGCTCCCTGGAGGGTTAAATTATAATAAGAAATACAAATTAATTATAAGTTTTTTTTAAGACTACAGTAGACTCTCACAAATTAACTTTGTTCCACGCGTTGAATTTCTGAAATGTTCTAATTTCTGGACGTTTTTTTTTTCACAGAAATGTACAAGAAAATAATGAAACTGATTAAAAAAATTTATGTTAACACAAAAGAATTTTTATTATTAATACTTAACGTTTTGTTTAACATATCTTTCATATAATTCCCCTATTTATATTTATATCAAAGAGCAAAGATCACTTACGAATTTAATATATAAAGAAACGTCCAGAAATTAGAACCAGGTTCTGATTTCAGAGCGTTCAATATTGAAATGGCAGGTTCTAATTTCTGCAAAGTTCGAATTTGTGAGAGTGTACGGATTTTTTTTTTGACAGTTCGAGAATATTTTTCGAATATTTTGTGCCGCAATAAGTAGGTTTTGTACCTGCGCTTCTGATTTTGTAAGCTCGAAAAATTCTTGAGCAAGTTCCACGCTTCGCAACATCATTTACAACACAAGATATTTAAAATAATTTTTTACTTTCTGGTATTCTTCATCTTTTTCCCATTCGTCAGGATCATATTTTAAAAAATTGCATGTCAAACTAAACCTACAAAAAAGATTTCTTGTTCGACAAGATGCAAAACAATCTAAATCTTTTTTTTGTCCATTCATTTGAAGAATTTGGGTTTACGATTGGATGATTACATGGAAACTTCTGAGCTTGCAATGCTGTCACCATACTGCGTTTTCTCTCAATAGAAACCGCATCATGGAAAAAAGCGAGTGCTACAAGTTCTTCGACAAGGTACCAAAGATGCCGACCAAATTTTTGATTTGAATTTTTTTAATTGTCTTGTATGCGACCAAATCTTTTAAAAAAGATAGATCCTGATTTGGAGCTTTTATGCTATTAGTAGCTTCAAACCAGACTTTGATGTATAGTAGAACTACAAAAATACAGACTTGACGGATTCCGATAATAATGAATAGCATAAAAGCTCCAAATAAGGATCTGTCTTTTTTAATTAATTTGTATTTCTTATTATAATTTAACCATAATTTAACCATTAATTAACCAAGGTAAAATACTAGTTCTTTAATTTATTGTTAATTTTTGTAAGTACATAATGTGAATTTAATGAAATGTAATAATACTTTTAGCATAATAAAAATGAAATTATTTATTGTCGATTTTAATACCTAAATTGTACTAATTTCATGAAAAAGTGGGAAAAGGCTGAGGGAGAAATTTCGACGCAGCAGGGGCGGTAACCACGCACACCATAAAAAAGCTCAAGCCTGTGTTAGATAACACGGGCGCATAGGTCAGACGTAGAATACGTTAGTCATTAACAGCCTTATTCAAAAGATTTCCTTAAACAACCTTTAAACGCTTGTTTAGTTACGCAGTGTTTAAGGCTTTACGCAGCTTCTATGCAACCTTGCTAACATTGTTATTCATAAACATTTTTTCATTTTCTGCTTAAGCCCAGTATGTTGTAGAAGCGGAAAGAAACTTTCCATATGGAATGCATTGAGTTTTTGACAGCGAAAAGGCAGCGGAATTTTGTTTTCGCTACTTAGTACGCTGTAGAGGTGAAAAATTTGTTCAATGCTAGCAAGTACAACAACCATGTGGAGAGTTGAAATGTCAAAATTTCGCTGTCGATTATATGTCCGGGCATTTAATTGGCACCAGAATTTTGACATTTCAATAAGAAAACAGTTCGACCTCGCTTTACGCAACACTCGATAATCGCAATACTCAAAAATTTACATTGTTGACTCAGTAAACGCAACTTAAAAAAAAATGCACAATTATCGCAACTTCCATTTGCGTACATATTATTTACTTTGAGTTCTTCTTTTCTTGTAAAATACATTTTTGATGTACGAAAAATCTCTTAAAACAATATTTAAGGAAGCAAAGTGCATATCTTAATACATAAAACCACAATATCTAGTATTCAGAGCCATAAAGCTTTATGTTTAGAAGTTTAATTGCGTTTCTTCAACATTAACTACGTCAACTGGCCGAATTTCTATTAGTTGCATTGAGCGAGGTCGTACTGTAGTTGCTTTTTTCTCCAAACAAACATTTTTGACTCTACACTAATATTTCGGGTGTAGAATTATATGCCAAGAAATTTTCGTTTATACAGCATACTAGGCTTAATGATTGTAAGGTTTGTGTCTGAACTATAGAAAATCTCTACAAAAATTAAGAATTCCTATAGATTTACAATGGCCGCCGCATAAAAAAATGCTGCAAAGGGCGCATATGGAGCATGTCTTTGATATTAAAAGAAAAGACAAACAAAAATCATGGTTGTCGCTACTTGGTCTTTATACTTCTTCTTTTTCTCACACTGGTTCTGTGATGAACACACAGATAATCGTACTGCTCTTACACATGATGTTATAATACATAAAATACAAATCATATGAAAATTAATACAAAATTTGCAGGAGTTAAATTTTGATTTCCTTATAGAATCAAAAAAATTATATGTAGCAATATGATTATTTAAATACAAATCAAAAGAAGACATATTAAATATGTTACGACCATACTTGAATTTTCTTCAATGCATGCATAAAGTATTAAAAACTTATAATGAAAGTGACAAACATTTTCTCAAAATTTTGTGCTCCAGATTAACACCCCCGTATAACGTATTCTACGTTAAAACTTTGTAGATATCATGTTTCTTATGTATGTGTTCCATAAAATGCAAAACATTTATAAAAAGCAAAGAAAAGATTTTTTTTTTATTTGTGCAAATATGGTCTAATATGGACATTTTTTCGAAACTTTCGGGACCGATTGGCACGGGTAAACGTTGTCGTAAAAAAAATTTTTTTTTAGTTTCGTTCTTAGAATATAAAAACGCATAAAAAACCTTTCAGGCCCTTGACATTTCCAAAAATCACAAAATAAGGGACACTCTAATGACCATGGTATAATTAATCAGGTAGGTCTGACAGTCTTTAATCGAACAATTAAAGAATTCATGAATGTCTGGGTAACTAAGACCCTTTATAGCACATTAGTGCGCCCAATACTTGAATATGCCTGCATAATCTCGAATCCTGCCTTTGAGTCACATAGCGCTAGATTCGAATCTATCCAAAAACAATTTCTGCTTTTTGCTCTGAGAGAATCCTATGACCCTCGCGACTTTAGTAACCTGACTCCGTACGAACACAGACTAGGCCTTTTAAATCTGATGCCTCTATCATCACGGAGAATCTTACTAAGTTCATGTTTCACATTTGATGTTATAACTGGAGTTATCAGCATTGAATATATCTCGAGTAAGATTACATTTAAAATTCCTGGAAGACTAACTAGGCATACAAGACTGTTAAACGAATACCAGCACTACACTGTTTATGCATATAATGAACCCATAAACAGATGCTGTAGGATATTCAATAATATCAGCGACTGTTATTCGCCATCCATGTCCAAATCCGCATTTAAGTGTACCCTCTCCAAATATCTGTTTCCCACTTAACTTCCATCTCTCCCTCTCTTGTCTTTATAGTTTGTAAGAACAATTTGTTGCTTTTCGTCTGTCTCTTTTTGACATGTTTAGAAAATAAAATGTCAGTGACGTGGGCGGATCACGCCCACTTCGTATTAAACACCTTAATTACAAAAACAAGGAAAGGAGAAGAAAGAAAAAAAAAAACCTTTTAGTATAAGCAAAAATTGCCTTGTTTGGCTAAACAAATAAATAAATAAATAACATGAATTGTCAGAAATCACACAAAACAAAGCAAACAAAACAAAGCAAACAAAAAAAAAAAAACAGCCGAGTTTGACAATCTGTGAACTTTGAAGAGCTGTGATATTTTCGGATGAAAGTAAATTTAAAATCCACGGGTCGGACGGACGTGCTAAACTTTAGAGAAAACCAAACACAGAGCTTGAAGTAAAAAATTTAGCAGAAACAGTTAAGCATGGCGGTGGTAATGGTCTCAGTAATGGTCTGGGAGCTCATATCTGCAGCTGGGGTGGGGAATTTAGTATTTATAGATGGAATAATGGATAAATACTAATGTCTTAACATTTTAAATGAGTCCAGTAGATTAGGACAGTGCCCCACAATTGGGCTTGCAGGGATCGTTCATCTTCCAGCAAGATAACGACCCCAAGCACACGTCAGGTGTTGTCAAAGAGTGGCTAATTTAAAATATTTGTAGACAGCTTAGAACACCACCGCAGTCACCAGATATGAATGTTATCGAACATTTATGGTAGCATTTAGACAGACAAGTAAGAAAATATGAAATTAAAACCAGAGAAGAGGAAACGGGTTCTTCTGGATGAGTGGTCTTAAATAGACCGTAAAGTGACCCAAAATTTGGTAGACTCAATGTCATCAAGAATGAAAGCTGTAATAAAAGCAAAAGGATACGCAACAAAGTACTTATATAACGAAATTAAAAAAAAAAAAAAAATCATTAATTTCATTACATTCCATACATGTATACTTACTTTTGTTACGTATAATGTATTTTAAGTAAATATGAAACGGTTTTTTAATGTTTGCTTTTAAATTATTTTTTTGTTTAGTTTTTTGTGAGAACATGAATTGCCAAAAAAAATTTTTATATTTATTTATTTATTTAAACTGATTATTCATTGTACAGTAAAATATCTCTTATAAAGAGTACAAGTATTCATAGTTAATGATTCATCGTGGATATAAAAATAGTTAGTTCGTCTTAACAACTTAAAAAATTTAAAAAAAATAATATAATAAGGATATTTTAAGTAGAGTACATATATAATGTATATAAGTTTTATTATTATAAATTAATAAAATCAAAATAAAATCAGATAAGAAAACAAGGAGGAAAAAAAGGAGAGATGCCGAAGAAGAAAGATATGAAGATACACAAGAAAAGTTATTAGAAAACAGATAAAAGGTGTTGGAAGAGCTTTCGCTTGAATGTGTTTGTGTTACCAATGCGCTTTAGATTAATAGGTAGCGTATTCCAAAGATGTATCGCATAAACAAAGAAATGACGAGAGGTCGAGAGATACTTATGCCTGGGCAATATGAGCTGCACTGTTCTTTGATTTCTACAAAACCTCAAAAGTTCGAATAAATGATTTCTATACATGATGATGATGATTTCTATACATGATTTTATGCAGCATTAGTAAGGTTCTAAAATAAAGCATTTCATTAAGGTTAAGTCCAGTTATTTTTTTTTTTTTAAATAAAGATATATGGCATTGTCTAACAAACTAGCGCAACTGTTGAAAGCAAACGTCAACTTTTTAAGTGAATCAAAGTCTAACTTGGCAAACAATTCGCAACTATAAAATATGATGGGCAATACAAATGATTTCACAAGTCGTAGTTTAACAGCGGTTGACAAGTACTTGGTGGTAGGACTAAGTCCCCGTAGTCCCCCATAAATTTTAGAGATCAGACTATTTATGTGGGTATTCCATGTGAAATTGCTATTTAAATATATACCAAGATTTTTAATACTATCAACATATTCAATAGGAGAATTGTTTAAATAAAGTGGAAGCAACTCAGTTTTGTATCGACATCTATTAATGACCATCGCCTTATTCTTATGAGGATTGAGTATGAGTCCGTTATTTTCCGACCACCAAAAGATTCTGTCAAGCTCTATATTGATGTGCTTTTTGAGTGTGCAGAGATTTCGGAAAAAGCTTATACATTTGTATGTCTTAGATGTGATATTCACAAGTTAAGAAGCAGTTAGCGATATCATTTATAAACATCATGAACAACAGTGGTCCCAAAACTAAACCCTGAGGGACACCACAAGATACATTCACATTGAAAGAGTTCTTGTTGTTAAAGTGAACATACTGGAATCGATCAGAAAGGTATGCCGTTAGCAGGTTGCACAACGGAGTGGTAAATGAAAATTTTGTAGATAGTTTTTCTTTGAGTCGCTGATGATCTTTAGAAAAATCCAAAAACACAACTATACCACACATATTATTATCCAACCCTGAGCGAATATCCTCACAGACTTTCAAAAGTGCTGTGGTACAGCTATGACCTCTTCGAAATCCCGACTGATGTTTAGTCAATAGTCTATTATCATCTAAATAACGTTTAATTTGATTACTTATCAAAATTTCAAAAGCTTTGCTGAGGAAAGGGAGTATGGCGATTGGACGAAATTCAGAATTATTTTTCGGCAAAGGTAGAATTTTTGCAGTTTTCCAGGAAGTAGATAAAACAGAAGTTATAATGATTGTGTTGAAAATATGGGATATATGATGCAAAATGATAGGCAGAAGTATTTTTATGAAAATAGGACAAATATTGTCAGATCCTTTCGCCTTCGATTTAATTTTCAAAATAACTTCTATTCCTAAAATCTATTCCTCTACAAAATCTATTCCTGAGATAGCAAAAGTGGATTCTAGACAACATCTAGGAATAGAAGGAATAGAACTTCTATGAATGAATTGGTTATTAAGATCGCTCAGATAAATAATTTCGGAAGGGACATGTAAGCTTTTACCTAACCCAGTCGAACGGATATTCTTTCAAAAGGAAGAGCTCGAACTACAATGGAAAAATTTTCTTTCGTAATGAAACCTTTTATTCTTTCGCATTAGAGCAGTAACTGCATTTCATAAACATTTAAAACTTGTTATAAAATGCATCTCTTTTATCAATAAGTTTCAGCACCTCACTAGTAATCCATGGGTGTTTGGTGGGTTTTCTTCTTATTACTCTAATTGGTACATATTTAATAAAATATATATCTTTTTATTTCACTTATATTGTTTTCGTTTTTTTAACGTAGAATACGTTATACGGGAGTGTTAATCTGGAGCACAACATTTTGAGAAAATGTTTGTCACTTTCATTATAAGTTTTTAATACTTTATGCATGCATTGAAGAAAATTCAAGTGTGCTCGTAACATATTTAATATTTCTTCTTTTGATTTGTATTTAAATAATCATATTGCTACACATAATTTTTTTGATTCTATAAGTAAATCAAAATTTAACTCCTTCAAATTTTGTATTAATTTTCATATGCTTTGTATTTTATGTATTATAACATCATGTGTAAGAGCAGTATATCTGTGTGTTCATCACAGAACCAGTGTGAGAAACGTACACACATATTCCATACAAGCAAGCAGCAACAGCATCGCACACGTACACACATATTCCGACAAGCAGCAACAGCATCGCACTCTGTTCTCTTGCAGTTGCAACCTTAGTTCTTATAATTCTCATTTTGTTTTTGTTGCAAGAGTTGTATAAGAGGGATATTTGGCCGTACGTATTAGCCTGCTCAAATAATGCAATTTTGTGGGGCAGAGTGACAACTCGACATTTTCCCATCAAAATGTCGTACCGATTGTCATTCGCCTGCATATTTTGCCTTATAAGTTTGCTTTTTTTTTTTTTTGTTTTTTCTTAAAATATACATTTTTTATTTTTTTTTTTGTTTTTTCTTAAAATATACTTTTTTTATTTTTTTTTAATCAATTTTTAGTAAATAATTTGTAATTTTTATAAATTTCAAGCGAAGAACTTATTTGTTTTCAGTCATTTTGTTTTTGTTTTTTTTTATTATTTAAGCTTAGGTAATATCGCGAAGGCGCGGGTTCGATTCCGGCGGCTGGCATGATTTTTTTTTTCAATTTCGCATTATTTATTATTTTTTTTAAACAATTTTTTAATAAATAATTCTATAAATAAAATTTTGAGCAAAAAATTTACTTCTTTGGAGTCATTTTATTTTGTTTTATTATTTAAGCTTAGGAAGTTAATATGTATTGTCTGTGCATATGTTTAGAGTACATTTTATTTTAATTTTTTACCATTTCTTGCAAATAATTTAATTAATTTTATACATTTTGTCAGTTTTTTTTTAATAATACTTACTTTTAAATGAAATAATTTTTTTTTAAATAATGCAACCATTTGAGGAAAAAAAAATTATAATTCAATTAAACATCCATGCGAAATCATCATAAAAAATAAAAATAAAATTTACTCTAAGCATATGCACATATATATATTAACCACCTAAGCTTAAATAATAAAACAAAATAAAATGATTGCAAAGAAGTAAATTATTTGCTCAAAATTTTATTTATAGAATTATTTATTAAAAAATTGTTTAAAAAAAATAATAAATAATGCGAAATTGAAAAAAAAATCATGCCAGCCGCCGGAATTGAACCCGCGTCTTTGCGATGTTACCTAAGCTTAAATAATAAAAAAAACAAAAACAAAATGACTGAAAACAAATAAGTTCTTCGCTTGAAATTTATAAAAATTACAAATTATTTACTAAAAATTGATTAAAAAAAATAATAAAAAAAATGTATATTTTAAGAAAAAAAAAATCATGCCAGCCGCCGGAATTGAACCCACGCCTCCGCAATCATATCCAATGAAATTGAATTTTGCGAAAAAATGCCAGCTTCATAGAAATTAAACAAAATTGCGACAAAGTGCATTGTTGCAAATTTTCGCTATTTTTGTTGATAGAAATGGCAATTACAAACACAATCACAAAATTTAAATGATTTGTGATCTTCGCAACAAGAAGAAAACCTGTTTTTCTGAGTAGCGCAACATGTTTCACGATTTTATCAAAAACACAACATGTTTCACTTCTCGATGGCCCGTCAGGTTCGCTCACGAAATTCTGTTAAAATAACATTTTTGAGGTCTTCTCTTTTTATGTTTTTGTCATAAGCAGAAAATGAAAAAATGTTTATGAATAACAATGTTAGCAAGGTTGCATAGAAGCTGCGTAAAGCCTTAAACAGTGCGTAACTAAACAAGCGTTTAAAGGTTGTTTTAGGAAATCTATTGAATAAGGCTGTTAATGACTAACGTATTCTACGTCTGACCTATGCGCCCGTGTTATCTAACACAGGCTTGAGCTTTTTTTTTTTTTATTAACAATGTTTCACAGCCTTCTGTGTATACTAACTATTGTGAATAACTGTACATTTTCTTGAACAGTTTTCTCAAACCTCTTCTCAAAGAAAATCATCAACGCTACTAAATGGTTTGCTGGGTAAAATGGTGGACTTATTATGTGATGTGAGCTTTTCTTTAGCTTGGTTGGCAAAACGGTTGTCAATATGTTTGCTGGGAATATATAAGACACATACACACATATACATATGCATAGAATACACCCAGTGAAATAATTATGACGGTAGAAAGAAATAACGTGATTTTACGAAAATTGAAAAAAAAATTTTAATAAATAGCTTGATACTTTACCAATTCAATTGATTCAAACATACAATAATGGAATTCAAAAATATTTACATTTTTTCTTGAACTCATTTTTTCTAAATCCTTAGAGACCACACGGGGTAACTAGTTACCCCAGGCTCAAAAGTGAAACTAGAGGTTTAAAACCGTTGAAATTGATACAAGTAACGACATTTTCCGGTATTAGACAAGTGTGAGCTGTGCTCCACTATATTGGAAGCTGAAAAACTCGTGGAGGGGCTTTGAGCGTTCGTTTTCTTGGCTCGGGGTAACTAGATAGCAGATCTATTTTTTTTAAATCGCATTGTTTATGTCTACATGTGAAGTGAAATAGAATTTTTTCGATTGATTACTGCGTGCTGCCGTTTTTGTCATCTATTCCCGGGCAAGATACGTATACAAATGGGGATAGTACATGCATAGAAATTTTTCGTTCACTACAACTGAAAAATTAGCCAAATACACTTCGTTTGCGAGTTGTATTTGCCACAAACGAATATCCAGTTGTGAACTTAGAAATATATCTTATATATATATCGCAAGCTATTTTGGTCATTATTATTTATTATTTTAATTGTCTTTCTCCCTATGTCCGTTCGTCTTCTTATGGATTGTACTCATCACACCTCTGTTACTATCTCCGTCCGCGTATTAAGCAATTACCAATTTGCTTATATAGAAACTGTTTGTCCATAAAGTAACTCTGAATTATAAGCGTTGTGTATATATAACGAAGGGAATTTATATAAGGGAAACAAAGGAAATTTTCAGCTGGGAAAAACAATTTTTCATTTGCAGCAATTTAAAAATCATTCGCGTATATGACAAACGAAATTAATTACCTGCAACTAAATGACGCGTTTCTCGCAACTGACTATTATTATGACAACTGTTGAAACGTTTGCAAATAGCGATCCCAAGCACAACCGAATTTTTTTTTTTATTTGTATTTAGTGTTGTTTCAGAAAATAATTCAACAACATTTCATTGGAATTTTTTCAAATTTGAATTTGTACGATTTTTTTATTACAACTAGAAATAAAATGGAATTTTTTTGAAAAGTAAAATATCACAACTCTGGTAATTTTCATCCGATTTTTAAGGTAGTAGTCTGGTAACTTATGCCTATTTTCATGACTTCTTTGGAGGGTGGTTTCTTATAGGAAAATAAAAATGAATTATCTTGAATATTTAGAGTGTTTTTATTTACATATTGAAAATATAAAAAAAAATTTATTTGAAAAAATTTAATAGTTTATTACTATTATTATTGTCACTCGAAGTTGGAACCTCAAAAAAAATGCACGTGGATGGCCCGGGTGATTTTGGCTCTTGATGTTATCTGAAATCAAATATTCTGGATTATTCTTAATCTATAGACATGTCATTCTGGTCGGAACTACTGAAGTTAAATTTTAGGGGTAAATAACAAAAGGGCGGACTTTGAAAAAAAAGTCCTTTTATTTTAGCAAAAAAAGGGTTGTAAAATAAAAAGTTAGGGGTGAAAAAAATTCTCGTTAGTACCGACGAGAACTATAAGTGTGTAGAACAGCCTGTTAATTTGAAAGCAATTTGAAAGCAATCGGATAAGTAGAAAAAAAGTTAGGACCCGGGCCGACCAGCAAAACGATGTTTTGAGAAAAACGCGTTTAAAGTTCAACAACCTTAAAGGTTGGACTCCGAGGCGCTCTAGGAAACTCGTTATAACTCCCGAAATATTTTGAATTTCTGTCTGAAATTTTCACAGTATATTCTCAAGACATTGTACTTTGAAATTAAGCAAAAAAAAATTTCGATTTTTTGAACCCAAGTTACCAGACTACTACCTTAAATTTGATACCTCATTTTAAAGAACAATTAAATAAAAAAGAAAATGCTTACTAGGTTTTTTTAAAAAAATATACTTCAGGTATTGTTTTTCTTATTTCTTTGATTATATACTAAGAAAACTCATATAAAACGATTTTCCAACTTTTGGGCTCTTGAGAGAGTTGTAATAATCCATCAATCGGCACGAAACTTTACAGATTTAAGTTTTGTACTAAATCGAATATTTTTAGCTTATGCCGTCAACACAAATAAAACTTTTATAAATGGGGGCTTCCTTAATGTACTTGCATGGGATCAATTTTCTTCCACTCTTCTTGAATTGACATTGACATCAGCGCCTTTAGATCCTTAAATTGACGGCTATGATAGAAAACTAGGGTTGATAGTATGAACCACAAGTTCTCGATAGGGTTCAGGACTAAGAACAGGCCAGTCAAGAGTTGGTATATCCCTAGACTCCAGGAACTCTGTAGTTTTCTGAGAGCGGTGAATTGCTGCATTGTCCTGTTGGAAAATATATTCAAGGTAGAAATATCTTCTTCAAAGGACACAATAACCTCATCCGACAGCTGTATATAATACAGTGAGTCCATATTGGTGCTAACGAAGCAAATGAGAGTGGTTCCTTTAGAGCCCATGCTTCTTCTCCAAACCATTAGTGAGCCTTCACCAAATTTTCGCCGCTGGCGCTTTACTTTGGGACCACCTTTGCAACGCCAGTATTAACCTGAGCCGTCTCACAGTGTAGGATTTTGTGATTCTAGCGGAACAAAAGTCTAAAAATCAACATGCACCAAAGTCGTTGCAAACCTATTCAAATTGTGACCAATACACCACAATAGCAAATTAGAAGCAATTGTTTGTCATGTGGTACCGTTATTCTAAAAATAGCTCATTCAAAGTAGAAGCTTGCTGTGTGCTCAGTTCAACGTAGGAATTGAGTGCACGTGGCAGTAATTTTTAAAGTTTTCGCGAAAGCAGTTCTTATTTTGTGATTAATACTTTTTTAGTATGAAGTCGGCTGGAAATGGTATGTAGTTTTTGTATATCAAGTCAAATTTCCACGACAAACATTTTGCAATTGAACTATTTTGTTTATTAAAAAACGGAGGAGTCACATATATATGTGCATAAAATCCTAGGTTGGAACATTTACTCTCGGAATATATTTTAAAGCAATTTGAGCCTCAAACCCATATAAATTCAGTTCATCTAGAAATAAAACAAAAAGTCAGCGCCATTTTAGTTGGACTTGATCGGAGATGGAAACGAAGCCGGCGATATTACAAAGAATTTCTGTTAAACAATAAGGAATGGTTGAATAGTTCGATATCTATCAAAGTTCCAGATATGCCAGGTAAAAGTTTAGCTTCATTTGAAAACGTAAAACAAGTTGGTCGGCCACAAAAAGACTTTATAGCCCGTGGAACAAAAATAAGATGCAAGGCAAATGAGGATGTCTTGCATAACCTTTTGATGAGCTCTGACCCAGTCTTAAATTCTTTTCGACCAAAACAAAGTGTTAAAGCTTTGACCCGCGTTTTCATGTGAGAAGTTATTACAAAAATGTGGAAAGTTATATCGAGACCGCTCGCAAACTTCGAACAATTTTCAGTAGAAAAAGTGCACCTAATGTGTCAACCATTCGAAGGGTGGTAAAAAATTTGAAGAAACTAGGTCGGTTATGGACAGTAAGACTATTGTGCGTCAACGTACCGGTCGGTCTCTTGAAAATATTGCTGCTGTAAGCGAGAGTGTCGCGGAAAATCCGACAACACCAATTCGGCATTGTTCTCAACAACTTCAAATTTCACGAAGCACTATGCAGGGAATTTTGAAAAATGATCTCCACCTTCATGCTTAGAAAATTCTTTTTACTCAGGAGCTCAAACCAGCAGATCATAGTAAGCGCCGGCAATTCGTTGAATGGGTAATGGAGCAAAGTGAAGTGAATGCCAATTTTTCCAAAAAAGTCATCTTTTCCAATGAAGCGCATTTTCATCTGAATGACTTCGTGAATAAACAAAATTGTCGAATTTGGGACTCAGAAAATCCTCATGCAATTCATGAGAAACAGATGCATCCACAAAGAGCAACTGTCTGGTGCGGATTTTGGTCAGGCGGCGTGATTGGGCCTTACCTTTTTGAAGATGAGGCCGAAATTGCAGTGACTGTGAACGGTATTCGTTACAGGAACATGATAACAGAGTTTTTGTGGCCTCAACTGGACGGCATGGATCTGGACGACATGTGGTTTCAGCAAGACGGCGCCACCTGCCACACCGCGCGTGAAACAATCGATTTATTGCAGGAAATTCTGTCAATAAATTCTGATGTCAACTGGCCACCAAGATCATGCGATTTAACGCCGTGCAATTTTTTTCTTTGGGGTTTTCTGAAATCACAGGCCTATGCGAATAAACCAAAAACAATTCCTGAGCTCAAATCCGAGATCCGACGGGTAATCGGTGAGATACAGCCACATCTCTGTGAAAAAGTCATAGAAAATTTCATGAAAAGAGTAATGGTCTGTCATCAGGGCGGTGGGGGGCCATTTGTCGCATATTTTATTCCATACTTAATCGGAACATGCCTTTTTTACAATTCAATAAAAAAATCACAACTCTCTCAAAAATATGCGTTTTTATTTTAAAATAAAAAAGTGCACTCTTACTGAGACACCCTTTAGCGAGAGCAGTTAATAACCCAATAACTAGTTTACGTATTACGGTCCCATTAGGATGTTTATAAATTTAGTGAAAGAAAAAAGTTTGCCCCTATAATTATTTCGCTAGGTGTATACTCCAAACGCTGAACAGCAGGAGCAATATCAATGCATAATTTAGTGTTGCAGTCTGTGATGCGGCATTTGTTACAACAATGTGGCAACACTACCGTTGGGATCTTAACATATTATATGCTGCGCAAACATTCATGTCGCCAACACACAAACACACACACACTCAAACGCACATGTACACATGTTGTAAGATTCACCTGGGAAACACGTTGTGCTGTCGGCGAGCACAATCAAGCGTTAACAGCACTCATCGATGTATGTGTTGTTTAGCTTTAAATGGACTTCAACAATGGCTGGGCTATGTCCAGTTGTTTGGCTTGAAAATTTACTGACTACGTACGTCGAAGTAAAGGTAAGGAAATCATCAGTTAACTGTTTGCCGTGTTGCCGAGTATAGTTGCACAGTCTACGGTTCGAAGTCCTGCATCGATGAGTATTTTATTTATGCACATATGTTAAATTTATCACGCTCATGGGTGGACACGCATCTTTAGCAGCAATTGAAGGCATGACAGTATGTAGCTTAAAAAACAACAAAAACTGATGTCTCAATGATAAGCTTGCAGCACAACAATAAATTATGTAACTCTGTGTTTAAGGGTACATCAAATATTCTGCTGCTAAAGCACGTTTCGTACTTAATACAAGGTCAATCGACAAAAAAAGAAATAACACCCATCGAAAGTTCCATAAGCATTTAAAACGCTTAAAGCTAAAATATATTTAAAAAAAAAAGAATGCCCCAAAAGTCATTTTGATTCGAGCCATATTTTTTTTTTTGGGACAGCGTAGAGTAATAAGTCTATGAACTGCAAGCATGGAGGTTTAGTCATGAAGAAATTCATGGTCGAGCAACGCGTACAAATTGTGAAAATTCACTACAAAAACAGTGAAAATTATGACACTTCTCGGTCATCATAACGCATCGCCCCGCAAGACTGTGTTAAATTTAATCAATAAATTTGAGCCCACTGGCTCTGTTGTGGACGCAAAAGCAGGTCGCCCCAGTTCCACCCGTTCGGACGAGCTTTGCTGATGACCCAAAAAGGTTGATTCGCCATTGTGGCTAAAAATTGAGCGATAGCAGGATATCGTTGCTACCCAAGAACTAAAGCCGGCAGACCATGCGCAGCGTCGAACGTTCTCAGATTGGATGTGATCATCAAGTTGAATACGATTATGTGAAGAAAATAAAAAATCATCTTCAGTGACAAAGCCTATTTTCATTTCAATAGCTACGTCAACAGGCAGAACTGCCACATTTGAGGCACGGTTAATTTAAGAGCGCTCTAAGAGCTTCCAATGCACCCATTACGATGCACTTATTTGTGTGGATTTTGGGCTGGCGGTGTCATCTGGCCATTCTTCTTCGAAAATGCAGCTGAAACCGCAGTTATTGCGAATGGTGCCCAATATCGCGACATGCTGACCAACACCTTTTGGCCTGAAATTGCTAATATGGATCTTGACGACATGTAGTTTAAACAGATGATGCCACTTGGCTCACAGCCAACGAAAAAATGCGCTTATTGCAAACGAAATTCGTAGGGACGATTATCTTGCGCCGAGGTGATGTCAATCCGCCACCTAGATCATGCGTTCATTTTACGTCAAGTAGCAATGCTCGACTGAATTTGTTGCTAAAAATACTTAATTACTTACTTATCTAGCGCTAACAACTGTAGGTCGGTTTTGTCCTCGTATAAGAAATTGAGCCAGCCATTTGTTTTACGCTTGCTAACGCCAGTTGGAAGCACCAAGTGTGGTCAGGTTATCCAACACCTGATCCTTCCAACGAAGATGTGGGCGTCCTCTTCTGCGTTGACCACCACCGGGCACCGAATCGAATATTTTTTTCGCTGGAGCGTCATTTTCCATTCGCTCAACATGACCTAGCTAGCGGAGTCGCTCGATTTTAATGCGTTTAACTATGTCGATGCCAGCGTACAGCTCATACAGCTCGTGGTCGAATTCGCTACTCGCCATTGATACAGATTGGACCGAAGATCTTACGAAGGATCTTTCTCTCGGAGGTTCCCAAAGTCTTTTCATCAGAACTGCTCAACGTCCAGGTTTGTGCTGCATATAATAGGATAGGCATGATAAGTGACTAATAGAGCGTGAGTTTTGTTCTTGGAGAGAGGGCTCTGCTTCTCAATTGCCTACTCAGCCCAAAGTAACACCTGTTGGCAAGAGTTATCCTTCGATTTATCTCAATACTGACATCGTTGAAAGAGTTAATGCTCGATCCCAGGTAGACAAAGTCCTTAACAACCTCGAAGGAGATGTTGTCAACAGTGACGTGATTTCCAAGACGCTGGGACTGTTTATTTGTTGACACTAGGTATTTCGTCTTATCTGTGTTCACTGCAAGACCCATTCGACTCGACTCTTTCGCTAGTCTGGAGAATGCTGCGCTGACTTCGCGCGTATTATGGCCAATGATATCGATATCATCAGCATACACCAGCAGCATAATACTTTTGTAAAATATCGTGCCACTGCGTCTCAAATCAGCAGCTCGGATGATCTTCTCCATCATTAGGTTGAAAAAGTCGCACGATAAGGAATCACCTTGTCTGAAACCTCGTTTGGTATCGAATGGAGGAGTAATGGCCTTCCCGATCATAACTGTGTTGCTGGTGTTGCTCAGTGTCATTCTGCAAAAACGGATGAGCTTTGCAGGAAAACCAAATTCAGACATGGTGGAGTAAAGATGATTCCTTATTGGACTGTCGAAGGCGGCTTTGTAATCGACAAAAAGGTGGTGTGTGTCGATTTGTTTTTCTAGGGTCTTCTCCAAGATTTGTCGTAGCGTAAATATCAGGTCTAAGGTGGATTTACCAGGTCTGAAGCCACACTGATAAGGTCCAATCAGCTGGTTTACGATGGGCTTCAGTCTTTCAGGATTGGGCAGAGCACACTGAGGTTCCAATCGTTTGGAATGCATTCTTCCGACCATATTCTGCATAGGAGCTCATGAATGCATTTAAATAGAGCTTCGCCTCCATTCTTGAAGAGCTCAACAGGTAAGCCATCGGCTCTTACGGCTTTGTTGTTTTTAAGCCGAGCTATAGCTTTCAAGACTTCACTGTGGTCGGGCAGGTTTTCCGGGATGTCATCTCTATTGGGGGGATTGTTGTCGTCGTGACCATTCAGAAGCCTAGAGAAGTGTTCCCTGCACATCATTAGTGTACTCTGGATATCTGTCACTAGATTCCCATTTTTATCCTAGCGGGAAGAGGCGCCGGTCTTGAAACCACCGGCCAGGCGTCTTATTTTTTCGAAAAATGTTGGACCTCATTCCTGTCACCATGCATCTCAATTTTCTTGCACTCACGCATTTCTGCTTCCCTTTTCTTTCACCTGAAAGCACGTCTCTCTTCCCTCCTCATCTTTTTGTCACTCTTTAGCAGCACGCGTTACAACCGACTGCAGGGTGGCTTTGTAGGCGGCGTCTTTTTCTGCAATGGCGTCGCGATACTCCTGGTCGTGCCACTGGTTTCGGTGAGGGCAGTGATAGACGATCACCTCTTCGGTAGCCGTACGCATAGAGTGGGAGATATGATTCCACTGTGCGCATATATCGTCGATCGGAGGAGTGCTTTCTTGAAGCAGGAGTGAGAGTCGAGTAGCGAAGTCTTCGGCTGTTCGTTTTGATTGCAGTTTTTCTACGTCTGGCTTTCTCTGTGCTGGATTGTGCGCATTCTTGGTTGCGCACAGACGTGTACGGATCTTGGCTGCGACAATGCATCTATATTGGCACCACGGTTTGTGCGTACATCTAGAATACTGGAAAAACGTGCCTTCCGTCAATGAAAACGTGATCAATTTGGTTACGCGTCTTTCAATCCGGAGACAGCCAAGCTTTATGAATATTGAGATGCTTGAATCTAGTGCTACTAACGGCCATGTTTCGCGCTGCGGCAAAGTCAATTAGCCTCATTCCGTTATCGGAGGTATTGTCGTGGAGGCTGAACTAATTTGTTGCTAAAAATATATCTATATCTATATATATACTTCTATACTCTTATATAAAAGGGTTCTCTCAGATTTTTATCGTTCAATCACGGGGTAACCGCTGAACCGATTCTAATAATTCTTTCACTATTAAATTGCTATAAGAAGCGATATTTACTACGTTGTATGTATGTATTTATAAGCAGCACAAAATAACAGCAAACAATAGCTTAAGCTCTTTGTTGAGAGAGAAAGGTGAAAGTCTACAACTCACTGCGCTGCCATCTTGAGTGGATAGTTGCACTCAGTTAATTTCTGCTGCAGTGTTGCCATGAGTCCAATATATCGTATTTATTTTGATTTTACTAAGGTGAAACTCTTTTCATTTCAATAAGAAGCCACTCTTTTTTATTTCAATAAGAAATATTCTCAAATAAAATAAAATGAATTAAACATATTTGATTCTTGAGTTTTTATTTAAAATATGTTTTCATATCATATTTATACTCCCAAGCAACGCTGGGAACGGGTATGCTAGTTTGGTATATGTATATAGTACCTTTGAATTATTCATTGGACAATTTTGTATTTTTTATTATTATCCTTAGACATTAACCCATTAGTGCGCAGACGAAACTAGAAAAGTCAGGAGATAAAACTTTCTGAACCGTGTTATTTTGAGCTTAATAAGAAAATTAAACTACTTCCATCAATCGGAAATGAATTTTCCAGACAGTCTTTTTTAAAGGTAAGCCATAAAGTTGTCTTTCGAATGAAGTGGACGTTGGCATTTTACACAAATAAATTTTATTTTTATGCCACAATGATCACAACGAAATTGATTAAGAATGAAGTGAACCCAACCCACCATATAGATATAGATATGGCATCATTGCTGACAGTAGTTGGTCTGCATCCAGGGTGTATCATGTATTTCCAATAGTACTGTGGCCAGATATCTGCAAAATTTTACCAAATTGGCACATCTTGGATCGTTTGGACAAACTTTTTGCATCAGGTGCCATGCATTTGTTATGACTACATCCAACAAGTACGAGAAAATTTAACAGTGCCATTTACGTTGTCGCATAAGTGTTCTATTAACAGAGATCATCTGATCTAATAGATCCACACCGCCCATCTCTTCAATGCATTTGATTATAATGTAAATTAGGAGGACTCTTACAATGTTGTGCTTCATCAGATTTATTTAGTTGAATTATCGATTTCAGTTGGTTAAGAATCAATCGCTTCCTTTTTGATGACCGTTCCTAAATTGGGTTGGAGTCAAAGTCCGAATCAGAATCATATTCACTCGCAGTAATCTAATATAACTCTGTTTCAGTAGGTGGGATGACATAACGTCCACGGACATAAGGTCCATGGACATTATGTCCATTCTAAACGGTCATAATGTCCGTGGACTTTATGTCTCTTTTGACACGGACATAATGTCCATGGACCTTATGTCTTTTTCGGGATGGACACTATGACCGTTCTGTTCGGTCATCAATGAGCAATCGCCCTACGTTAATTTTTGGGCGATTGCTCATTTCGACTGAACTTTTTTTGCTCCCGGAATTTAAGCCCGATGAAATTAAAATGACAAAATGATTTGCCCTTACACGGAATGTTGTTTTTTTACCTTCCGTACAAGGGCAAATAATTTTATCATAACGAGTTTGAAATTTGTTTCTGATGTTATTGCATGAACAAAGGGTCCATAGACATTACCATGTCTCCGGGTAAGGTAAAATGGTTTTTATGATAAAATGATTTGCCCTTATACGGAATGTTATTCTCTTATAAACAAAACAAAAATTCGGGCGTTTTTTTCATTTATTAATTTGGCATTTAATTTGGATCCTTATATCTTCTTTCTTTTGTTTGAGCGATTTTTCATCGTATTTTTGGACAACTATTGATTATGAATAAATACCCAATATTTTGGGATATTGTTTATATCACTTTTGGGCGACTGTTCATCCGTTTTTGGGCGATTTTTCATTATGAATAAAAGCCCAAATTTTTAGGTGATTGTTCATTTTGGCACTTGGGCGATTATTCGCACAGCCGTGAACATCCTTTTCAATTAAGCCATCGTCCTCAATACTTTCGTACTCGGAGATAAGATTGTTTTTAAAATTTGACATTTCATTTAAGAAATCTTCCAAAGAAATTTACATCGGTCTAGTTTATCAATTGATTTCTCAATCAAGATAGCTCTTTTTATAAAAGAATTTGTTTTTGGTCTCTGAAAGACGTCGTATGTTCCATTATATTCAAAAACTTGTAGAAACTACCATTTTTTGGTATCTTCGAGCTCAACATTGAGTTATTGTCTCAACATGTCGCGGCGCCCAGGCGCAACAAACGCAGGAGCGCCATTGCCATCGTTCGCATTTAATTTGTACTTTCCCCAAGCCTCAAAATCAATACTTTTTTTGTATCTCGCATTTGGACATTATGCCTGTTTGAAACGGATGGACCTTCTGTTCTTTTGGACCTTATGTCGGTGGACATTATGTCATCCCACCGTCTTATGTTGAAACGGACGTAATGTCCATGGACCTTATGTCGGTGGACGTTATGTCATCCCACCGTTTCAGTATTCATTAAATCATCAAACTCATATCCTCGTCTGATGACGCAGAGTCGCAGTCTAGTTTCGCGAGTGGTACCTCTCTTATAGGCAAAATAAAAATATGTGTTTGTTAGTTTTTAATGTGACCTTTCATTATTTATATTGCAACAAATTTGAGCTTTAGCCCAAGTATGTTGACAACAAGACCACATGAAGACAATTAAGGCAACTATAACAACAACGGCTCTGTACGGAGCAAATCACACAGCAGACTAGACAGACTGTTTCGTTGGCCGCTACACCAACTCATCAGTAGTTTTGCATGACTTTTTACTGTGATCCACTCAAGCTACTTATAAGGCCCTACTTATACTGCGAATTATGGCAGTATTCCGCTAGCAACCATCTACTCTCAACACTGGACCAGTACCATCCACTGCTTTCAATTACCTTTTCTTACAATAATACTAACAAAAACACACACTTCGAGCATTTGTACAGCTTTAACTTTCAAAAAACCGATTTTGAAAAACTAAAATGACTTCTTGGTAGAATTGACTTCCCTTACATTTTTGAAAGTGCTAATGAAGATATCGATAATGCTGTTTGCCTTTTCTATGGCATAATCTTTAACTATTTCACACAATCTGTTCCTTTTACTAGGCAAAAGAGCTTTTCGTCTTCACCTCACTGTTATAATAAAGAGCTAAGTTCGCTTCGGAATAAGAGAAACAAACTTTGGCGTGCATATTTAATATCTAGATCTTCTGCTGACTTCACGAGTTACCTTTATGTTTACAACCATTTTTCTTATCTTTGTGATCATCTTTATGAATCCTATCTAGCCCATATCCAAACCAAACTTATCACAGATTCAAAAAAGTTCTACCAGTTCATTCATATCAAGAGAAAATCAGACGGATGACCTTAAATAATTGCAAATTTTTTTGCAAGTTTTTTTAGTCAGTCATTTAGCAGTCATAATGATGAACTGGACTCTGAATATTTCACTTCTTCAAGAAACTGTGCCCAAACGTCTTTAATTTCGGTTAATATTACACTTGCCAATGTGAACGAAAAGTTACGAAATTTTAGAGACTATTACTCTCCTGGACCCGATGTGTTGCCTGCTATTATTTTAAAAAACTCTCAAACACTTTAGCTCACCCTCTTTTAGCTCTTTTCCAGCTCTCTATCTCTCAATCAATTTTTCCTAAGTTTTGGAACGATTCGTACAATATACCTCTGCACAAAAAAGGACCAAAAAATGATATCACCAACTATAGACCTATCGCAAAACTATCAGGTACACCCAAAATATTTGAAAGTATACTCTACGACATTATATTTTTCACTGTAAGTCTATCTTCTCCCCTAGCCAACATGGCTTTTTCAAGGAAAGATCCACTACTACCAACTATTACTCACAGAATTCGTCTCGAATACCCTATGTTCTTTGGAAAGTGGTTATGAAGTTGATGTTGAATTAACTGACTTTAGAAAAGCATTCGACAAAATCTCGCATACTGTCATCCTTCGTAAGCTAAAAGCTTTCGGCTTTCAACCCACATTTATTGCTTGGATTAAATCTTACCTCGAAGAACGCCGATATAATGTCATCTTTAGGTTTTCAAAATCCGAGTTTTTTACAGCAACTTCTGTTGTCCCTCAAAGCAGCCACCTTGGTCCTCTGCTATTCGTCTTAACAATAACCGATGTCGATGGTGCCATCAAATACTCTAATTTTTCTGTTTATGCTGATGACATGAAAATCTATCAACGCATACATACTAATGCTGACCCACCTTCAAGATGATCTAATAAGTTTTTCTACTTGGTGCAAAAAAAAAAAAAAACAACTACCTTGAACAAATGCCAAGCTATGACATACCCGCGTAAGAGACCGCAATTTCCATCGTGAACTCATTACATACTAGCGATACCCGGCGCGCGTAGCTGCACCCGGCAAGTATATTGGAAATAATAAGAAAACTCAAAACTTTTATTAGTCGCTTAGTCTGACACTACGCTCATGTTCCACTGCCCGTTACAGTTTCCCAGTAGCATAACATCACTCCCAGGTGACAATTCCATTATGAGTTTCAATGTCCTGTGATTTCAGCTTCCATAGCTATTCTGTACAGACAATCGAGCCACACCCCGTTTTCCCAATGCACATACCAGTTCTCCAGTAGAAAGACTTTGGCAATTAGTAACTCCATACTGAGTTTTTTTGTCATGCGAAGTTTAGTTCCAAAGCTATTCAATATCAAAAATTTTACTTGTGTGGTCGAAGCTATAACCTCTTTTCCTATGCCCGTCCCAGTTCTCTTGTTTATTTATAAAGAAACGTATTGAATCACACAATGTGAATTCTATAAAGTAAAAAGTCAGCCGTTTGTTCCTTTTGTTCATTTATAAATACAGGAAAACCACCGTCAAAAGAAAAGTTTCATGCAGCGAAACAAATAACATACGTACATACATACATATATACAATATACAATGTATTATACATACATACATACATACATACATCAAGTCGGATTGATTCTCATTCTCATCAAAAAAATCCTCAACATGCTAAAGGTGGTCAGTCAATCCCCTTTTAACAAAACTGTGTTAGATTCATTCACAACATCAACACTTATTTGAATATATTAGAATGTACTTCGATCCAATTAGCTTTAAGCGCAGCAAAGTATGTATGTATGTTAATGTATTTGTTTGTTTGTTTTGTTATGTTGTGCTTGCTGAGAACAAAAAGAGTACAGTAGAGAGCAACATGCAAATTTTATTGAGCCATTTATTGAGGCTCTCGCAGCACAAACGCATGAAAAGCTAACGACAATTAATGCATGGCATTCTGGATGATTTTTTAAACTTAACACTTTAATTAAAGATACTTATTATTGAAATTTAATAAAAAAAATACCCAACGATCCTTTTGTAGCACAAATGTGATATTTTAAAAATTATTTCATAAAAATCGGACCAGTACTTTTGGAGTTTTGTGGCAACAAAAAATTTTCACTTTCATTTTATATAATAGTATAGAGAAGATAGAGATAGAGATAGAGATAGAGATAGAGATAGAGATAGAGATAGAGAAGATTTGGCGAGCCGATTCCCTTAGTAAGTTCTTTGTGAGACGTGGGTATAATTTGCGAAAAATAACTTAATTTTCGATCACATATCGATAATATCATTAGTAGAGCCAACTCTACTCGAATATGCTAGCTCATTCGTGGCTCATTCTAATTTTTTGGTATTTGATATTATTTAAATTATAATTAGTACAGTAAGATACAATTAAGATCTTTTGGAGTACAACAATGTTTCTCATTCGTTGCGTATTGAAGCTGTACAACATAGATTCATTCGATTTGCGTTACGCGGGCTCCCTGGTTTCGACAGCTTCAATTTACCTCCTTATGCTGATCATTTGATGTTGATTAACATGCAAATTCTTAAAAAACGCAGCGTAGTTGCCGATGTCCTCTTCATCCATCAACTACTAGGCGGCACCATTAACTGCCCTACACTGCTTCAATTGATATCCCTTAATACTAACCCACGCAACCTAAGGTCTGTACCTCTCTTCCATCGCAACTTTCAACGCAACGTCTATGGATGTGGCGAACCTATAACTAGGATGCTTCGTCGGACCAACAATTTCGTCAATAAATTCGACTTCCATCTCAGCAGATCCAAATTCTGAAATATCCTTCTTACCTCCAACCCCACTTCCTCCCTCTGAAACAAATTTTTTCATGTCTTTTGGGCAGACTATAGCCCACATAGTATTATATGTAAAATCCCTACCCCACAAAAAAAAAAAAAAAAAGATAAATAATAAAACTCCTAGCATTAAGAAATAAATATCTAATTATAAGTTTTAGTTCTTAGGTATAAATTGCTTGTATTAAGCTTACCTAAATAAAAAAATAAATAAATAAATATGCCGAGAAAGTTACCCAGAAGTTCATTTGGCAGAGAGAACGCTTTTAATATTAGTAACTGAGTTCTTATCTACTTATGATTCACCCTGTGTCAAGGTTAACCTTGATCGTGTAATACTTTTAGGCACAGCCTTAACTTATGTGCATCTTCGAAAATTCGATCACAATGGTTTACCGCTATCAGAGCATGTTGAGGTTGTATTATTTTGTTTTGTAACTTTGGGAGGAGTTAATCTCCTTTTTTCCACACTTCCTAGTTTTAGGGTTCAGCTAGTTTGACTGATGGTACACCTAGGTCAACGTATGTTGGCCTAGAGATCAAATTTGTTTTCATAATAATTATTTTTTTATTTTATTTTTATTAGGTTTTCCGTAGCATATATTCTCACCGAGTTATGATACCATGCAACGCCGTTGAAAGATTTTATGCATTTTCGATTTTGGAGCAGCTCTCTCCGCTACCTCATGACATCATAATCTTTTGTCATTAATTTTTGTTTATGCTAAGGACCAGCCTCTCTGACATAGACAAATTTTAACCGTGTCACCTGTAGTCGTTCGTTGCTTGAGCAGCGTAATTTTTTTATGGGTAAGATAGGTAGAATATTGTCAATTTCTTCACTTTATTGCTAAAATTGTTTAAGTGTTACTTCATTAAACTAACTCTGCTGTATATTCTTAAAATTGCCTCACAACTATCATAAAGTTCTTGCAATCCTTTTTAGAATTTTATTTTTTAAATTTTATTCAACTACATGAACAGTAATATAGCTAGCAGCTTATCGCAAATAATTGCTAAATTCTAAAACGCTCGTAGCAAATAATACATGTAGGGCAAAAAAAGATGAAATATGGGATATTTTTGTCTATGCATCGCAGGTAGGTAGGTTAGGAAATTTACATATCTACATGAAGTTTATGCCACTCGTATAAAATTACACTGAATAAACCGTTGGGAAACGTTGATAGGGAAGAATGTTACGTAGAAGTTTGATTACATAGGGATTAATTAAAAAAACAAAAAATAACGATACCACAGCGTTGGTTTTAAAAAGCGGCAGATAAGAGAGAAATGTTAAATATTGCTGCCAGAATAAAACAAACAATCATTGCATATAAATTAAAAGCAAAGTTTTTATAGGTTATATGAACAAGTTGTGGATAGAAAAAAAAAAATAATAGTAAACTTTGTGAGTAACTTTCTTTTTTGTTTTTGTGAAAGATAATCTGTCTTTAATTAGAAACAAGAAAATAGATTCAAATAGGTAGAAATCATAAGGCAAAAAATGTCGCTGAAAAAGGACTTCATAAACTTTTTAAATATGACAGCCAACTTCTTCGTTAAAGACTCACTAATCAAGCAGAAAGCAATAAATAAATCTACAATATTGAGTGGAAAAACTCGGTTTCCTTGTTATAGAAGTGAAAGAGAAAAATAAAATAAAAACAAAATACACAGAACATCCTTGCTGTTAATGAACAAAGTTAGCAAAGTAAAACTCTGAAAAAGTTCAGTAAAAAGCGGAAAATTAAAATTAATTTCAAAGAATTATAACGAAGCAAAAAAAAAGAATTTATGGCTGCCTTGTCATGGTAAGACGCAGTCAAAAGAACAGGTTAATATGAACAAGAGTGGCAATAAAAAAAAATTAAAAAAAAAAAATCGAGACAAAAGCGTGACAGCGCTAAGACGTTTGGGAGACGTTTTTATGCTAAAAAAGCACGTTTTTGTTTCTTAGTCTTCGTAGACTCATCTTCATAAACATTATCTTGATTATACTTGGGAGAAGCCGTTGATTACTTACAATGTTAAAACTTTACTCGGTACAGCTCGACCAGCATCGCATCGTTGCACAGTGGACGAAATTGTCAATCTTGCGGCATTTAATTCGATTTTTAATCTGGTAGAATGAAGACGTTCCTATGAAGAAATTTTCAGCGGTAGGTGCATATATATTTGATTATGCGATTGATAAATTAAATATAGCAAAGACCAGTACCAGTAAATTATAAGAGAAGTTAATAGATTGTAGAAGGATTAACAGAAGGATTAGTTTTACTTGGCAATTTTCTAAAAATCTTGAAAAGGGTATTTTTTTTTAAATGTATCGGCGTTGCATCGAATTGCTACACGCTGAAAAAATGCGTTGAGAGAAAAGATCCGCTGCGACAGTAAAGCTGGAAGTTCATTCATTGCATTTGCATATGCGTCCGTCTACTCGCTGAACGCAATGCAATAGAAATGTGTGAAAGCTTATGAGAGAGAGTTTAATGCCAACTAATGCCTACTTGGGTAATGTTGGAAGAATGCAATTTACGCAAGAAAAGTCGAAAATATTTCAACTTTTCTTGCGTAATTTGCGTTTTTTGACAGCTCGTTTCTTATAACGAAGAGTGAGAAGAAATAAAAGAAACGAGTCAAAGGCTCGTTACTTTCAGGGATGGCCCTTGTAAAATAAATCTTAAAAATTAAAAATGTCCATAATATTTTTCATTGTTACTTTCTCAAAAGATCTTTTTTATACTCAGGATTTAAGATTTTTTTAATCATAAATGAGGACATTTTAAGTATTTTTAAGTATTTAAAAACTTAACATTAAGAACATACCAAATATTTTATAATTTTGTAGCCCTGCTAACTCTGAACGTAAAATGCAATCATTGAACTCTTCCATAATTTTCTTGAGTATATTCGTTGACTTATGACAGAAATATATACAGTTATGTTCATAAAAATAGCAGTATTCTAATTTAATAAGAAATTGTAAGCTTTTTTTATTTTTTTAATGCAAATGAAGTGGCTTTTAGCCTTTATAGTACAACAAACAACAACTTCTTTATTTTTAATAGAAATACTTTTTGATAAGAAAAAATCAAAATTGATATTGTTCACATGGCTGTTCATAGCACGGCCTCCATTTTGCATAACTGCGATACATCTGCGTTGCATTAAATTGAGTAAGTTCTGGCATCTCTAAATCGGTTCTCAGGATTCATTCACTATTTCCCAGAGCTCCTTGCTTTTTTTAAGATTTGCTGCACTAACTTCATTTTATATTACTCTCCAAATGTTTTTTATTGAGTTTAGATTCACAGACTGAGCTGGATAATCCAATAAATCGAAATTTTTTCTCCCTAAACTATTTTTGCCCACTTACTTGTGTGCTTCGGGTAATTATCCTGTTAACATAACCATAGCATAGGTTTTTCAAGTATCTGAATATAAAGAAACTGATCCATGATTTCGGTTATTGAATATATAGGCCCAACGTTATGATAGGAGAAACATATCCAAACCATAAGCTTAGTGCCACCATGGTTTACTGATTTAACGTCGTATTTTGGATCTTAAGCAATATTTAGTTATATTCTCATGTATTGCCGATGACATTTTGATCCATAAATAACAATTTTACTTTCATCGCTCGAAAAAATGTTACGTCATTTTTCGATGGGCCACTTCAGGTGTGCTTTAGCGGTAGTTAGTCTTTTAATAACATGTTTTTTGACAGTAATGGTACTATTCGTGTACTTGGTGTGCGGCCAGTTAACGACTTTTTACTATCACTGAACAAATTGACAGCTTAAGATCCTCTTTTATTTGTTTTAGAACTGATTTGCGGATCTTGCTTTACCATTCGCACTATTTTTCGATCTGTGCAGATGCTCTTTGGTCGTTTTGCCCCACGTGTTTTTCGTTTTTTTTGTCATTTTAAGGCATTTGAAATTATTTTGAAAGAACAATCTACGATTTTTTCAATTTCCCGGCAAGTTTTCCTTCCCTTTCCCAACTTTTTAATAATATTCCATTTTTGTTTTCAGGAAAGTGTTAAGATCGGCCCCTTTTGCTAAATAACTGAATGAAATTAATTAAATTAATAAATAAAATTATTTCTAAATCAATAATTGCTTACCTGTCGTAAGTTTAAAATAAACTAATTTTGCAACAGAGAGGACAATTTAATATTGATGCTCTTATTATAAACATCTCTTCTTGACGAATGATCTCATAAAATATAATGACCCTATTTTTTTAGCGCTCGCGATATGCTGTTGTAACGGCATTTTCATCCAGTTAAGAACAAATGACAAGCCATTCTATCGGAAGTATTTTAATATGTAATTTTGACATTTTCATAATATGAGGCATGGTATTGCTATTTTTCTGAACACAGCTTACATATCGGGATGGGCGAAGGGAGCTGCTTAAGCGACGAAACTGCAAATTTGTTACATCGAATTAAAACGTGCTATTTATAGGTTTTAAGGCTAGTTCTTAGCTCTTACACCAAAAATAGAAAAAAATTATTGAAATCATGGGAACACGGAGAGAGTCGCTACAAGATCGAAAATGCACCAATATTGAAATGACGTTGCATGGAATTATTACTCGGTGAGTATATGCGAAAACGATTATGTTATAAAAGAGAAATGCTAATAAATACTTATGCTTTGCTTTACGACTAAAATAAAAATTGTTGCATGAAATTGTTATACGCTCAGTAGAGGTGTTACGGCAAATTTTATTTTATGGCATCAAAGACTTTTGAGGATCTTTGACTTCATTATAAAAATTAAAAAAAAAGTTTGTCACTATAACAACATGGGGTCGCATCCGCTTAATGCAGTAGAAATGTAACAACAATGAAAAAACGTTGCATGGAACTATAGACGCTAAGGTAAATTATACGGAACGATAATAAAAGTGAGGTTTTCAGCCACATGATAAAAATATACAAAACTAGTAAGAAATGATCTTCGACTGGGTCGAAGTTAAAATACCCCCACGTCCGAACCAAAGTATATTCAAAGTCTTAAGCAGTCAAAAAATGTTTATCTGTAAAAACATTTTCGTCATAGTTTTAACAGAAAATTTTCTCTTTTGTTTTTTGATAAAGTCACTTTGTATGGGAGGTGAGTGTGGTTTTCACTCGATTCGGTTGAATTTCGTACACAGAGTACAGGTTATATATCAAAGTTCATATGCAAAATTTCAAGTTCATATATTAAGTTTTGGGGAATTTAAAGAAATATTACATTTTAGGTAAAGTCACTTTGTATGGGAGGTAGGCGTGGTTTTCACCCGATTTGGTTGAATTTCATACTCAGAGTGTATATTATATATCAAAGCTCATATGCAAAGTTTCAATTTCATATATTAATTTTTGTGGAATTTTAAGAGATTTTACCGTTTTGATAAAGTCACTTTGTATGGGTCACTTTAAATAAAAGCTTAAATATCGAATTTCGTGATGATAGCTTTAAAATTACGGCTGTAATCGTGATCACAGACGGACAGACAGATGGACATGGCTAAATCGACTCGGGTGGCGATGCTGAATATATATACTTTTCTATACCTACCACGCCTCCTTATGGGCGTTACAAACGGAGTGACAAAATTAATTTACCCCGTTTACGTTTTTTAAACATAGGGGTATAAAAATTAATGGCGTCAAGAGGCCACTCTGGCCCCACTTAATGTAACGAAAATACATCATCGTTGCATGGATTTATTGAATGGGAACCAAGGTAAATGTTAATGTACCACACAAAATCAAGACCAAAAGCAAAAGAAAAATTAAAATAAAAATGAAGAAGAGACAATTATTACAACAAGAACCCAAATCCAAACAAAAATTAGAACAAGGATTTGCTCAAGTATTCCGACAACAACAACACTTAAAACACGTGAACAACACTTAAAACAAGAATTAGGAAAAAGATTTGGACAAGGATTGCGACAAAAAATGGGACAAAGAGTATAAAATGGATTCAAGGATCAGGCCCAAGCTAAGGACCAGGACAAGAATTTGGACATGGATCAAAACAAGAATTTCGCCAAGTATTAGGACAATAAGTAAGAAAAGTATAAAGTCGACTAAAGATAAGGATGGGGACTGGAGAAAATTTGCGGATAAGAATAAGGCCGAGGATAAAGACAGGGAGGGAAATAAGAAAATAATATTCTTATACTAGCAGATAAGCCCGATTTTACTCGGGGAAAAAATATTAAATTTTGATATTTAGTCCTCGTTTTAATATTGTTATAAATCCAAATAATGAAAAATAAGCTGCACTAAATTGATTATTAAAATACTTTAGAGCTCATATTAAAGGTCCATGTTTTGTCCGAGGGACCGAGGTGACGAGATAATAGATTTAAAGCGATAACTTTTGATCAGAAAGAGATATTGGTACAACTTTTTCACATAAATTATTATTGGAGCTTAACTAATTTAAAAAAGGAATAAAAACAACTATTAAAAAAATTAATTTCTTTAAAAGATCACTGGAAGAAAGATCACAGAAAAGTCCTGTTTTTTTATGACAGAAACAGCTAATTTTAAGTAAAACTAAAGCCACTTTTGCTGTTAAACGTTGTCATGTTAAAGGTAGTAAAAAATGAAATTTTTTTTTTTTTTTTTTTAATCTTTTTTTGGAGATGTGGAGAAATGGCAACCCTTTTGTCGAAAATTTCATAATTTTGAAATTCTGACAACGGATTCGGATTCAGAGACCCATTTTTACCTAGTGTTCGCCCCAGCCACGAATTCGTAAAAGTAAAAAAAATTAGATGGCAACTCTATCCGCCATCTTCAATTTTAAAATTAAAAATCATCAATTTTTGTCCAAGTAGTCCACAGAATGATCATAAGAAGCTAGGTCAAAGTCCTTTCAAGGGCTGAAATGACTAGTTAGTTATTTATTTATTTATTTAATTTTAATTTATTTAGAAAAAATAATGTTCAAAAGACAGTAAGAATTAAGAAAATAACAACATTTAGTCCACAGGATCCTAAAAAGTCCTAATACGATTAAGAGTTTCCCAAACAAGCTCACTGAATTATTTGGAAACTTGATTTAATTGGATACTTTCTTTTAATTTCAAGTTTTTCAAGCTTTTTGCCGAACACATCAAGTTTTTCCTTTACTTGGGACTTCGTGTCATTCGCTTGCAAGCTAGCGTGCTTACTTATATTCAAATACAATCCTTAATTGCTTGAAAATTATCAAGTTCAAACAAGCTTGAACTCATATTTTGAGCAAGTACTTGAAATACTTGCTAGAGGAATACTTGCTACCTCTCTGGTAGGTATGGCTAGAGGATCGCGTACGAAATGAGTATACATGGCTTAATATACATGGAGGTGATTTAATAAATAATTTTGTACTGCCGATTGTATAGTGTCCGAGGAAGCATTGAAGGCTACGAATAAAGACGATAGATGTTATGGTTAAAATGTTGTATATGATAGAAAGATTATAAATCTTCTTTCAGACACACTGACCTTCAAACTCCAGTTTCGCACCAGTGTTGTAACGTCATCAATCACCACCAGAAAAAGAGTAGGTTACAGAATACAATTTTGTCTAGATCCTTGATTTACATCAAATGCATCGGAGTATTTTCCTTTGTGGAGAACGAAACAACGTGCATGGTCGTAGGATGCCTTAATAATCCTAACTATTTTCGAGGGAATTCCGCTCCGAGTAAATTACTTCCAGATGCAATCACGGTTTACCCGATCGAGCGATTTTTCAGTCCATAAGCATGAGATGCAGTAGTGATGTGAATTGTTCGAGAATGATGCGTAGTGTATTGATATGGTCGACCCACGATCGTCCACAACGGAAGCCGACTTGGTGTCTTTTAAGTGTTGACTCGATTCTGCCCTTAATGCGTTCCAAAATAATGGAAGTAATTTTTTTTCAACACTGATAGCAGAGCGATACTTCTCCAGTTTTTAAGTTTTCCTTTATTTGGAATTTTAATTATAACTTCATCTTTCCACTCGTTGGTCTGAGTTTCCTGTGTCCCAGATCCCAACAAACATTATGACTCTTAAAAGAATCTTTTAAGACTCATATAAATGAGTTTTTATCGTCATATTACGCTCACAAAAGACTTTTTTATGAGTACATTTTCGTATGTTGTGGGCTTCAAAATATGATTCATAATACTGACTGCTTTATTTCTCATTTTGGACTCAAAATTAAGACTCTTTTAAGACTCATAATAAAGACCCCTTAAATACTCATAATAAAGACTCTTTTAATAAAAAGTTATTGTTGTAAAATTAAAAGGTAAAAATTTCACTTTACCATATTAACACGTATCCCTTCATTCGATTCTGCAATCTAATTAAATGCACGCTGAACATCTGAAAGATAAATTATGACGTATTGGAGCATTCACTTCGAAAAAAATATTCACATTCTCACAAATTACCATCACATTACAAATTACAGAGGATCAGCCGTGATGGTCAGACATAAATATGCAGCAACGTTTTTATATATTAAGAAGATAAAAATATGACTTTAAAGTTTATAAAATCCTTTCAGAGCCTAATTGTCGAGTTCTCATAAAACACTCGTATATAAGACTCTTTTATTGGGCCTTTTTATAATTGCACATATATCATGCAATATAAGTATAATACTTTTGTGAGTCTTTGTTATGAACAATTATAATATCGTCTCATTTAGGATCTTTTAATGAGTTCTTTTAATGATAACTCATAAAACAAGCAAACAACAAGACTCTTCCTTGCGTTTCCAAAAATAGTCCTATTTTTGAGCAGTTATTTTACAATCATATCAAAGACTCCTTTTTATTGCGTACTCATAAAACACGCATAAAAAATACTCTTTTAAGAGTCTTAGTTCCGAGCAAACATTCTACAATCATATCAAAGACTCCTTTATGAGACTCCTTTATGCTTCTTTATGCTCCGGCGCTTTGTTGTTTTTAAGACCTTTGATTGCGATTGTCGATGCCTCTAAGAGATCTGCGTATCTGCGAATAATTTTGTTTAGATAAATATTAAATTATGATAAAAACACCAATGAAAACATTAAAGAAAAAATAAAAATAATAATCAGCCCTATTCCAGAATCCGTCGTAATGAATTTCCGAACGTAAGGCTACGCTACGAATACGAAAAATTTTCTATTCCAGATTCCGAACGGAAATACATTTTCTTTCGAAAATTCGAAAACAGATGCTTTCAACAGCAGAAATAAATAAAACAAAATCAAAAGATTTTGATTGAAAAATTGTGTTTATTGTCAGAATAATATTGTTTTGATTGTGTTTTTAATGGATTCCATTGCAATTGCAATTTTCGCGCAGCAAGAGGAAGATTCCTCACAAAGAGGAGACTTTCAAATTTAAATAAAAAGGCATATTTTGGGCCGATGCACTCAAGTATTGATGAGTGTTAAAATTAGTACTGTTTGACTCCTGAATCTGAAGCATCCTAAATTTTATTTCATTGGATTCTGATTTTAGCTTCTCTGAGGCTAAATTGTGACGACGGATTTCAGCAAGTTTTTCCTTTTCAACATCACACAACTTTTCGGTCGCTCTTGTGAGCAAATTAGTGAGTTGCAAATTCTTTGTACTTCTCCTTTTGAAATTCTTGGAAATCCACACTTTTCGTGTAAAATTCCGCTTGAGTTCTGACTTGTTTTTCTAAAAGATAGACAGATGTCAGCTGCTTTGGATTTGAAGCTCGGCTTCGAGGTCGATTTTCGGACTCTGACCTCATGGATTGGTCTAAACAAACATTTTCTACTTCAGAGTCTGTTGGATGTCTTTGGGAAGATTCTTATGCTAAAGCAATAGCTCCTTCCACTCCAGATGAACAGGTTTCAAGACCGGTTAGTTTGATAACACTTTCCTCTAAATCAGAGAATTTTTTAATTCTGTTTGCTCCGCCGCCAGTTGCTCTCAACTCCGCCTTGTTTTGTGCTAACTTCCTCTTTATATAAGACTTATAATCCAACCAAACCTGCAATAATTGATAAAAAAATTAAGGATTGTGGTTTTGAAAGTTCTTTTAGAAAGCAAAAAGTTACTAGTGTCCATTTTTCAAATGACAGGATCAACCATCTTTTATAGCGGTTGTCTTAAAGAGTAAATGACTGCAAATATAGATATTTATATATATATAAAAATGAATCTTGGTTTGTTCGACCACTTTAAACTTGAAAACTACTGGACCAAATTGGATCGTTCCTTCTGTGAGTTTGTTCGTAATTGTTCCGCGAAGGTTTTGGAAAAAATTCACGGAACATTGGACAAGGGGGCGTGGCACCTCCCATACAACCCAAATCTACGGTAGCGAATAACTCTGAAGTTATAGGTTGCATTGCATCGGAATTTGGTGTTCTACCTCAATTTACAAGAGCCGTTCCACAAGTAAAATTTTATGGGCGTGGGGCGTGGCACTTTTTCAGCAGACCAAATTTTCGGTATAACTTTCAAGCTATAAGTCACGCATCAATGAAACTTGGTAGGAGCGTACTATTTAGTCGCGTCCTTCGACTAGCAAAATTGAGCAAGTATAGGCCAAAGGGGTGTGGCACCGCCCATGCAATTCAAATTTATGATATCGAATAGCTTTGGAACTAAATGCCGTATAATAATGAAATTCAGTATGGAGTTTCCACTTGGTGATATATTTCTACTATAAAACTGGGATGGGCTTTGGAAAAGGGGGTGTGGCTACGCCCATACACTTAAAATTTTTGATATCAGATAGCTTTGGAACTAAATGTCGTTTTACAACGAAATTCAGTATGGAATTACTATTGGGTGATATTCTTCTACTAGAAAACTGAGACGTCATTGAACAAGGGGGTGAGGCTCCGCCCATACAAGCTAAATTTGCGATATCGAATAACTTTCGAATTATAAGTACCATAGCCTCGAAATTTGGTTATCAATTTACACGAGTCGTTCCACTTAGAGATAGAGATAGAGGATAGAGATAGAGATAGAGATAGAGGATAGAGATAGAGATAGAGATAGAGATAGAGATAGAGATAGAGATAGAGATAGAGATAGAGATAGAGATAGAGATAGAGATAGAGATAGAGATAGAGATAGAGATAGAGATAGAGATAGAGATAGAGATAGAGATAGAGATAGAGATAGAGATAGAGATAGAGATAGAGATAGAGATAGAGATAGAGATAGAGATAGAGATAGAGATAGAGATAGAGATAGAGATAGAGATAGAGATAGAGATAGAGATAGAGATAGAGATAGAGATAGAGATAGAGATAGAGATAGAGATAGAGATAGAGATAGAGATAGAGATAGAGATAGAGATAGAGATAGAGATAGAGATAGAGATAGAGATAGAGATAGAGATAGAGATAGAGATAGAGATAGAGATAGAGATAGAGATAGAGATAGAGATAGAGATAGAGATAGAGATAGAGATAGAGATAGAGATAGAGATAGAGATAGAGATAGAGATAGAGATAGAGATAGAGATAGAGATAGAGATAGAGATAGAGATAGAGATAGAGATAGAGATAGAGATAGAGATAGAGATAGAGATAGAGATAGAGATAGAGATAGAGATAGAGATAGAGATAGAGATAGAGATAGAGATAGAGATAGAGATAGAGATAGAGATAGAGATAGAGATAGAGATAGAGATAGAGATAGAGATAGAGATAGAAATAGAGATTGAGGTTGAGGTTGAGGTTGAGATTGAGATTGAGATTGAGATTAAGATTGAGATTGAGACTGAGTTTGAGATTCAGATAGAGATAGAAATCGTTTCCGCTACGACAGCAACGCGTCGGGTATCAACTAGTACCTTATATACTTTAATAAGTGGAGGCCGTGGCGTAATGTGTAGAGTGTGTGGCTCATACGCCAGAGAACCCTGGTTCAATTCCAACCTGACGCAGAAAGTTTTTTCAATTGAATGCATTTTTCTGCTCGGCCGTCACCTCTCTGCAGATAATGGCAAACCTCATAGAGTAAATAATGCCATGTAAAGCTTCTTGAGAACATGTATGTTTGCCGTTCGGAGTCGGCATAAAACTAGGAGGTCTAGTTCTCGATCATTTGTGTACAAAAATTGAATAACACAAACAACACAATTTGATCATTAGACGCTCGGTCAAAGTCGTTTCAAGGGCTAAATGGCCATTTTATATATGTGACCCGGTCTACGAAAAGGGACCTTCGGTGTAAAAACAAGTTTTCGAGAAAACAGCTTTTTGTAAACGTTTAATTGTCGCACACTGAATGGCGTCTTTTCATTTATTTCAGCTTATCCTCTATTCTTACAGAGTTGTATTTCTTAGTCTATTAATACAGATTTGTATTTCTTAGTCAATTAATACGAGTTCTTTTTTTTTTAGTTAACGACCAACAGTGATTACGTTTACTGAATCATTTTTATGCGTCTTTTGATTCCGAAATAAATTAAAAATGAGTGTAGATGAAGAGGTTAGTTTCGTTCTTAGACAATATATTGGTGAAGACGAACAAGATAGTGATAAAACCGACATTGATAACGATTTCGACAGCGATCATGATTTACATCAGGCAGGAGATAATACAGAGGAAAGTTTCGTTAAAATGGACTTATCTATTGTGGATTTAGAAGAAGAAAAGCTGATAACAAAATATTTCTCTACCGATTGTTGTGTTAAGAAATGCAATACACTTATACCACGAGATCGGATTGTTGATAGTAGAATGAACTGTCTCGACCTTTCCAAAAACAAACTAGATCTAGTGATACTAAGTAATATCGAAGCTGGAATAAGGTATAATGCAGAATTGCAAAGTGTTTACTCACAAATAGCTAAGCGGAAGGTAGAAGAATGCAGAAAAGGTAAAGAAGTTACAAGGCATCAGATTCAGTTCTCTTTCCTCGGCATACCAATTTGTCGTTCACTTTTCCTTTTTCTGCAAGAAACGAAAGGCAGATGGTAATGACGAGGAAGATTCTGCGGCTCTACTACCAAAAAAAAATTTGGCATCGGAAAAAAAAAAATATAAAGCGTAAAAAAAAATTATAGATTTATTTTATATTTCGATTTTTATGTAAAATGGCTGGTTTCCCTTCAAATAAAAGTATGAAATGATGTTTATTATGTTATAATTCAATGTCCAATTTTTTTTCATTTTCACTCATTTCTGCTCTTTTTTTGGAAAATTCCTGACAAACTTCTTTATGAGTTGGAAACTTCTGCTTTGCGCCATTAGAAAGAGCACACATTAGTCTATCCGAATCGCCAAAAAAGTGAAAAATGATATTTTCACACCGAAGGTCCCTTTTCGTAGACGGGGTCACATATATATATATATATATAATATGCTTTAAAGACTTTAAGCCAATTTCTTTTTAAATTATCGATGCTCACGGACGGACAGCTGCTCAATATATTTGAAACCTTATTTATAAACCTTTACTCACTTTTTTCCAACTAGAAGTATCCTTTGTTGGCGGCCCCAGACTATTAAGCGGCGCACTGGTATCCTCCCAAAACGCCATTACACTTTCTTTTGATTCCTTGGTGAACCCTCTTGCTATATCTGGCCTTTCATTCATCAAATGATCAAATCAACCGCGCATATTGATTCCTATTCGTAGTTTTTGACCTACACCAACAAAAATTAGCTTTTTTGCTAAAACAATTGTAAGATACTTACATATGTATGTTTCTTTCACCGGCCTAGTTTTATAAAAAATTAATTTATTTGCTATCGTAAAAAATTCCGGCGAGGCAAAGCTTTCGTAAAAAATTTTTAAAATAAGCCATGATACAATAAATACAGGTAGATTCGCTAGATGACAGCGTACTGCCGCGGATGTCAACACGAAGTTGACAACGCATATAAAATCTCAAAGCTATAAAAAAGTTCATAGAAATTAAATGTAAGCAAACAACTTTTTTTATATGGATTTTGACAGTTACGGCAGTATTAAAAGAGAGCACAGTCAGGTCTGCATCTACCTCTATTTATTGTATCATGAAATAAGCTATCAAAGTTGATGCGATCGGAATTGTGGAATAGCAAAGTTACGAATGTTCGAATACGTCGTAATGATTCGGATTGTAGAATACATCATTACGAATCCGAAAGAAAATATACGCTACGACGGGTTCTGGAATAGGGCTGAATAATTTTTATCTCCAATCATTTTGATTTTATTATGTTTTGTTTTTGTTTTGCCAAATTTTTATTTTGATATATTTTTAATTTTGGTGTTAAAACTATCATGACGCGCTAGATAAGCCATTTTGCCCACTGTGCGTTGTGTTGCTCATCGTCCTTAGAGCTGCTTAATTTACGCCGTGCGTCTTTTTCTGCTTCGATGACCTTGAGTTTGGTTGAGGAGCCAATGTTAAGGCGTTAACAAACATACAAGATATGCTCTAAGGTTCTATTTAAAAATTTATTTGCTCATTTTTCTTAGCTGCTGCGTGTGTATCTTGTCTACTGCTTATGCACATATATAAAAAATTCATGCTTAGTTGTTGTTTTTTTTTTCTTTTTTCTTCTTCTTTTCTTCTTCTTTTCTTTTTCTTTTTTGTTGCCCCCTTTAAGGCAACATTAAATTTTAACTATGTTTTATTTATGCAATTCTTGCTTTATGTAGCGTTGTACGTTTACGCTTCGTTTTACTATCATTACCGCTTTTACGGTTAATACATCTTCATTGATGACCGTCTGGCTGTATCGGCTTCTTGTTTTCGAGTTTTCGTTATTCATGACTTTAACTCAAAATTATTTAAGGCACATTTTCTTATAAGCTTATAAAATATAAGAAAGCGTTTTACCCTGCCATCTCTTGCTTACGCATGCGACTTCCTTTATATTATTAATTTTATCATTTTTAGCGGTTTGTCATGCAAATTGGAAACTTATGAGCTACGACAAGATATCTTTGTCGAAATTCACTTTTTCAATGTTACAAAAACAGCAAAACTTGTTTGTTTCAATTGACTGTACTTCAAAAACTACTCCGTGAAAGTGGCTCTGCTCGAAATTTTGATAGTCATAGTTTGAAAGACGCCAGATCTCGATTCAGCCTAGAAGCTTTCATACGATCAATAGCGAATTGAACCTAACGATGGTATCTATATGTTAGACCATCTACTTACTGAACAGCCCATTATATATTCCATTCACAATTTCAGCAGACTAAAAGCCCAAATGTTCTAAATATTTTCTAACTAGTGCCTACAGAACCAAAGATGTTTCACATCAGTAATGTTATAATTTCCGAGATGTATGAATTTCTGTGATGTCATCAATACTGTTCAAGAGGCTACATGGTTAGACACAAAATCATATCTTCAATTAAAAAAATTTGTAAATGTTGCTTCTACACATGACTTTATTTAAATAACTTTTCCAATATGATGTTATCGATCATGTTAATATTGAACTCCCGTATGTTTGCTAATCCATGGCAAATAGGAATATACGCGAGTGTAAGAAGTTGGTTTGCCACCGGTACAATTTGTTCCTCCTCCGAATGATACCAAACCAACCTGTTTTTCAATTAAATCAAAAACGGCTGTCACTGAACCACCAGAGTCTCCTCCGCAGGTAGTTGTGCTTAAATCCCAGGTACAAAACTGTGTACTAGGTAAAAGGTATCCGAACTGATCTCTGCATATATTTTCATCTCTAACAATTAAAGTTGTGGATTGCAGTTTACTGGCAGTGTTACTTCCTGTTAAACCCCATCCGGATACAGTGACATTTTGACCATCAATATTATTTGAGCCAGACAGCGGTAATTTTTGGATGTACTGGTTATATACAACATATGGAATAGAAACCACGGCAATATCATTAACAACAGTTGATTTATTGGCAAAATAATTTTCGTGGATGATAATTTTTGTGGCATTAACAACTTTGGTGAACTCATAATTTTTGTCTAAGCCTAACGAAGCATATGTTCTGATTATAATGCTATGAAAAAAATAAAATAAAATTAACTATTTAGTAACTAATTTAAGTTTTAAAAAAATATATAAACATACCCTTGAGTAAAACAGTGCGCAGCAGTCAGTAACCAAGAATTACTGATCACGGAACCTCCACACGAATAACCCATTGTTTCAGAAACTAATGCTACAATTTTAGCATGATACTTGAAATTATCAGTATTGGCGTTTGATCCACCAAAGATGCGACCTTTACTTTCCACTGACACACCAGTTGTCAAGACCAAAACGACGGCGATTAAGAATTTCATGGTATTTCACTGCCAAACTTTTTCCAGAACTATTGCAAATTCGTTGAGACGGGGACCCTTTTATACTCGCAAAACAACAAGTTTACTAAAACTCAAACATTGAAAGCAACTACAACTAAAGTTTCATTTATACGCAAACGTTAACAAAAAAAAAAAAAAAATAAAAAAAAAACACTAATAATAAAACAGTGCCGTGCAGAATAATTTATTTTGGGTCCTTAAGAGCATATTTGTTGAAACCGCGATATATTGATTCCCGCCACTCGCGAGAAGGTTTAAGGTGAAAGCTGATACGATGGTTGCCTTTTAAGTCTTGCACCCAAGAATGAAAGAAACAAGATTACGCGTTGCCCAAATGAGAGAGAGAGAGCATGACGTCATCCAGCGCTTTTGTTTATATTAACTTCATACATTTACATACTATATACTAAATATTTTTGTTTCTTATTATTTTTTAAAAATGTTAATGAACTTCCTAAACCTATTAAAAAAAAAAAAATAAATAACTGGCCATTTCAGCCCTTGAAAGGACTTTGATGTAGCTTCTTATGATCAATTGTGTTGTGCGTGTTATTAAGTTTGTACACAATTGACCGAGAACCGGACCTACATGCTTAACGCCGACTCCGAACGGCGATGAACGGAATGTTCTCGTTCTCAAGAAGCTTTACATGGCATTTTGATTACTCTCTGAGGTTTGCCATTATCTGCAGAGAGGTGGCGGCCGTACAGAAAAATTATTTTAATTCAAATAATTTTCTATCGCTGCTGGGGTTCGAACCTGGGTCTCCAAGTTCTTTGACATAGCGGCCACGCACTTTAACCAACTACGCCACGGACGCCACCTAAACCTATTGGTGTGATTAAATTTTGTCGATCTCGAATGGTCACGGAGATAAAAATCATGAAAATTTGAAAAATTTACAATTTTTCGTATACGAAAATATCCATTTTTTTTTTACAGAAGAGTAGTATTTCTACTTTACTTTTCCGCAAGAATATATTTTCAATTTCATCAATTTGCCTAAGTGATCGCACAGTTGCATTCATTTTGTTAAGCGCTGCGTGACTATTAGATAGCATTAGATAACGGGACTGCGGAACGCGTAATCTTGTTTCTATCATTCTTGTCTTGCGCCTAACTATGAAAAAAGTGTTGGCAGTGTCGTGGACACACCTGTAATTTTTGACTTGACAGTATTTCTTTATGATTGTTCCCTTTTCTTTAGTTTGTTCTTAAACTTATCCTCATCCTTCAGTTATTCTTTTATTTGTCTTAATAATTTTCCTACTTCATGTCCAAACCCTTTTTTAACCCATGACCAAATTCTTGAATTAATCCTTGTCCGAATCCCTTTCCAAATTTGCAAAAGTGTGTTTTAGGTGTGTCTAAATCTTTGTCCTAATTTATATCCTCATTCTTGTCGCAGTTCTTTTCCAGTTTCATTGTATTATTTTGTTGTTGGTTGTCACGAAAAAAAAAACTTGAAATCATAACTTCTATTATCAGGCTGTCGGAACTTCGTTAGATTTTTGTTGTTGTTGTTGTTGCTGTTGTTTCTTTTGTTTTTGCTTTTGCTTTTGCCTTTACTTTTGCGTTTGCTTTTTGAAATTTTGTTCTTTCAGTGTTGTAGCATTTTCAACAATGCAGCATTAAATGGTTGCCACTCTGAAGTCATGACGATAAAAATTTTTTTAATATTTTCGCTGTGCAGCCTAATAGCACATCTATGTTTTCCTAAGATAAAATTTATCGTTGCACTTCTCCTGAGCGAGTAATAATTCCATGCAACGACACCATATTTCTGTTGCATAAGCTGCTATCTTCAAGGCCTGACGACGTCAGACTTTTCTTTTTATCGTAAGGCCAAGTATAAATCCTCTATTTTCATTTTTAAATATTTATCGTATATATTTATCGAGCAATAATTCAATGCAACGCCGTTGCATGAATGTTGCGTTATCGATCTTTGAGCGGCTATCTCTGGTTCTCTAGTTTTGTTGTGAGGCTTACAGCAGACCTTTATTGGTTTATCATATTTTTTACCCTAGCACTAATATACCCCGCGAGCTATAATTCTCGCGATAGTTTTCAGTTTCGTAGCTTAAGCAGCTATCACCGCGTCCCGACGACGCACAGTGTTGCGAGCCCATACAAAAGTTGGACAAAAATAGAAGGAGTCGTCCGATTTGGATGAAGTTTGGAGTGGTGAATTATTTAAGGTCGCTGATATCAAATATGAAAAAAATTTTAAAAAAATTAATTCCATCATGTCTAAATTAAGGTTATAAATTTCAATTTTTGAGATTTTTAAGTTTTTTAAAAAATTATTACCATATTTAAAATTCTTAAATTTACAATTTTTTTAATTTCGGTTTAATATATGATTTATGGTTTATCAAAAAAAAAAATTATTTCTTTGAAATATGTTATATAGTTTAAAAGATATAAATATTTTTGTAAGAGTATTTTTGTACTAAACTATGCTGGAAAAACTTATATATTTTTAATACATTGACGTTTTCTTCTTTTTGAAAGATATTCGCTTTGAATAATAAAATGCAAATATTAATTTTACTAATAATTATTTAATATTTTCTTTATGTACATTATTTGAATTAAAAAAGTGCTAATCTTCATCTTTATTTTCATTATAAATATACAAATTGATGTTAGAATCTTCCTCAATTATCTTTTTATTATATTTACTTTTTCTTTGAGAAGATAAAAGAGGGTCTGATGAGATTACCAAATAGGTCATAAGATCTGTATTGGAATTTTCTCTTGAGCACTTCCGCGTGTGATTAAGACGAGTATATCGAATATTTTTGTGGCTTCCTTCTAAAGCTTCTTCAGATAAAGTTCCTGCGAAAATAATTATTGTGAAAAAATATATCTTAGATCGAATTACTTCAAACTACAATATTAAAAATTTAGTCACCTATTGGTAAATCGAAACATTTTACTACTTCGCATCCATGAACTAAAACTTTGTGTACAGAGCAAGGCATATAATACCAATTGTAGCACTCTATGTACAAGTTCCTCGTTTTTCTCAGCAGCTTACTAAATTCATCAATTTTAATGATTTTGCCACATGAGAGGATTCTTAACACTAATGCAAAGTTGTATATAAGATCTTTGTTAAGTCCTGTGATTTCTGCAGATACTTCATAGTTTAAAAAAAACTTCCTAGCCGTATTTCCGTCGTTTGTGGTGCCATAACCTGTTTTTACATAATCCACTAGCAGGCCCAGTCTCTCTCTAAACTCTCTTTGTATTCGTGTTTTAGTTTCAGCAAAAACCGTTTTATGTTCTGCTCTTACTTGCCAGTTTTTAAATGCCAATCGATAGGCTATATGCAGTAAACATTCAAAAAACCTTATCCAACAATGTAGTGTTGAAAGTCCATACTCATAATGATTTATATTTGGAGTTTTAACCAAATCAATTCGATTCATTTTAATAGGACTTGCTTTGCATATAAAACATCTACTTGTTGAATTGGTTTCAGTTAGAATATTTGCAATGGCACCATCTATCATTGTACAGTGCATTATGTATGAGACCTCAATAGGTCTTCCATCAAGATCGATTATGTCGCATTCTAACTCATTTATCTGGTTTTTCATACCAGCATTTTCTCCAATAATAATATTTTTATTTTCTTTTGCCATGATAAATTTCACAGGTCTACAGAAAAGAGTGGAAGAGCATTTTTCATTGACCCAAATTTCATTTCTGGATGTTGAGTCAATTAATCTAAAGTAATAAAAATGTTTTTTTAATATATAAAATTATACAAAGGTTACTCACTTTATTGGAACAAAAGCAATTAAAAATAAGAACTCATCGTTGAACTCGCTTGAAGAAAAACTCTGCTTATACCGACTATGGCCAGAACTTCCATCCATACCCCACTTGCAGATAAGTGTAACTTTGTTTTGGAGTAAATTAGGTTTACATAAACTCAAAACGCTTTCTGCTGTCTTTCGCATTAAAGGTTTTAAAGGAACTTCAACAGAATTTTCTGAAGCTATTACTGGCGGTACTAACGTTTTTTTTAAGTTCTGTATAGCATAATAACTAGGAAAGCAATTTTCATGCAATTTGTTCACTGTTTTTCGCAAAATATTGTACTTTTCTACAGAAAGGTCCAAATCCATATACAGCGTTAATGCCTCCATTGGTGACAAACTTTTTTTTTTTCTAGGCTCACTTTCAGGATTGCTATTTGTTTTAGCAAATTGGGAAGCAAAATCTAACTCTTCCGCAGAATATTCACCAGCTATATCAGCAATTCTCCTTTTTTTTGTTTTTTCTGATGCCAAGTGAAATTGCATTTGAGGCCTTCCGCGACTTGTGCTAGGTTGCTAAATTATAGATTAATTTTAACTTTTTATATTAAAAATATTTTATTTTCTTTAAAGCTGTTTACTTACATCATCTGGATGTGGGAATTCGAAAGCTTTGAGATTTAGCCAATTCGAATTTTTTTTTTAAAAATATTCTTTTTTGTAACCACACTCAATCCACTTTCTTTGAAGTTTTTGACAAAAAACGCGTACTTTTTGTTTTACTTGATTTTCATCAAATACTCTTTCATCAATTTTTTCTTTAACAAAAGCTACGATGAAAGATATTTTATCTCGTGGTCCAGCACTAATCCAACTATTAAATAAATCGGAATTATTAAAAATATATGACATTTTTACCACAAATCTCGCGTTAAACTTTTATGTAAAATGTTTAATTAAAAACGGTAAATGCATTGTGGGTGGCAATAGTAATCATAGGTGTACTCTACTTAAAAAAAAATTTACGTAATTTCCAGTAATTGCCGATTACTCAAAGAATCGGACGTATTCGGAAAAGTTTTTTATAGATTCTAAAAGATAATAAACCATACTTACAATGTTTGTTGGTTTCAAAGGTGATCTCAGCGGAACTTGGAAGAAGCTGACTAATAAATTTAACAAAATTTTTTATTTTTCCATAGTTTTATCAATTTTTGAAATTTTTGAAAAAATTCAATTTAACTTTTTTCTTCCCAATAACAAAAACCTTATTTTTTGCTATAAATTAACTTTAAATGAAAATTAAAAATATTAAAATATCTTGAAAAATGAGGTAACAAAAAAAAAATTTGCCTAAGTGCTCGGAAACGAAAATTGTACCATAAAAAAACTATGAAATTGTATTGACTTTAAACAGGTGTAGCGTCTCCAAAAATTATTTAATGGAACTAAAAATTTAAATTCTTCTTAATTGGAGTATTTCCTTTACAACGATACCCATTTTGTATGATTTGATGAAAAAAAATTTTTGATTTTTGTCCACTAGACGCAACACTGTGCGACGCTTTGATTTTTTTTTATTCTTTTTATAATGAAGTCAACGAGTTTACTTATACGGTCGTAAAACTATTTTAATCATAGCACCAATACTCAGTGAGTAACAATTCAATGCAGCGCCGACAATTCTTAATGTGGGAATAAATGACAAGAAGATGTCATTAGGTACCTGGGAGGGACTGTAAGGCTGATGACCTATCAATTCCACGTTTTGAGTGGTCAAAAGCTTTTATTTGAGCTGATGTGTGGGAACTCACAATGTTGTGATGGAGGAAGATCTTCCTTCGGTGGTTGGTTTTCCTCAATTCTCCAAAGAAATAGTTGCGTACCATTCAGCATTAAAAGTTTTCCATTGCTTTAGTGGTATAGTTGCAACATGACCGGTTTTTCTAAAAAAATTGGCAACCATTTACTTGGATGTGCTCCGTCCGCGGACAACTTTTGTGGACAACAAACAGTGGATCGCTGATTTTTTTCGGGCTCATAAGCATAGATCCGTGACTCGCCATCTGTGGTTATATCGTAGACGTGTTTTGAACCAGCCCCGCTGTATTTTTTCAACATTTCCTTGCACCATTCGACACGAACCTTTTGTTGAGCAACCGTCATATTATGGGGTATCCAACGGGAACAAATCTTCTTGACACGTAAATGCACATGTAAAATCGAAGGTATGCTTATGTTATCCCACTTATGCGTATGAAGTATGACTCCATTTTACGGTATGTCACATTCTGGTTTGCTTCTAACAGTTCAAGCTGTTGGTCGTTGTTTTCTGCCACAACAGTCGTTCTTGGACGACCTTCGCGAAATTCGTCTGGGAGGGAACAACGACCACGCTTGAAGTCATTGAACCAGCATTTTACAGTCGCTTAGTGTGGTGCTTCATCACCAAAAGTTGAACTAAGTTGATATATTCATTCTCTTCTTGTCAATCCACTTCGAAATTCGTATAAAATTATCACACGAAAATGTTCACATGTTCATTTTTTAATAGTTTTGCTAAAATACAACTTTCAAACCACTGTAAACAACACAATGAGTGCATAAATATAAAAACGTAAAAACGTTTGAGTATATTTATAATAGAAAATGTCAAATTTTCGTATGAAACTGGCAAAATACATCTGGCAATGCTGAGTGTGGCTGAAGCGCAAGACTTAAAAGGTAGCCTTGTATTGTATTGAAAGGTCCGATATGTTCACATATTTTTCCAAGTTCATTAAATTTGTTAATTTACTATGTGTTGATATTTTAGACAAATCAAGGTAATATCAAGCAAAACCCACACTCCTTTTACACAGATGAAATCATTACTTTATGGCGTGGCGTTACTTATGGCGTGGCGTCCGTGGCATAGTTGGTTAAAGTGCGTGGCTTCTATGTAAACGAACCTGGAGACCCGGGTTCGAATCCCAGCAGTAATAGAAGGTTATTTGAATTAAAATGATTTTTCTGTACGATCGCCACCTCTCTGCAGACAATGGGCAAACCTCAGAGAGTAATCAAAATACCATGTAAAGCTTCTTGAGAACAAGAACATTCCGTTCATAGCCGTTCGGAGTTGGCGTTTAACCTGTAGGTCCAGTTTTCGGTCAATTGTGTACAAACTTAATAACACGCACAACACAATTGATCATAAGAAGCTAGGTCAAAGTCCTTTATTTTATTTATAATCGTTACTTTATAAATGTAATTAACACCTACTCCTACAAGCATTCCCAAGTTTGGAGGTATATCAACTTAGGCAGAGACAATGGTAATTTATTCTTATCAACTATTTCAATAAAATGATAAAATCCTTTGCAAAAAACTATTCCTCAGTTGGATGCAGGTTTAAAGCCCTGGTTCAGTCCGCTTCGGGACAGCTTATGGTAAATTTAAGAAATTAAAAAAAAAACTATTTGTTTTTTTGCTATGATGCTCAGAGAAGTTTAGTCAACTTAATTTACTTACTTGAAATTTGCATATTTGTTTAATTTTTTTCTGGAAAAAATATTTGTCTTTTGTTGTCTCTCAGCTTGACACAGTTTTATTGAAAGAAATTAAATTAAAAAAATACTTTTATCAACTTTTTGCGTAGTTGACACGAAGACGTGTACTTTTATGGACAAAATGCTAGATAGGTCCTTGAATTATTTATTAAAAATTTACTATGAATATCAAGACGGTATAAAGTTAAAAGAATCTTTTTCTAGCAAATAAAATAAATATTTGAAACACACTTTTATGGTGCTAATGACGAAATGTTTCAAGAAATATAAAATAAAAAATTAAACAATATTGTACAAACCATAAAGAAAATGTCATATATACTCGGATTAAATTGGGAATTTACTGTCTTAAATGTTTTATGGTATGATAAATTGGAAAAACCGAAATATTTTAATGATTCACCTTAATTTAAGTTGAATGAGAACAGAGATTGCTTAGATAAAAAACCAGACATCTGTTATTGGTTCAACAATTCAACCCTCAATTGTTGACTGACTTGACTTATTGACTTAAAACAAAGTCAATTGACTTAAAACAGAGAAAAATAAAAATATGTTTTAATACCACTTTGAAAAATATTAATGTGATCGAAAAATTTAAGAAGAAACTGTGAAAAAAATGTCCATGCCCATCATACTATCTATCACATTTCCAGCCTCGGTAGCAGAGTAGGTTACCTGCTTGACTGACACCCCTAAGGACCCGGGTTCGAATCCCGGCCAGATTATGGTCCTACGCTTTAACCTTTCTGTATTACTTTCCTTATTTTTAATGAAATGAAATTGAAAATTCACCAATGTTTACGACTTGAAGTTGTAGTTGTAGTTGTAGTTGTGCCTTAAAACTTGAATTGACTGAGGTAAAAGCATAACACTTGTCTCAGATTCAAATTCACATGTTTCTACGGCTTTCCACCATGTTTAATACATTCTACACATGTTTCACTTGATTTTCTTTTCTTTCCAACTAATCTATCGCCCCATTTCGAAACAAGGCAAACTTGACTGAATGGGTATTACTCCTAAAATCCGTAATTCAAAGGTAAAAAAAAGAAATTGTAGGAAGATTATGACACTAAGAGCAATTGGAATATCACGATACATCACGAAGGTCGTTCTAATTTACTTCAGTTAAAAGAACCTACGCTTTCAGGCAGATGAAGGCACGATTACGTTCAATGTGTCCGATGAAGTCCCATTATAGGGGTTTTCAGGGCCCTCTGCGGTCCAGGGAGATAATATGTAACCAGCAAGTGTCAAGATAGTTTGGTTGACAGCAAAATAAATTGAAGTAGTGTTAGAATTGTAGTAGTAAAAAAACTTTTTAACAAAAAAAAAAAACCGACCTCAAAATCACTACAAGGTAAAAAATAATTTTAAATAACTTTTCCCATTAACTTCATAGTCATATTTTAAAAACTATTTATATGTATTATAATATTGGAAATCTTATCATTTTAATTTTTTCTATTTTGTGTTATTATCGCCCACTGTATTTACCGTACCTTATAATGATTCTACCTAGCCCTGTGCCAAATTTCAGTTTCCAAGTATCAATATTAACCGTAATATAGTACTTTCCTTAAAGTGCCACACCCTGTGTACAATCCCGCTCACTTTTTTAATGATTCTAAGTACCCACCTACCTAATAAGGTTCTAAGTACATACCAAATATTAGTACGCTAGTGTCAATATTAACTAAGATATAGTATTTTTATAATTTTGACACGCCCCTTTGTTGAATAACGCCCACTTTTTTGGCCGTAATTTTTAGTAACTGTACCTACCCATGTACTAAATTTCAGCACCCTAGTGTCAATATTATTGGATATATGTTATGTTTCTAATATTGCCACACCCATTTGTCGAATGACGCCTACTTTCTTTCCAGTAATTTTTAAAAATTGTGTCTACCCCCGTACTAAATTTCAGTACCCTAGTGTCAATACTATTCGAGAAACAGGGTTTTTTCAATATTGCCACACCCCTTTGTCAAATAACGCCCACTTTATTGACTGTTATTTGTTATAACTATGCCTACCCATGCACTAAATTTCAGCACCCTAGTGTCAATATTATTCGATATATAGTGTGTTTCTAATATTGCCACACCCCTTTGTCGAATAACGCCCAGTTTCTTTACAGTAATTTTTAAAAATAGTGTCCACCCCTGTATTAAATTTCAGCACCCTAGTGTCAATACTGTTTGAGATACAGTGTTTTTTCAATATGACCACACCCCTTTGTCAAATAACGCCCATTTTATTGACCGTAATTTGTAATAATTGTGCCTACCGCAGTATTTTTACTGTAAATTTCAGTATCCTAGTGTCAATATTAGCTGAAATACAGTGTTTTTCTTATATTGACACGCCCCTTTGTCGAATATTGCCCACTTTTTTAAAAAAGGACCTCCGCGTTTATGGTATCTATCTGTTGACAAAAAACTACGGGAATCGGGCAAGAGCTGTAGGAGTTATCAATGTACATACATTTAAAAAAAAAAAAAAAAAAAAGCGGACAAACCAACGAACTTGAGAACCTCCTCCTTTTTGAAGTCGGTAAAAAATGCACTGGGGCTTAGTATAATTCTACGGTGACTCATAGCGTGGGATCTAATAATAGCCTCGGCTAACACTCCTTTGAAGGTTGAAGTATCATTTCACCTTTGCTTTGGGTAGAGCCATATCTAACACCTCTTCCGTACTTTGGAGTACAGCACACGGTTCAACATGCAACTTCACATCGAGCTAAATTAATCTATCCGTAATATGGGTGGCAAGCCATTACCACTAGGATACTTCCTGAATGGCCATACCATTTTGATGGACTGAGTGCCCAAACTGGCGATAGGTTTATTTTAAAGAAAGTAAAAATTAGTGTCAAAACATTTCAAAATATATATGTATAAAAAAAGGCTTTTTAAATTACAATTTTTTTCAGTGCAGAGGGTAGCTTCGAAAAAATGTTGATGTTTAAATATCAAAATGTTGACGAAATTGAAAGAAATAAATAAAAAGTCATTGAATTTATCTAATACACAAACCATTATTGACACTCTCCCCACTTCAAATCGATAGTGTTCCTATTTTAACTACAAAGCAGCTACAACATTTTATGAATAACAAAATTTTAAAAGACTTTTTTATATTAAAAACTTTTTAACTACACTAAGGGAAATAACGCATATTAGCATTATCCACGCCTGAATATAAATTTTATTTAAATATTTACGTGGATAAATCAAATGTTTTCCTTACAACTCATTTTTTTCTCGTATTTGAATCGTATTTATACCACACACGTACACACATATTCCATACAAGCAAGCAGCAACAGCATCGCACACGTACACACATATTCCGACAAGCAGCAACAGCATCGCACTGTTCCTGCAGTTTATTTCTTGCAGTTGCAGCTTTTTTATAATTCTCATTTAGTTTTTGTTGCAAGAGTAGTATAGCCTGGATTTTTGGCAAAGACTAGTTGTGAGTGCGATTGATGATCGCACAATAAAATTGTGTAAGGTTTGAGTGACAACCGGACATTTTCTCACAAATGTCTTGCGCCGGTTGTCATTTGCCTGCATATTTTTCTTTGCCCCTTAATTTTATTTTCCAATTTTTCTTTCTCTAATTTGTACTATTTTGACATTTGGTGCCATAATACTGCAACAACTGTCAAAAATAGTATAAATAAGAGAACGAAAAAGAATATAAAATATACTACCAAATGGCATTTGATGGACGCATCTCGTGGGAAATATTCGAATATATTTTTTTAAATTTCAATATTTTTATATAAATTTTCTTTAAATGCGATAGTTTTATTTTTTTTTTTAATATTTGAATGATATTTAAAAAAATTCGTGCATAATTTTAATATATTTTTTATTAATTCTGTTTAAATATTTTAATATTTTATTTAATTAAAAAAGTATTTAAAAATATTATAAAAAAAAAAAGTTCTTCCAACTTCCTGCCTAAAACAAAGTGATATTTTTTTTTCTGAAATTGAAAATGTTGCAAAAAACCTATGAGGAATCTGTTCTTTCACGTACGCAGGCATTTGAGTGGGACAAATTGTTTAACACTCCGTTGGTCAGATGGTTCTGGCCAGACCTTTTTCGATTTTAATTTTATTTTAAATATATGTATTTGCAATTGAGCTATCGAGTAAAAATTTCTTGACTATTCCTAAAATTTCATTGTCTATCGATCTATGACAATATAATGGGAACAAAAATATGTAAACAAGCATTACAAGGATGTATACCTTGTACCACCTCGGACGGACGAATGTAGTCTGGCCAGACTCGTATGTATTTCGTATGAAAATGTAGGAATGTGATGCGGTTTGATCTATATTATTATTACGCAAGCGCTTTTTTGTGATGACCATCAAATCTATACCGTAAATGCGATTTTCATAAATGAGGTATCAATAGAAAGGCCTAGGTCTGCAGATGTGCAATAGGGTCTTACTTTTTATAAAGTATTGTCTGTTTAAACAAAAAAAGCAAAACAATCTTCTGCAAAGAAAGTATGTTTTCTATGGGATGCCTAAAAGTATGTGATATTTTTTTTCTGAAATTTTCCAAAATCAATCTTTTGTATAATTAAAGCAGTTGAGCAAAGCGACAAACATTCAAATAAATGTTATATTTATGTACCAGCCGCAAAAGAGCAAGTTCATGCAAAATCGCTATTCCAGTAGCCTTCACTGGCATCGCCGCTAGCTTCGTTGAATGAGGAAGTACCTGGCACAGACAATTCAAACTTCCTAGACCTCTTCTTGAGATACATCTGTATCGGCTTAACGCCTGAAGCCCAATTTTGAGCACGGAATCTACTTTGATTATGCCCATCTGGTCATTATTGATGAATCAAGTATGTTTCCTGCAGTAGCACGGACAGTAATTGATCGTATGTTTCGCGATATTACCAGACATTCGTAAACTGTTTTTTGAAAAGTTGTTGTATTTTCTGGTGAATCTCTTATTTTGGGCACGTTGTAACAATGGGAAATTGTGATCTTACGTAAAAACAATGAAGCTTGAAAAAACATGCGATTAGGCAAAGGCGAAAAGGAATTTTCAAGTTATTTGTGACAAGTTGGCTGTGACACACTACGTAGAGATAGTACCAGACAATTAATTCTTTATCAGCTCCTTTCAGATCACGGGTTGTGGATTGATTTTATTAATTATGATCTACAAAAAGGCATAAACAGTGATACCATTCAAGAAAACGCTATTCTTGCACCAACAGACAAAGTATGGTTTCAAAATGAATTTGTTGGTAATTGAACTATTATCTTATCTAGAAGTTTTGTATAAAAGCATTTGCACAACCGTTTCTGATGAGGTGCCGCACAAATAAACTTCCCAACGGAGTTCCTTAATGGCCCAAAATACACTGTAGTGCTCAGTCTGCGTGAAACCGGGTTTCTAAGGCAAGGGAGGTGAGTCAGCGGACGTGAAGTGCGTGAAATTTCACTTACCGAAAAAGCTGTAGTGACGATTGACTGACACGCACACATAAGTCAAGTCGTCATATTTTATTTAGGGGTTCACAAAATTTACCACACTAATCCAATCAAACACAGTTCATGTACACGAAATAAAACTGGTTTCATGCAGACTGATCAGTGCAGTGTGTTTTTGAATGATTGACTGCTCACGCAGACTGAGCACTACAGTGTATTTTGGGCCAATAGCGCTAAAGTAGGTAAGTGGTCTGTCGTGACACCACTTAACGCTCAAAACAGATCCAATTGTTATGCTGATGAGGAATCTTAATACAGTGAAAGGACTTATCAATAGAACGCGACTGCAGATTTTTAATCCTTACAATAATAATGTCGAATGCATTTAACTAACCGGTGCAAGCATTGGTCAGCGAATTCTTATACCAAAAATTAAGCTCAGCCCATCGGAAACATTTTTTTTTTTGCAATTAAAATGCAAGGTTTTCAAGTTCCGGTCCCTGTTATTTGTTATGACTATTAATAAGAGCCTAAGACAATCGTTGAGAAAAGTTGCAAAGTTGCAAGCCCCAGAATTCGCACACTAATAATATTTGACATTAAGTCGAAACCGCTCTTTTGATGTCGTGAAAATTTTTAGTAAAGAAAATAGTATGCAGCTCATCCTAACTAACAGTGAAAGTTTCGCAACATCAAATGGTAGTTTACACAGAAATATGTTAAAAAATGATAACAGTTCTAATAATAAAAACAAAACAATCTTAAACTAGATTTTTTCTCATTTTTGGCGTTTTAACGCCATACGGGTATAATAGTTTCTTTATAACTTATCATTCAAACTACGTCTTATATTCCCTTAGCAGTCCCTCTTTCTTCTCTTTTTCTGTTATTTTTTTTGCACATCGCTCACAATTATATAGTATACTTATATTTTTCCAACTAATGTTAGAATGCAAATTGTAACGAGAAAAAGGCAAAGCTTGCTTGGTTATGCACAGTGTAAATGCGTTTTTTTCTCCATTTGTAGCGTTAGTTGACTATTGAACATTAAATATTTAAGAAATGAGTGATTATAAAACATATTTTATGCCCCAAAATTGTTGTGATTGTAAGGTTCTGTTCGTAAATTTATTGAACGTTGAAATATTTTACAAATAACTATTTATAAACATTTTGCACCCCGAATTCCGACTACCCAGCAAAAAATTTCAATGCGCATTACTTGTATGCACATAAAGATCGCTTCATTCTTCTTGTAAATACTTCTGTATGTATAGCGCTATATTTGTAGCATTTTCTGTAGCGACAACGTAGCACTTGAAAAAAGTATTACAGTTTAATGTCAAAAAATTAATTTCAAAAAGGAAAAAATCATCAAAACGTCTCACGTATTTTAATTGAATACTTCAAGTCCTGCTTTCCATTCGAAAATTTAATATTTAAAGTAATATTTTAAGTTGAAATATACAGATTTTGTAAACTATGTTACAAAAGCTTCTGTTTTTCCTACGTTAAATAAATAAAATGCATAAAAATCCATACATTTTTATATCAACAACAATGAGAACAAAGCGCACGGTTCTTGACACATTTTTAAATCAAATACAAGGAGAACAAAGCGCTCGGTTCTCGCTCAAATTTTTTTTTTTGTTCAAATTGCAAGTGGAACGAAGCGCTAGGCTCTCGCTACGATTTCATATTTGCTACAGCGACAGCCGAGCGCATACATGTAATGACATGCCTATGTAAAAAAACATGGTATAATAATACAAGGTAGCATTGACAGTTCCTTGGGAAAACATCTCCTGTCAAAAAATATACTCAAAAAGAGAGCGCTCACAATCCGCCACTGAAAACACATGAAATGTTGAAAACGTTGAAGTGAAAAAACAACAACCTCAGCAGCTGCAGATGTATTTGCACAGACAATGTTTTTGACAGAAGATGTTTTCTTGCAGAAGAGAAAATAAGCAGTTGTCAATGCTACCTTGTATTATTATACCATGGTTAAAAAATGCGCTATACGCAAGGACAATGGAGCACTCAACTGTTTTTTTGGAGCGCTCGGCTCCCTGCTGGGTATAATCTTCAAAAACTGTGATGATTTTGAGTTCATTTATAATACACGATCGTAATTTAATCACAGACTAATAATAATAATAAACTGGTCATTTCAGCCCTTGAAAGGACTTTGACCGAACTTCTCATGATCAAATTGTGTTGGGCGTGCTATTAAATATTTGTACACAATTTATCGAGAACGGGACCTTCTAGTTTTATGCCGGCTCCGAACCAGTGTTGTCAGATTGAGGTAAATTTCCCTAATTGAGGTAGTTTTTGACTAATTTTTTGGGCAGAGGTAAAAAAGGTAATGTATGGCCAAAAGTGGCAAAAGAGCACTGTTACCTCTCTGAATATACTCACAAGCAGTTTAATAGCGGAATTACAATGCGGCAGTGGCAGCGTCAGTAGCAGTGTTAGTGGCAGTGACAGTGATCAGCTGTTTCGTATTTTACTGCCTGCAAATTACAATGCAGCAGTGGCAATATCAGCGGCAGCAACAGTGTATTTTTAATTTTTCTTTGTCTTTTTATTATTCGAATGTTGCTTCCCTGAATTTTATCGTTCGTTTGCTTTGTAGCACTGTGGCAGTGGCAGTTAATTTAGAAATAGGGCTAACCTCGGCCGTACTGCTTACTGCCGCTGCTGTAATCAATTTCTTACACGAATTTCTTCAAATTGAATGTTGGGAAAAAGTAATTATTTTGCCTAAAAATCGTTTATTTTCAAGTCTGTTTTCGAAGTTCGAGGAAATAACTTCGTGTCGTCAGTGCAAACTTCGTTTCTCGAGTTAAGAATACAGTTTAACTTTAAAGCATTGGATTTAAGAATGTTTGTGTGCTTTTTTTGTTGTTTTTTATTTCCTGCACCTTAACAGGAGAGCTTTAAGTACTGCCGGAGAGGGTTAATATGTATGACCGACCCCCACTACCTTTGCAAAAGGAACATTTTTCCTTTGGGGACCACTCCGTAGGGGTTAAATAATTTCGTCACTTTGTATAGAAAAGCATAAGTAGACGCTCGTCAGTGGCTTTCTGCGGCAGCGCAGTCGCTTAGACTTGAAAAGTAAAAAGCTTGATTTTTTCTATCAATTAATGTAGGGTAGAAACAAAATAGAATCAAGTCTGACTTATGATTCGTTTTTCAGAAGCTAGTCGTGGCTTGTAGGTTAGAAACATATCAAGTTTCTACAAGTCAAGTCAAAAATTGATTTTTTCAAGTTACTTTATTTTCAATTTACTTTTTGCTGATCTCTTTTATGGATCTAGTGCAACCCTGTGCTCTAAAAATAATATATTTGGCAGCACTTCATAAATGAAACGTTATTTCAGCTGGAAATGGAGAAAACAAATGTTCTTTGCAATTCTGGTTTCCATTAACTACACTAAGGGAAATAATGCATATTAACATTATCCACGCCTGAGTATCAATTTTATTTAAATATTTACGTGGATAAATCAAATATTTTCCTTACAACTCGTTTTTTCCCGTATTTGAATTTTATTTATACCACACACGTACACACATATTTCATACAAGCAAGCAGCAACAGCATCACACACTTACACACATACTCCGACAAGCAGCAACAGCATCGCACTTTGTTCCTGAGTTTATTTCTTGCATTTGCAGTTCTTACAGTTCTCATTTAGTTATTGTTGCAAGAGCAATATATTGTGCATGTTTGGCAAAGAAATTAAATTATGTAGGATGGAGTGACAACTTGATATTTTCTCTGAAATATCTTGCACCGGTTGTCATTTACCTACATATTTTGCTTATATATGTATGTATTTTGTAAATTTATTTTTTCTCCCTCTAGTTTATACTATTTTTGACATTTGGTGCCCTAATATTGCACCAACTGTCAAAAATAGTATAAATTAGAGAACAAAAAAGTGAAGCGAGAATAAATAATACAGGCAAATGCCATTTGATGGACGCAATATGAAGAAAATAATGCTATAAAACCATTAATATCATATTCAATTTAAATATGTTGTTTTTTAAATTCAATATTTTTATATAAATTTTCTTTAAATGCGATAGTTTATTTTCAAATAGTAAATATTTGAAAGATATTTTAAAAAAATTCGTGCATAATTTTAATATATTTTTTATTAATTCTGTTTAAATATTTAAATATTTAATTAAATTAAAAAAGTATTCAAATAAATTTTAAATATTTACGTAGTCGATTTATTCAAATGCGTTATTGGTGCAAAAATGACTCGCTTTTTGGATAAATTAAAAAAGTTTTTGAATAAATTTAATATTTTTTTCCCTTAGTGTAGATATTTCAATAAAGTTTTTAAATTCATACAAGAAATTGTTTATTTTAAAGTTTTATTTTAAGTTTTTAAATTCATACAAGTCAGAAAATAGGTGATTCTAATGATGAAACTGAAAGTACTTCCAGCTCCAGCAATGGGGCTTCGTCTGATTAATAGAATTTGAGGAGCCGAGTGTAAGCAAGAAAAATCTGAAAAACGCGAAAAATACGGTTTTTACACTCATTATATACAGTTCCGTGCACACAATTAAGAACGATTGCTTTGTTTCTTTTTCTATTAACTTTTTGTATAATACAAGTGAAAAATTCAAGCAAATCCTTACCCATTCGAATGTTGAAGAATCCCTTATTATATGCTTTGTAAAATCTTTATCGGTAGCTTACCTGTAAAAAGTAGGGCATCTTTTTACGATATCAGAAAGGAATTAAACGTGTACATAATTAAGAACGATATACAAGAACTTGATTTTTTGTTATACAATATTTTATTTCAGTTTTATTTAGTTAATATTTGGTTGGATATCCATTGCTTTTAAGAACCGTTGCACATCGCCGAGGCATTGAGCCCACTAGATCTTCACATACTCGCTTGGGAATGCTTGTCCAGGCCTTTTGTACTTCAGCATAAAGTTGTGTGAAATTTGATATTTTTAGAGCACCAACTCTCTCCTTCACCACTTGCCAGAAGTTCTCAATCGGATTGAGATCCGGACTACACGATGGCCAATCCAATACTGTTACCTTATTGTCTGTAAACCACTTCTTCGTATGACCAGCAGTATGTTTTGGGTCATTATCTTGTTATAGTATCCAACACACGGGTAAGTTTTCATCTGCATATGGTATCAAATTGTTCTGCAAGATGTCTGTGTATTGGAACTTGTCCATACGACCCTCAATTTTGGCTAGTGGACCAACACCGCGCCATGACATACCGCCCCATACCATTATGTTACCTCCGCCGTGCTTAAGTGTTGGGAGTGTGAACCTTGGGCTAAACTCAGTTTGTACCGGGCGTCTAACATATGATCTGCTATCTGACCATACTCAATTAATCTTCGTTTTATCAGAAAATAATACTTTTTTCCACTCTTGAACAGTCCAGTGCCCATATATTTTAGCAAAATTAATTCTCTTTTTACGATTCTGCTTGGACATTAAAGGGGTCTTCCTGCAAACACGTCCAAATAAACCAGCTTCTCTCAAACGACATTTAACTGTATCCACGGAAGGTCCAGACGCATTTTCACCAAAAACAACTACTAAAATCTGTTTAGTTGATTTGTGCGGAAAGTTTTTTGACTCACGAACAATCAGTTTATCCTCCATTTTAGTTGTTTTACGTTGTTTACGCTTTCGGGGCACATTCTTTGGAGTTGAATATTTTTGAAAATATCGAATAGCATTAAAAACCATCGTTTTTGAACATTTTATAATATTGGCGATTTCACTATACGACTTTTTTTTCATTAAACAGTTTTACAATCAACTCGCGAGTCACAGGGTCACATGACTTTTTTTTCCCAAATTTTTTTTCCTTATTTTTAACTTTTATTGAAATCAATTGAATGTTTACAATATTTTAATAGCCGTGCAGTACATTTAAATCAACTGAAATGACCTTTTCAACTGAATATACTGATCGTTCTTAATTATGTGCACGCTTCAAATTAGCAACATGTTAGCAAAAAAATCTCCTGAGAATTTGTTTGTGCATTAGACAACAACAAAATAATATTTCCTCAAACTTCGTCTCTTGGGTACATTGTGGTAAGAGTAAGAGTTAGGTTTAGTTTAAATTAAATTGCAATTCAGGTCAAAAATGAATACGATGAAATCGTTCTTAATTATGAGCACGGAACTGTATTTGAGCTTGAAAGACTGAATTCAATTTTAATCAATTTCAAATATGTTTTGTTCTTGGTATTGTTTTATATCATATTCATACATGATACAATTACAAGGTAGGTCGGAGAGAAGGCAGGCTCTCAAAATTTAAAAACTTGTTCTTCTTCTCATTGTAAATTATCAATTAGCTGTTTTGAAAAATCGATATCAGGGTTTCGTGCGGTATTTTTTTAAGTACTTTTTTTATACATATTTGAATATGGGTTACTGTGCATTTCTTTGTGCATTTTAATTTCAATAAACGAATAAAATTCATAGGTAACTATTTTTTATCGAGCAATTTCCATAATAATCGTAAAAAAAACAAAAATTTTTAATAATATATTGTAGTAATAATATATAGTAATACGTTGTGATTTATTATGTCATTATATGTATTCCATAATTGAATGGGAAGTTTTTGACGCAGGTAAAAAATGTTAAAATGTTTAATATATTAAAGAAAGCTTTTGTATTTAAAAATAAATTTATATATGAATCAAAAAGTAATAACAACCCCGAAGCCAAGACTCTAATAGATATCAATAAATTTCTTTCAGATTCGGTTTTTCGGAAGTTAAATTAAGAAAAATTATTGACCCGGAAAATTTATACTATCCTCTTACATCCTGAAAAGGTGTGAAATGAATTCTTATTTGTACTCATTGGTGTATAGTTAAATTTTATGCGAGTTTTGAAATTTATTTTTAATGACATCTTGGAGATATAATATTATTTATGTATTAAATGCACATAATTGTTTTTTTTAATTAAAAAGAAACATAACACTATTTTTTTCTTAACTTTGTTCACACAGAGGCTTCAGAATATATTTTCAGCTTCAAAATATATCAGAAAAATGCATGTTCACACAAATAATTTTCTGCTGTCATATTGAAATCTGTCGACAAAATCAAAATAAGACAAAAAATCCACAATTGTTTGTTAACAAAGTTAAAAATATAATAAAATATTGTGAAGGTTTATGAACTGAATAAAATTCAGATTAAATATTTTTATTTTCAAGTCTTTTTATTAAAATAATAAATTTTCAGATGACATATGTTAGAACGAACAAATTTCGTTTTCATAAATTCACAAAAAAAAAAACAATGAATGGATAAACAGTCGTGAAACATAAATGAAGTAATAGCGTTCTCGTTTTTATTCTAGCAATTATTTTATTTTTTAAAGAAATCATACAAATCGTTGATAAAACTAATAATTATAAGAAATGTGGCCAAACTTGCAACCAATATCTTAAGTTTAAACTTTTCAACTTTTACAAATATTAGCAAAAACATTGACTAGCATAAGCATCACACTTTCTGATAATAGGGGGCATAACAGCCCCTCGGTATAAGGGTTTAAAGTTCTTTGGAAACCCAAAAGTTTGAGTATTGATCTTTTCCTTGTTGTTGAACAAAATTAATTCAGCCATTTGAGGTACTGTAATAGGCTGACTTCAAGAAGTTATAAATATGAGTGTGTAAGTATGTATTAAGAATGACCAGTGGCAGATCTACATACGGGCTGAAAGGGCTTTAGCCCCCCCTTGGAGAATTTTGTGTATGGAAATAAAAATTAAAAAGTCCAAAAAGACGTTTGAGCCTCCTTTGGCATACAAAAGTGTAGTTTCAGCCCCCTCCCCCTCCACCCTTTGGCGAATCCTAGATCCAACACTGAGTATGACTCTGCTCGTGTAAGTATTTTTAACTGTAGTTAGTTGAAATAAAAAACATCGCACTCATGCGTAAATGTTGTCAATTTCATAAATAAAATCAACAACGAGCGTAAATTTTCGAAATAATTTTGTCTTAAAAAATAAATAAATAAAATGGTTACGAGTTGCGCAATTTGCCACAAAACGTGGAAAAATCAAAACGTAAAATTTTTTCGAGTGCCAAGTGACGAAAAAAAGCGGCAAATATGGAGCAATTGCTGCAAAGTGATTTTTAAGAACTGGTCGAAAGTTTGCGAGAAACATTTTTTACAAACAGACTTCGTTAACGTTCCGGGATGCACAAAGCGCGCCCGACTAAAGCGTCACGCGGTACCCTGGGTTTGTATTTCTGCCCAAGCGCGGCCCGATTCGTTATTTTCTTTTAAAGAAGTGCAAAGTGATTCTAACACAATTGAGGATGCTGTTTCAGGACAAGTGTACATTGATTATCCAATAAATGCGGATGGTGTCTCAATACATTCCTGCTCGTTAGTGGATTTTAACGAAACAAACGACGATATTCAAAATGAAGAAATAACACAAGCATATATGAAAGTAATAGAAGAGGGTACCATCGATACTATGCATCAACAAACTCTGCATGCAAGTAAATACGTAGCCAAAAAGGATTGCTGCACCCAAACTGAGTAAGTTTTTTTAAGGGGTTTGTCTGTCTGTCTAGCTTTTTGAATTTGAGAAATGGGTTGTTTTTTTCCTTTTTTTTAAATTCTCAATAACTCAATAATAAATGAAGGTTTTGACGTGACAACGTTTCTTATCCTCGCCATTATTCTTATCCGTATGCTTTTTCTTGACCTTAAATTTATCCCCATCCTTATCTTTATTCGTATGTTTCATCATCTACGTCTAACTTCTTCTCCTGATCTTTGCTTAAATTCTTATTTGAATCCGTGTTCAAATCCTTGTCCTTCTTCTTGTCCAAATTCATTTCATAGCTTTTTTTAATAGTTTTTTCATTGATGCATTTTTACTGCACTAGCGGTTACCCCCAGTTGTCATGGCCCAAAATTTTTTGGTTTTCTTCTCTAACTAAGGTCAAAGAACCATTCTTTGACGTAAAACAATATTTTTTGTAGCACCTCTAATATCCTGATAACATCATAATTTTTTGTCTATTTTTGTCGTAAGGCCGACGAGCCTTTAATGGCATATATTATAATTTTTACCTTAGTACTCATATAGTACTCATATATGTATAGTGTTTTACAATTTCATGTAGCAAATTTTTGTTAATTACCTGCGGGTTAAAAAGTCGCGTTGTCACCTCAAAAGATAAATTAATTTCGTAACTAAAAATTAGATGGACCCTTTAAGGTTTTTTTTTTTTCATTTTCATGGTGAATTCAATTGCTGCAGTTTTATTAAATGCGGGTATATTTTGGAAATCATGGAACTTAAGAAAATAATAAAAGAGCTAGAGGCGCAAGTAATCAAGCTGGAGCACCAAAAATTTGAATCGGATGTGCTTTACAAAAATTTGGAAAAAATATTTACAAAAGGGCAAATCAGAAAGATCTTGTCTCCCAAAAAAAATATGCTATTTGTTTACACTCCGCTGGTCCAAGAGCATATAGGCATCTTTACAATCTGGAGTTCCCATTTCCATCAATTACCACGCTGAAAACATGGGCCAATAAAATTAAATTTGATGAAGGAATTCTGCATATTTCCATAAGTGCAATGAAAAACTGCAAGGAACTGAAAGACGATGAAAAAATATGCATTCTTTCATTCGATGAGATGAAGATTTCGTCACTGTATGAACATGACCCTTTTTCTGATCTAGTCAGAGCACCATGCAAATACGTCCAAGTTGCAATGGTGCGTGGGCTAAAAGCATCGTGAAAGCAGCCTGTATTTTATTCATTTGATTGCAAAATGTCTAGATCCATTTTATATCAAATTATTCAGGCTCTAAACGATGCTAGCTATCCAGTACTCGCTATCGTTTCCGACATGGGCCCCACAAATCAAACCTTATGGAAAGAGCTTGATATATCAATAAGTATGTTGACAATCAAGAATATGTGTTTGTGCGATCTTTACTCTTCGAAGTTGTAAAACATTTTATTTCGTTAATACATTATTGCCAGGGACCACAAATAATTATTATTTTATCATTTTTAACAAAAACTATCATTAATTGTTTTAATTTCTATTCAAAATCGTATCGATCAATGATATTTTGATAATAAATGAATACCGCGTGTCAACCATAAATATTGAAATATATATTTATTGTTCAAGTTGTGCTTTGAAAAAATCGTGACGTAAAGGGTTAGATAAAACCATAAAGAACACAAAATTTAAATTTCGAACCGTAGAGATCCATTTGAAATGCTGTAAATAAATAATATTTTGTTCTAGATAAAACGTGGTTTGAAAATCCGGCGAATCCGGATGATAAAATTTTTGTTTTTGCTGATGTACCTCATTTGCTGAAACTTATAAGAAATCACTTTCTCGACACTGGACTTTTGAGCAATAATTCCATTATTACGCCGCAGAGCATAAAACAAGTCATGCAGCATGCTTCCGGATCGGATGTTTCGATCGTTTTCAAACTCAACGATCAACACTTAACTGTGCACCATGCTGGTAGGGAAAATAATTCCAGTTTAAGACATGTCGATATTTCGACGGTTTATCTCGCCGATTAAAGAAAATAGTCGTAAAATGGCTTGAATGCCTATATCTTTCGTTTTTACCTTTTCTGGTTTCGTCTCCCTTCTCCTCAACAGGTAATCCGTAGGAGAAATAGTCCGAATATCTACATGTCTAAAATGGATGCTATTATTACTTGGAGCTGCAATTATTCTCTTTTTTTTTATTAATGAAGGAAGACAAAAAGTGAAGCTAGCAGCACAGTTGTTTTCAAATACTACAGCTAATGCTATAAGGCGATGCTATTCCATTGGCATGACAGTATATAATCCGGTAGAAACATCCGATTTTATACAACTTGTAAATGACTGGTTTGATGTATTCAACACAAAGCTGTCAACATGTTTAAATATTTCAAGCAAAAAACCTCTTGGAGTTGAATTGTCATTTCAAAATGAAATTCTCTGCAAAATGACAACTGTAATGAATAAACCAATAAACCCCAACAAAAATTCATTGGCTCCTTTTCAAAAGGGGATAATTATATCAAATACTTCATTAAGACTGTTGTATGACTATGTCAAAATTAAATATGGCTTTGAGTACCTACTAACATATAGATTGAACCAGGATTTGTTGGAAAATTTTTTCGGTGCAATCCGCAGCAAAGGTGGTCTTCATGATCACCCCAGTCCCATGGAGTTCAAGTATAGATTACGAAAGTATATCTTAGGTAAATTCAAAATATCTGCCTTTAGTTACTGTTTTATGTTGAATCTCGAAAAGGCAAATAGTATTAAAGTATACATAAATTTTTAATTTTTTCTCTTCTTAAATAGCTAGAAACACGGAATTGATGAACGAAAGTGGCAACGCTGAAATTGACAAAACGAAATGGCTAAATTCAGCACCTGATAAAAGTTCGATGTTTAGATTGGAACTGAGAACGACATTGGATGTTGAGATCATAGAAAGAAATGAGTCCCCGAATGACGAAATGTTTCCCGAGGAACTTGAAGATATTCATCCATCGATAGATATAGATATTCTTCACGAAGACGCGTTAGAGTATGTGGCAGGATATATTATAAGACGTCTCAAGCTCAAGGAATATACAATAATAGAAGGGAAATCATGGACTTGGGTCGACCAAGTTTCTAGAGGAGGACTAAAAAAACCGTCGCCAGAGTTCTTAGAAGCTATAAAGTCTTTAGAAATTGTGTTTAAAAGACTCAATGGAGAACTAATTGTCCATATCAATAATTTAAAAAACACACTCGTGTTAATGAGCTCCTCAATCCCAATTCCAAATTTTATTAAATTGTTTTTTTTTAAATGTACGATTAATTTTAGAATTAAGTTTTTGAACAAAAATCTGAAAATTCAAAGACAGGTTAAGTTCATGGGAAATAAGAAATTATTAAAAACTTTACAATAACATATTTCATCGCTTTATTATTTCAAGTAAATTTTCTATAGATTGAATTCTTATATTTTTTATTTTAAGGCAACAACTTTAGCAATCAAGATAAAGATACCACACATTGCAGATACCACATCTAGGGGCCCAAGCCGGCTCATTTTTTACTAATCCATACTTTTGGTTGACTACATAAATTTATTTCTAATTTTCAGATGTGACCTTCCAATGTTGCTAATAAAGTACATTATTAGAATGATAATTCCATGAAAGGTACCACGCTCCATTTCCTAATACTGCGCATATAAGTTTTGGTAATTTTTTGTGATTACATTTACGAATGATCCTAATTTTAATACAATAACTTTCATAAACACAAACATATTTAATTGATTTAACCATTGCATTTGTATGAAAGATTTTTTAGTCATTTGACTTTATTTTAAATATTTATTCTATCAGTAAGGTGGACAAAACGATATAAAGTAGTAATAGTACCATGAAAAATTAAGTATTAAAATAAAATCACAATAGTACTTTTTTTAGCAACTCTGGGTGTGAGTTCGTTCGAACTATTTTTGACGGAATTGTAGGTATTGTGAAAAATGCACAAAAGAAAAAACAAAAAATAAGGGGTACTTTTTAAAATCTCTCCATATCCGACCTACCTTGTTATTGTGTCATGATATTCATATAGTATGTAAATATATAAATACGTACGTATATTCACAGAGTAAAAAAAAAGATACAGTATACCGTGTATACAGTCAAGAAGTGAAACTTCTTTGTATTCACTCTTTCTCTTCTGGAATAAGAACAATTTTAGTGTAAAGGCTCGATTATGCGTGGCGTAGAGTTCTATCTGGAATAGAACCCATCGCTGCGCTAGGTTACGTTACGATTTCACTAACCACTTACACGTATTTTTCATAAGATAAAACTCTACGCTACGTTACAGGGCAAAGAGAGAGCTTTTTAAGCAAAAGAAATACAATAAAGAGTTTTTATAAAAAAATATTCTGTTTATTTAATATTCACTGGTATGGACCTATGGCCGAAAAGCAATTAATTCGATAACCAATTTGCGTCGTATTTACATATAGATGTGAATACAGAATACAACTTGATATATTTTTAATTCCACAAATGTACGTATGAATATTACTTATATCAAACATATTATACTTACTATTATTAATAATATTTCGATATAAAATTATATAACTACAATATGTATGAAATAGTTATCTATTAAAAGAACTTATTCCAACTTTTCTTGCGCACAGTGTCAAGTTGGCGTTATGGGGGACAGCATATGCTTCATGAATTTGGGTTTCTATATAATTTTATATCGCAATATTATGAATAATAATATTATAATATGTGTAATATGAGCAAATTCATGGAGGTTATATTAATAGGTATATTGAATTAAAGATATACCAACGTTGGTATTATACAAAAATATTGGCATGGCAGCCCAAGTATGAGAGTCTACTTTGCGAAAATCATAATGCGCTCAGGGCAACTCTCTTATTCACTTCTGCTTCGCTGAATCTTTCTCTCTTCTACCCCAGTCATGGCAACCCCCCTATCTACAACACATAGAACGCAATCAGCACACAATCTGCGTCTTTTGCCACCCAGCGGTAATCGAAGCGCTTCAACAGCACTAAACAAGCGTTTCTGCCATAGCGCTTCACACATCTGGTGCGCTTTTTAAGTAAACTAAATTCATATTAAAATTTATATTGGATGTCGTAGAATGAAAGCGCTTCTTAAGTGCAACTAAAATATTGTTTAAAAAGCGCTTCAACAAATAGTTAAAAAAGCTCTTTAAAAAAAACAAAAAACAAAACTAGAAAAATTTTATTTTTTGTCAGATGCTTGGATTGAACAAGGACCGCTTGCGCTATAGTCAAATGCCTTACAGCTACTCTATTTCTCTGTTGTTTTGTTTATGAACAAAATGTGTATACAAATATGAGCTCCACAACTCTGTACTCTGAAAAGCACATCCTCAAAGCATACCAAAAATGCGCATAAAAAGCGCTATTTCTTGGAGCGTTTTTTATTTTCCCGCTGGACATCTACAGAAAAAGTAGTTTGATTAATTGATATGCAGAGCAAATTTTTTAAGAGGTGTTTAGCTTGGTGGATAGAGCGTTGACTTTTCAATCTTTAGGTCCCAGGTTTGATCCTCAGCTGTGACAAGAATATTTTTTCAGTCTTTTATACAAGGTACATCTCTCTCATTCTCTCTACTATAAAACATATCTTTCTTCTCTACCGAGTAACGAAATGAAGAAAAGTGACCTTGAAATTTCACTCCTCAATATTCTCGTTCAAATTTCGAAGCGCCGCCTAAGAAGTTTCGCTTCAAAAATAATGTAAACAAATCTTGCCTTTTTTTAGCCCTTTTTTTTAAGCCATCTAGCCTTTTTCCCCGCAAAATTTCTGGCAACACTGCATATGTTTTCTCTTATTCGCTCTTTACAAGAAGAAAGAAATAATTTAGCAAATAGAGTTGATGATCTGCAAGGTGAATTAAATTTTCTGCGACAAAAAAGAAGAGAAACATGTGTTGAAATAGTCGGTGTTCCTAAGGTGGAAAATAGCAATGCCATCGATTGCGATCTTAATGTTTTTTCTCATGGTGTTGGGGTTCAAGTGACAGTGGGCGAAATTGATGATTGCTATGTTAAAAAAATTAATCATAAAAACAATTCAAATAATTCTCATATCTTAGTGGTTAAATTTAATTCCTTTTTAAAAAATAATATAAATAATAATAATAATAAGAAATAAATTTAAAAATCGAAATAATTTAACAACGAAAATTTTTGGTAAAAATGAAAACGGAAAAATTTATATAAATGAAAGCTTAAACCTATTTATATAAATGAAATAGTGATACGCGATTTTAATTAAATAAAGCACAGAAATTCAAAAAGGAAAAAGGTTTTAAATATGTTTGGCTCAGTAATGGTAAGATTTAAAAGCTATGAAGGCCCGAATCGTTAAATTTCTGGAAAAAAACAATCTTCTCAATAAATGTCAATATGGTTTCCGATCTGGCCTTTCGACAGAAGATGCTCTTTTGAACTTTTGTTCGAACGTGTATTCTGGTTTAAGCAATAAAAAGTTAACTATGGCTCTTTTCGTAGATATTACCAAAGCTTTTGACACGGTTGACCATGATATCCTGTTAAAAAAATTGCATAACTTTGGTTTCAGAGGATCGATACACAATTGGTATGGCTCTTACTTATCAAATAGGCAACAAAAAGTAAAGTTCAAGGGTTATTTAAGTTCTTCACAGCTTGTACCAATAGGCGTCCCTCAGGGCTCTGTTCTTGGTCCTATTCTTTTTCTTAATTTTACAAACTCACTTTTCCTGCAAAAATTTAAAAGTAGCACGAATGCGTTTGACGATGACACACAGTACTTTGTCTCCATATAGTTAATCGGCAAAATGAGAGAAGTTAAAATTCGAAGTTTTGGAAAAATCGGTGCAAGGACATGACTACCTCCCATACATCTTTAAATTTAAAAGTTTAATTTTAGCTATAATTGTATATAGAATAAATCGAAAGTTGGTAACTATCTGTTAAAATATGTCCTTTAGCTTAGTGGTTAATTTTGTTTCATTCGGTACAAGGACATGACTACCTCCCATATATAATTCTTCTCAAAAACTAAATTGTAACTACATTAGTGATCAGAATGCACTGAAAACTTATAACAACTTACAAAACTATATTTTGGGCTCTCTGAGAAATTTCGCTTCATTCGATACAAGGTCATGACCATCTCGCATATATCCTTTTTCTCAAAAACTAAATTTTAGCTACATTTGTGATCAAAATGCACTAAAAACTAATAACAACTTATAAAACTACATTTTTGAGCTCTCTAAGAAATTTTGCTTCATTCGATAGAAGGACATGACCATCTCCAATATATCCTTTTTCTCATAAATTTTTGCTACTAAATTTTTGCAAATAATTAAATATTTTCTTTAAAAAGGATCATAAATAAATTTGTTTCTAAATTTGCTCAACAAATAAGATAATTAATTTTAATTGTAATTTATGATGCTTCCTTTCAAAATGTATTTCTCAATTTCTTTGAATTCATCATTTTTTTTTATGTGTTTTGTAGACCTAAGTGACGATAGTTCCGGATCCGACATTAATAACAAATGCGCCATTAAATCTCTATTTGTATTTTCTCTCGTCGTTTTTCTTGTATGGGATAATCGCACATTTCTTATATTTTTCTGACTGGCTTCTAAGGCTTCTTCGAACAAACAGCCTAGAATAAAAATAGTTTTAAAAAATGTGTAAAACGTTTTTTTTTAATATTTTATTACCTATTGGCAAGTTGAAGTATTCCAGAATATCGCACCCATGCACTAAAACCTTATGAATAGTACTTGGCATGTAATACCAGCCATACTGTATTAAATATGAGTTTCTAGTAATATTTAGCAGCTCCTTAAACGTTGTCACATTAACCGGGATTCCGCAATATAAAACTCTTAATATTATGCCAAAGTTATCAATAAGACTTCTATTAATCCTCGTAATTTCCCCGTAATGCATTCATCCCCGTAATGCATTGAATTTTCATTTTCTTATGATGAAATTTGAGGTTATTTCGATCATTGGTGAAGCAAAATAGTTTTTTGCAAAAGGCACAAATATTATTTTTTCTATGGCCTTTGTGTTGTTTTGAGCAGAAAATACATCCGAACGTCCCGTTTCACTTTTGCAGAATAATCGGACAGGGAAGTGATATCCACAAGTTTAAATCTCTTAGGTAAAATAAATAAATAACTGGTCACTTCAGCCCTTGAAAGGACTTAGACCTAGCTTCTTATGATCAAAAAATCTCTTAGGTACCTTACAACTTCGCGGTTGGTGACCGTATTGATCATTTGAGTAGCCAGTTACCCGCGGACTTCCAATGAAGATATAGAAAATAAATAAATTTTCGAAGTAGAAATTTTGTTGTAACTACAGTACACAGCGTCGGATTTAAATACGGGTTGAAAAGACTTTAGCCGCCATCGCCTTTGAAAAATTTTTTGTGTGAAAAGAAAAAAATTGAAAATAGCGTTAAAAGCCGTTTCAGCCTCCCCCTTGGACTATAAAACTGTTATCTCAGCCCTCCCCCCTCTGGTGAATCCTAGATCCGCCACTGATTGTGCACACTCAAATCAAAGCCATCGCAGAAAAGACGAAAGTAAAATTTGGTCTTTGATTTGCGATCGTGTTCGTAGTAATAATCAAATAAAAACACAAAAAAGTGTCATTTTCTTTCTAATGGTGGTATTTTGGCCACTCTGCGACTATTGGTCCAGAAGATATTTCCAAAATAGGTCAAAAATTCGTTAAAAAATCTTAAAAATTTTTTTGTTGCGGAGTTTTGTTTTGCATCAAATGAAAGATCCGATTTTTTTGGAAAATTTAACCTATTTTGTGATATTTTAAATAGTCGTAAAGAAGTCAGGGTACCACCATTGGAAAGGTTATTTTTCAACCTTTCATTGGATGTTCAACATTACGCCATAGCAAATATAGAAGGCCAGATATTATGATTGAGTTTTTGGGGTTTTTTAACAACCTTTTTAAATATTTTGGGAATATCTCCTACACCAATAGTCCTATAAAGGTCAAAGTACCATCATTGCAAAGGTTATTTTTTAAACTTTCATTGGTTAACTTTCAAAACTGATTAAAAACAACGAGTTCTCATGAAATAAATCAAAATTCAACCTCAAACTTTTCGTTTGCATACTGTCAACGAGAGAAAATAGTGGTATACATTTTTACCGTTGACGACCATTGGGACATATAGGTCCCATGATTTTTCACACTTTTGCAGGTAAAAAAAAATTGCTTTTTGCGACACTTTTGTTTAGTAATTTGGAGTCGCTTAACATGAATCCGTTGTCGGATTAACGAATTTTCCAGCGGCTCAGGAGCGGTCGTCAAAGGGTTAACAACCTCGAAGGAGATGTTGTCAACAGTGACGTGGTTTCCAAGACGCTGGGACTGTTTATTTGTTGACACTACACTAAGGGAAAAAAATATTAAATTTATCCAAAAACTTTTTTAATTTATCCAAAAAGCGAGTCATTTTTGCACTAATAACGCATTTACTTAAATCGACTACGTAAATATTTAAAATATATTTAAATATTTATACAGAATTAATAAAAAATATATTAAAATTATGCACGAATATATTTAAATATCTTTCAAATATTAACTATTTGAAAATAAAACTATCGCATTTAAGGAAAATTTATATAAAAATATTAAAATTGAAAAACAATTTATTTGAATATTTCCCACGAGCTGCGTCCATATCAAACGCCATTTAGTGGTATATTTTATTTTCTTTTTGTGAAAATATGATTTGTGAGTGCGGTGGTGAGTGCGATGCATGATGAAATCATGTAGAGTGGAGTGACATTCTTGAGAAAATACCGAGTTGTCACTCCACCTTACATGAATTTATCACGCATCGCACTCACCACCGCACTCACAAACCATATTTGCCAAATATCCAAGATATATTACCCTTGAAACATTAACTAAATGAGAACTATAAGACCTGCAACTGCTGGTGCGAAAAAACTGCAGCAGCATCGCACTCTGTTCCTGTGCTTGGCAGCTGTATGGAATATGTGTGTCAGTGTGTGGCATAAATAAAATTTATATACGGAAAAAACGAGGTGTAAGGAAAATATTTGATTTATCCACGTAAATATTCAAATGAAATATATACTCAGGCGTGGATAATGTTTATATGCGTTATTTCCCTTAGTGCACTAAGGGAAAAAAATATTAAATTTATCCAAAAACTTTTTTAATTTATCCAAAAAGCGAGTCATTTTTGCACCAATAACGCATTTGAATAAATCGACTACGTAAATATTTAAAATTTATTTGAATACTTTTTTAATTAAATTAAATATTTAAATATTTAATCAGAATTAATAAAAAATATATTAAAATTATGCACAATTTTTTTAAAATATCTTTCAAATATTTACTATTTGAAAATAAACTATCGCATTTAAAGAAAATTTATATTAAAATATTGAATTTAAAAACAACATATTTAAATTGAATATGTTATTAGTGGTTTTATGGTATTATTTTCTTCATATTGCGTTCATCAAATGCCATTGCCTGTATAATTTATTCTCGCTTCACTTTTTTCGTTCTCTAATTTATACTATTTTTGACAGTTGGTGCCCTAATATTGCACCAACTGTCAAACATAGTATAAAATAGAGAACGAAAAAGTAATCTACAAAATATATCTATGTAGGTAGAAGCAAATTATGCAGGTAAATGACAACCGGTCCAAGATGTTTTTGAGAAAACACCGAGTTGTCACTCCACCCTACATAATTTCATTTCGTTACCAAACATGCATACTATATTACTCCTGAAACAATAACTAAATGAGAACTATGAGAACTATAAGAACTGCAAATGCAAAAAATAAACTGCAGAAACAGAGTGCGATGCTGTTGCTGCTTGTCGGAGTATGTGTGTACGTGTGCGATGCTGTTGCTGCTTGCTTGTATGGAATATGTGTGTACGTGTGTGGTATAAATAAAATTCAAATACGGGAAAAAAACGAGTTGTAAGGAAGACATTTGATTTATCCACGTAAATATTTGAATAAAATTTATACTCAGACGTGGATAATTCTAATATGCGTTATTTCCCTTAGTATAGGTATTTCGTCTTATCTGCGTTCACTGCAAGACCCATTCGACTACACTCTTTCGCTAATCTGGAGAATGATGCACTGACTTCACGCGTATGATATCGATATCATCAGCATACGACAGCAGCATAATACTTTTTTAGAATATAGTGCCACTGCATCTCAAATCAGCAGCTCGGATGATCTTCTCCGTCATTAGGTTGAAAAGTCGGAATCACTTTGTCTGAAACCTCGTTTGGTATCGAGTGGAGAAGTGAGATCCTTCCCGATCTTAACTGTGCTGTTGGTGTTGCTCAGTGTCATTCTGCAAAGACGGATGAGCTTTGCAGGAATACCAAATTCAGACATGGTGGAGTATAGATGATTCCTTATTGGACTGTCGAAGTCGGCTTTATAATCGACAAAAATATGGTGTGTGTCGATTTGTTATCCTAAGGTCTTCTTCAAGATTTGTCGTAGCGTAAATATCTGATCTATGGTGGATTTGCCAGGTCTGAAGCCACACTGATAAGGTCCACTCAGCTGGTTTACGATGGGCTTCAGTCTTTCACATAATACGCTCGACAGGACCTTATATGTGTTGTCTTATATGTTAAAGTAGACCTACAACCTCTGCTATGTGTTTTTCCAAAAGCATAAATTTTCTGCATTTATGTAGCACCGTGTAATTAATTATTTGACGAATGTTGACGACTATAGATTATCGCCAAACTTTCGCTTGTGGTTCAGTGGGTTTTTTTCCTTTTGACCTACGAAACTACTTTCGAGATCATCTATGTTGATAAGAATTAAAGAAAAAAATTATTGAAAAAAGATTCCATAACATGCTCGAACCATTCTGCTAACCCTCAAAGACATTTCATAAGCATTGATCTTAACACGATTGAGCGAAACTTGATTGATTGCAACCAATAAAAGCAAGCAGCAACCTAAACCTCTAACATTCTGATTCTGAACTCTTAAATTCTTAGCGGTCGTTTCGTTGTTAGTATTTCAAGCATTTTTGTTTTTCACTATAAATTCGTTTGACCTACTTCTTAATGTACTTTATTAAACACATCTCGTAATTCATAGAAAAATCAGCAAAAATAAAATTCTAGATATACGTTGGCCTTCAGCAAAATCAAGTGATTCGAATAGGAAATGAAAAAAAAAAAAAAAAATTGAAAAAAAACAAATAAAAATGTTTCCAGCTTCTTGCTTTCACTATTTTTGCTACTTTTGTTACTTTTGTTCGCAACGGCATAGCTAAAGCCTGCTTCCCTAGCGAATGCCGAAGAGCCGTCGTAAACGTGTGTAAAATTTTTAATGTCTAGGTTTGTGTGTTGTTTGTATTAAATTAGGCGCAATAAATTCAAGGAAGAAATCTTAGAAAGACGTAAGCAAAGACGAAGATGAAGACGAGTCAGAAAAAGGCGAAAAAGAAGGAAGAAAATAAAAAAAAAAAAATAAAACTTAAGAAAATTATGTCACGTGTAGCTCCTGCTAAAACCTTTGCTAGCTAAAACCTTGCTAGCTGTATGTATAGTGCTGATGGTGTGAGAGGTGTATTGGACTAAGCTGGTGGCTTATAGCTTAAAAGCTGCAATAAATTAAGACAAAGCCGGCAAAACAACGCTACACTATATATATATATTTATATATATATATGAATATGTGTATATATATGTGCATGAGTACCTAGAAGAATGAACAGCACGCTTTTGATATGTGCAGAACTAAACAAAACCCACCTTCCTCCCCTTTCAGTTCATTTCCGTCTTCTACTACTTTTTATTTGAACTTGGAAAACTTAGTAGAATGTGTCGAAACATAAAGATGGAGGTTTTCTTTGAAAGTTTCATACTTGGATGACAGCAAATTAACGCGGCATTGAAATCCTTTACAAAAGCACGCTATACAATAGAAACAAAAAAAAAAAAACAACGTGAAATAAAACAAAACAAACAACAACAATTTGAGCAGAAGATAAAAGCGTGTATCTGCGTCAAGCATTCCAAGTGATAACTTTTCGTTCCGCACAAGATATGTGATGTTTGTAGAAATTGCAAACGTACAGATACGACAATGGAAACAGCAGCAGCAACAATAACAACTACATGCAAAAGTTTATGGATATCCTTTTTTTTAACAACAGCGGTAGGTACGCTTTATGTATGATATTTGCGGTTAGCAAAATGAGTAAATCATTCCACACGTAGATACGTGTGTGTGTGTGTGTGCTTGCTTTTTTTAGCTTTGGAAATGTTAAAATCTGCCTGCTTTTTTTTATTGGTACAGGGTGATTTCTTTAATTTTTTACTTGAATCGATAAATCAATGCTTGCCATTAACTTTTCAAAAAATTATTTCATGCAAATGTTGACCCCGGCTACGATTCAGGTGTTCCTCTCTGAGTCTAGCCAAATTTTGGCACAATTTTTCCAACATTTCGACCGGTATCTCACCAATGATACGTTTAATGTTGTCTTGCAAGACAGCAATCTTGGGTGGCTTGCTCTCTAGACGAGAAACTTGACGTACTCCCAGAAAAAATAGTCTAGTGGGGTCAAATCGCTGGAGGCCAAAAGACTGCATCAAAACGAGAGATTAATTTCTCACCAAGTTCGTCTCTCAATTGGTTCATGGCAGTGATGTGATTCTGATTTAGTAAAAAATTCCGATCGCATCCCGATTTAAACCAGTTCATCCCACCTTAATGACACAAAAAAACCCACAAAAAATCCCACCCAAAATATATGTTATACTGTGTGTACTCTTCTGTTACTCTCAATAGTTTGAAATATACTTTAAAATGTTGTACATTACAACTCTGTTACTTAGCAGCAGTCAGTGATTGTCTTTTTGTTTCAGTTTGATGTTTTCAAAATGAATATCAAAGACATGCTCCATATGCTTCGAATTTTTATGGCAATATTATAATTACTCGATGTATTAACCATGCAGTTGAAAAGCTACTGTGTCCATACTATGTTATAATTATTTAATTTTGCGTAACATTATGTTAAAAACATGCCGAAGCGTTTCACGGCGAAGTGTTTCATCAGCGAATTGATGAAACACTTAAAATCACTTGATTCACAGCGAATTGATTCACTTAAAAAAAAAACAAAACTTTCAACACCATCGAGTCTTGGTTCCCAAGTGGCTTGGTCCCAAGCACGTAACGCTAAGCAATTTCAACAATTTAAATGAATCATGCCCACGTAGTTGCCCATATGGCCCGCGTGGCCCTTCATACAAATTTTTTTCTATCTTTATTTTGTCTTTGCGATGAGCCAAAATCAAAAAACCCCAGCAACAAACAACAACACAAATCGCACTCGTTCAGTGTTCAGCACATTTTCCAGCAAACTTTACAAAAACAAATGCATGCAAAGCCAAAATAATAAAAACGCACACTCTATGATGTCGATGCTGAAGCTGATTGTCCCGTTACTTGTGTGTCGAGTAATTTTTCATTCAAGCATTGTTATCTACTGAAACAGAAATTTAGTCTTGTCGGAGTGCACTGGCAAATAAAATTGAGTTCATTGTGTTGTCATAATTGTAATACATATCAAACATTGGATACATAAAAAAAAAATAAATAAAACACATTTTCTTACAGTGTACTTCATGACATGTGATTTTATTGCATTGTAATTGTTTTTTTGTTTTGTTCGATTTTTTGCCAAACGCAGCGATGAGCACGTTTTTGTGTTTGTTTTTTAAGTATTGGCCCGCGGATAAAATTTCTTGCGCCCTACTGATTTCAATTATGGACTGTTAATACTAGGCCGTGGCCGAGTGAGTTAAAAAGTACGTGGTCCATTTGATATAAATTTTCGAGTCGCTAGGTTCGAGTCCCAGCTGCCACAGAAAATTATTTAAATTACATTTTCTGATCGGTTATCATCTGTCTGTAGACAACATCTCAGAGGGTAAATAATGCCTTATAAAACTTCTTGAGAACATGCATATTTGCCTTTCGAATTCGGCGTAAAACTTGTGAGTTCTGTTCTCGAATATTTGTGTTCAAACGGTCAACATCCTTTCAAGGGCTGAAATGGTAGTTTTTTTTCGCTCGTTGGTAAAGTTAGTAAAAACAAACTCAAAAGTAGAGCAAAAGTAAAAGCGAAAGCCATTCTGATACAAGTCCTATATCACATATCACAGAATGCAATACCCAAGAGTGACATTTTTTTTTTTTTTATTTTTATTTATTTGTAATGTAATATAGCTAATAAAGGCTTATCCTCGAAATTTCTGGTGGAGCAACAAAACCCTAATTGGTGATGTTGTGTGGCTGTTGACCTATATTGTTGAAACTACATACCGTCCAGCTCATTATTTTCAATTTCAATAATGAAATTATTAAATCTATATATGATGAATTTCATTTAATAATCTAGATAAAACTGAAATTTTGAACCCGACCACCTCAGATATCGATGAAATTTTGTTCATAGCTAAATTTGATCAATACAAAAAAACCCTCATTTTTAGAAATGACTGTTTTGCGATTTTTTGGGCGTGGCACAGTGGGAAAGTTTTCGAAAAAACGCGAAACTGGTCGAAAAGAGCTCCATTTAAACTGCAATAACTCAGAATCGGCTGAACCGATTTCCATGATCTTGGTATCATTAAAAAGATATTTTAACAGGCTTTATGATTTTTTTAAATTTTTTTTTTAAATTACACTGTAAAAAATTTTATAAATAAAAGAAAATTTTACCTAACGAAAAAACCAAAAAAATCAAGGGTTTTTTTACAATGTATTACTTTTTTAGAAAGGTTTATCCTTCACCTATAACATATCAAAAAATAAAAATGGGTTCTTTTTTAGTTTTTTTTATATAATTTTTTAAAGAGTAGCACTTCTAGTAATTGCCCATATATTTTTATATTGAAGCCACGAAAAATAGCCAAACATCTGTTATATTACTGAGAAGTGTTCAAATTTCAGTTATATTCAAAATATACTTATAATGTGCAAAGATTATTGATATAATATGCATAAAAGAAAATTATGTATGTATACAGGTAAAAAAAATAAACATTGTCCCAGAAAAATTATGAATATGTTTTAACCCCAAAAAGTTCTTGCGGCCGTACCAGCCCAAACCAATAAGTATACAGGTAAGCGCATAAAATGCTTACTGTAACTGTGTTTCTAGGATTAGCAAAATAAACACACTGCAGGTACCCCTAATTAAAGAATTGATTTTAAAATTGCCTTAAAAATTGCTATATAAATGCACCTCATGAACGTACCGAAATTTTTCGAAATAATTCGAATAACAGCGAAAATATCAGGTCACATTCTTACACATTTACAAAATAGTTCAACAATTCTAACATTTTTTAAATGTTTACAAATAAAAACCATCAACAATTGTTTATATTATTTGCCATGTTGTTATTAATTTGTGTTTTATTTTATTTACATTTTTTTTAAGTTTATTAATTATTTTCTTATTATTATTTTATTATTTCTTTAATTATTTGTAAGAAATTTTGCGCTGCTCAAATTTGGCACAGTCAGAATATCTGCGCACATGTACAGACGTTTCATTTATCGGAATGAATGAATGAAGCCTTGAGTTCCTGTTTATATTTTCAATGAGTTCGTTGCTTTCGATGTTTGAATTACGGCTGGTACAAGTTGGAAGTTCATCCAATTCTTCGCTAATTTCATCGCTGGGCGTTGTTGGTAAATAATTTGAGACTTCATTCCGCTCCACGTTGGATTCATTACGACTGCGCGCTTTTCTTAGTGTATTCCGGCAAGTTTCGCAAATACGGCTACAATGAATGTTGGTGACAGCTGGAAAATATTCAATTATATTTGCAGCCTCGTTTTCACTTATTTTACGAAGCGAAGCGCTACACTTATTAGATATTTTTATGCATCTTATTGTTTGAATTCATATTCACTCAAAATTTTAAAATATACACGTAAAAATTGTAATGGGATATCTTGGCTTCTCGAAACGGCTTATAATTATGAATTTGGGTATGTTCATCAGGTGCATTTATATATGTAGCAATATTGAAGGCAATTTTAAAATCAATTCTTTAATTAGGGGTACCTGCAGTGTGTTTATTTTGCTAATCCTAGAAACACAGTTACAGTAAGCATTTTATGCGCTTACCTGTATACTTATTGGTTTGGGCTGGTACGGCCGCAAGAACTTTTTGGGGTTAAAACATATTCATAATTTTTCTGGGACAATGTTTATTTTTTTTACCTGTATACATACATAATTTTCTTTTATGCATATTATATCAATAATCTTTGCACATTATAAGTATATTTTGAATATAACTGAAATTTGAACACTTCTCAGTAACATAACAGATGTTTGGCTATTTTTCGTGGCTTCAATATAAAAATATATGGGCAATTACTAGAAGTGCCACTACTTAAAAAATTATATAAAAAACACTAAAAAGGAACCCATTTTTATTTTTTGATATGTTATAGGTGAAGGATAAACCTTTCTAAAAAAGTAATACATTGTAAAAAAACCCTTGATTTTTTTGGTTTTTTCGTTAGGTAAAATTTTCTTTTTGTTATAAAATTTTTGACAGTGTAACTTTTTTTATTTTTTAAACGTGTCATAAAGCCTGTTAAAATATCTTTTTAATGATACCAAGATCATGGAAATCGGTTCAGCCGATTCTGAGTTATTGCAGTTTAAATGGAGCTCTTTTCGACCAGTTTCGCGTTTTTTCGAAAACTTTCCCACTGTGCCACGCCCAAAAAATCGCAAAACAGTCATTTCTAAAAATGAGGGTTTTTTTGTATTAATCAAATTTAGATATGAACAAAATTTCATCGATATCTGAGGTGGTCGGGTTCAATGCATCTCGATTTTTACATGAAATTCATCATATATAAAAAAGGAGCTTATGTTTGTAAGGCCGCAATAGACTCCTAAACTACTCATCCGATTAGCATGAAAATTTGTGTATAAAAGTTTTTTGGTACGGTGCGTGTTTGTTGGCTATCAATTTTGATCCACATTGAACACCAGAGGGCGCTGTAGTACAAATTTTTTACAAAACTGCCTAAAACTCATAAACTGCTAATGCGATTAGAATGAAAAGTGGTATACAGTGAGTTTCATGTACGTTGAGTGTTCTGCTGCTATCGTTTTTGACCTATCTTGAACACCAGAGGGCGCTATAGTACAAATTTTTTACAAAACCACCTAAAACTCCCAAACCGTTCATGCGATTAGAATAAAAATTGGTGTATTGTAATTTTTTAGGTACGATGAGTTTCTTAGCACTATCTTCTTTGAACCACCTTGGACACCAGATGGTGCTGTAGTACAAAGTTTTTACAAAATCTCATATTTTTAGTTGTTTTCTTAGGTTACATGTGCAAATATTTACAAAATATAAAATATTTCTTAAATTTAGTAAAATTAAAAAAATGTCCGTTATTTTGATATAAAAAACATGAACATATCTTGAAAACTATGAAAAATTTTACTACAACGATATATTTAATGCAACATCGTTACACAAAATTACGAAAAAAACAATCAGATTTTCAATTTTGTGACTTTCGATTCAAATATCTCCGCTGATTTTTTATATATTGTGTTAAATTTTTTTTTGTCTTAAAGCTTCATTAAAATACTATGAAAACCTTATTGCAAAAATACCGTTAGTGGAGTAAATATATTTTAAATATTTTTTTCAAAAAAGGTCTGAAATATTGGATTTTTCCTCAAAAACAGACTCAAAAATTATTTTTGTTGTAAAAATAATTTAAACTCAAATTAAAACTCTATTTAAAATTTATAACATTTGTAAACAAAAGTTATTTCAATTTTACTCAAAAATTAAAAACCATTTTTGTGATTCAACCTAGATTTTTTCGAACAAAATTTTTTTTTCCAATATTGTGTTTTTATATTTTTGTAAAAATATAAAAGCTAAGAAATTAATTTATTAAAAAAAATTATCTTATTATCTCTTACCAATCAAAAGTTATAACCAATAATCTTTATCCAAAATATATATACAAAAAGCAAAACGCTGTCTGTGTGATGGCTGGAAACTTCACAATTACTGAGCCGATAGAGCTGAAATTTTGGCAGCACATTTTTTTCAAGTACAAGATGGCTTAAATTTCTGTCACGCCCCTTTTACCGCCCACAAATCAATAAAAATGTTATATTTCCTACGGTTTCCGTCGATTTGGCTACATTTTTGTAATTTAGTTTGTATGCTCACTGTCGGCAACTGTACTAAAACAGGGTAATGTCCATCTACTAGAAAACTGGGATGAGCATTATATAAGAGGGTGTGGCTCCGCCCATACAGTCAAAATTTGTATTATCGAATAGCTTTGAAAGTAAAAGTAGAAATACTTACATACAAACTCAAAATGGAGTTACTATTTGGTGATCTCCTGCTACTGGGAAACTGTAACGGGCAGTGGAATATAACAGTGGTGTCAAACTATGAGTCTAAGAAAAGTTTTGAATACACCTATTATGTTCCCATATAGTTGCAGGGTGCAGCAACGCGCGCCGGGAAAAATCTAGTTTATGATAAAAAAGATATCATCTATTTGGCTTGAAGTTATTATGTGATGGTCTGAATCGAATTCAGTGCAAAATAACTGATACTGTTTAATCCTATCTCAATACTCTCTGACATGTTTGACGCATTGTTGGTTGAATCCTTAAGAAATTGAAACCTGGGTTTTTTTTTTAGAAATCTTCCCATATTACACTTGTATACAAAAACGCAAATAGGAGGCCTGTTTATTATACTATTAGGGCAACTGTCATATTGTCTGCTATTCCACAACTTTTAAAAAAAACTATTAAGTGAAAAGTTATGCGCCTAGTTTATCCGACCCATAAGGAAGAAAACATGGTTTCGCAAAAGCCAATCAACCACAATGAATCTTATCATTATAGTCTCTCATGTTCTTACGAATTAAAATAGAAAAAAAAACATCGAGTGGACGCATTATACACTGACTTCAGTAAAGCTTTTGAGTGCGAGGATCATGATTTCCTAATTCTAAACGTGCAAATGTTTGGGGTATTTCGGGCTCTTTACCAAAATGGCTTAAATCTTATCTCCACGAGAGGTCTTAGTTGTCCAAGGTTCCATGGTTTTTTGGTTGATAAAAAATTCTACCTTACTTGGTGTTCCACATAATAGCCACCTTGGTCCACTTCCTTTCAATATCTTTACCTCAGATTTATCTGAGTTATTGAATGACATCCCACATCTTATGTGTGTATGTGAAAAACCTCAAAATGTTAGGCAGTATAGTAATTCCTTGGTCTGTCAAAGAGAAGACATCACTTTGCACGAATCAATATTTAACGAATTGCGGTTTGAATTGCATTCCCACTGACAGTTTTCTCCAGCTACGTCCCCAGTGACATTTTATCAATCTCAAAAATGGGTTTTGGCAAAAACATTTACATCAAATGAAGAAGTTGAATTGGAAACCGATCTATATGAATATCGGATATATAAATATCTCGTCGCCGAAAAAATTTAAAAATAAGGAATTTTTCACCAAAGCTATGATCTTCCTTTAAGATTTAATTTAACAAAGAATATTTAAAAATAAGGAATCTTCATCAAAGAAAAACTAGTTCGAAAAAATAAAGCTTGCAAATAAAAAATATAAAGCCGGAAACGGCACAAAGTGTTGACTTTTTTCCAGATATTTTCTTATTTTTCAATAGATTGTTTATTTGTTTCGATTTGCGTCATAAGGAATTCGAGTGCGACGTTGTTCTTTCTAAATTTTTTTATGAAATGTATACTTTCGAGGCCACTTACTGAGTTTCGAAAACAAAACTAGCATCTGTACAAATTTTGCACATGAAACTTCTACAGTTTGTAGAACTACAGAGTTTGGGTTTAGCTACAATCTAGCAATTCAGCTGTTTAATTCCTTTTCATGATACTAACAAATAATTATTTGAAATTTTAGAATAACCAATGTTTGCTTAATTTGTTCTTAAGATCCTTTGTATTTACGTTTTCAGAAATAATTTCTTGTTTGCATCGTTTTGTTATTCATTTTAATAAATGTTTTTTTTTTTAATATTAATAAAGGAATTTAAACAAAATTTAAGTTTTGTTGTTTGGACAGAGACAATGGCAAAAAAGCTTAATAAGATGAAAGCTGATCTAACATAAACCCGGAAGGCCAACCAAGATGGCGATTGTTTTGCTATCGGATCTGAATTTAATGCAAAACAAGTTGGAAAGCTACAGTAGGGTGTGGCATATTCATGGCTAATATCTAGGAATTTCTTTTAAGTTTTCAACTTTTTTATTTCTGCCCTTTTAATAAAATTAATATTTTCTCCCAGCACGTAGGCCGTGAGTCAGATAGACTTGCAAACTAAATAACACTTAAATAAAATCACACTTAAAAATAACGCACTGTCCAATATAAGAAAATGTATGGAATATAAAGTTAACAGTATTAACAGTAAATTTAGCGAATGAATGACAACTAAAAGCTAGTAACAGAAGGTTAAATTGCAAAAATAAACAGTAGAAGTAGAAAGTCAAGATAGAGTTCAACAATTACAATTTAAATTAAATTATAATTTATAAAAGTTATATATTAAATAAAATTATATAAATTACATAAATCAGCCTCTATAAGTGCCAGGAAGTGTTTTAATATAAAAAGAGGGTAACAAAGCTGAGAGGAAAAAACAATATGCAAATATGTTCATTAATTAAACCAATTGGAGAAAGGTAAGGTGAGTTAGACCAACTAAAAAGATTTTTAACACTCGAAGATATGAACTTATTTTGTAAAGTTAAAGAATATTTACAAAGAGGAATAATTTGAGACTTACTTTTAATAAAATTATAAGATAAACACTTAACGAAGTATTCGTAATTTCTGTCTACGCAAAGTCTTAAAACATTATGTTCAAGGATTTCTAATTTTTTGAGCACGGTGGAAGATATTGAAAAGCAAATTGTAAATACATAAATAAAACGGGACACATGCAAACTTTATATATTAACAATTTTGTTTTATTTTTAACTTATTTATTTTCAAAAAGTCTCAAAAAGAAATGACGAAAGAAGAACTGTTATTATTGTTATTATTGTTAAATAACTGTTATTTTCGAAATTTCAATTCAAAAAGTCGGGCGAAAAAATTTGTCTTTTCGATATTTGCTTGTGCGATGCTTGTTAGCTAAGGAATTAAATTTAAATTTAATTTAAATTTTAAGGAATAAAAAGTAAAAAAAATAATAGTTATTTTTTGACCGATTTTTTTTTTGGTCAAAAAATAAAAGTTGAAATTTGACTTTAATTTTTATGGTCAAAAATAACAGTAAAAATTTGACTTTTATTTTTTCGGTCAAATATAAAAGTTAAAATTTTACTCTTATTTTTTCGGTCAAAAATAAAAGTTAAAATGTGACTTTTATTTTTTCGGTTAAAAGTATAAATCGTAACAAAAGTATAAATTCTATTCATTCTACCCTTCTCTACCTTGTTTTGCTTATAACTACACATTGCGTTCCCTGTCACTGTTGTTTGTCATATCAAATCATACCCGAGTTACTTGTTTTTCTCTACCCTATCCATACTCAATGAAATATGTAAAATACTTATACTCATTCGGCTCATGAGCATATTTTCGGATGCAAAGCCACGTGTGCCGGGTTAACTACACTAAGGGAGATAACGCATATTAGCATTATCCACGCCTCAGTATAAATTTTATTTAAATATTTACGTGGATAAATCAAATGTTTTCCTTACAACTCGTTTTTTTCCCGTATTTGAATTTTATTTATACCACATACGTACACACATATTCCATACAAGCAAGCAGCAACAGCATTGCACACGTACATACATACTCCGACAAGCAGCAACAGCATCGCACTCTGTTCCTGCAGTTTATTTCTTGCATTTGCAGTTCTTATAGTTCTCATTTAGTTATTGTTGCCAGAGTAATATAGTATGCATGTTTGGCAATAAAATGAAATTATGTAGGGTGGAGTGACAACTCGGTATTTTCTCAAGAACATCTTGGACCGGTTGTCATTTACCTGCATAATTTGATTCTACCTACATATATTTTGAACATTACTTTTTCGTTCTCTATTTTTTTTATACTATGTTTGACAGTTGGTGCAATATTAGGGCACCAACTGTCAAAAATAGTATAAATTAGAGAACGAAAAAAGTGAAGCGATAATAAATTATACAGGCAATGGCATTTGATGAACGCAATATGAAGAAAATAATACCATAAAACCATAATTAACATATTCAATTTAAATATGTTTTTTTAAATTCAATATTTTTATTTAAATTTTCTTTAAATGCGATAGTTTTTTTTCAAATAGTAAATATTTGAAAGATATTTTAAAAAAATTCGTGCATAATTTTAATATATATTTTATTAATTCTGTTTAAATATTTAAATATTTCATTTAATTAAGAAAGTATTCAAATAAATTTTAAATATTTACGTAGTCGATTTATTCAAATGCGTTATTGGTGCAAAAATGACTCGCTTTTTGGATAAATTAAAAAAGTTTTTGAATAAATTTAGTATTTTTTTCCCTTAGTGTAGTAATAAATATAGGATATCACTGTCAAAGTTTTAATTTTTATTTTTTATAAATCGTCGTGTGCATAAATTTGAGTGTCATCAGAACATAAAATACCTCGTGAATCATCCAATTCATGTAAAAAATTATGAATGAAAATATTATATAAATGAGGCGCCAACACAGAGCCCTGGGGAATAAAGCTCTTAACTTCACCCATTAGAAAAACAGCTTCATTAATCTGAACACAAAACTGCTGATAACTGAAGAAACTACGAACAATTGAGTTATAAAGGTACCTATAAAATATCGAAACCTTATCTCATTAATTTTAACAAAATTCTATCATTATATTTTCTATCAAATGCTATCAAATGCACCACAATTGTACAATTACGATTTCTCCTATTACAAATATATCATCATGAAATTTTAACAAAGCGTGGACAGTCGAATGACCGTTTTGAAAACCAAACTGATAAACATCGATATAATTAATGTCAGGCAAAATGTTCATTTTTAAACTTAATACATGTTCAAGTAACACCAAGATTCGAAAGTAAAGAAAATGGTCTAAAATTATTAAGGTTAGAATTATTAGTTTTTTTTTTTTTGATTATTTTTGCAAAATCCAACTATTTGAAAAATAACAAATGTTTAAACAATAAAATATAATTATAAGAAAATTTAAAGCATCAGCAGATAATTTCATAATAGAGAAATAAGAAATTCTGTCAAGACCATACGATTTTATATTTTTAATTTTAAAGGCAATCACATCTTAATTTGTAAAACCAAAGACGGGATTTAGAATTTCGTTTTCAGAGATATAGTTACATCTTAAACCGAGATTTCATTACAAGAACAAACATTTTTATTTCCAAGAACACCAACAATTTCTTTAAAAGCATTTGGGCCAGGTTTAATTTTTTGAAGACTAGAATTAAATTCAGAAGATTGATCTATTTGGATCTATTTGTTCCTTAATTAGAATATTGAGTAATTGTATTTGTTAAGAAAGTAATTTATATTCAGAGCAAATATAACAAGATAGGAAACTACTGTGGGAAATCTGAAATTCCAAAAAGTAAACACACATACGAGAGAAGTCCGTTCACCACAAAAAGTGAGGTGAATATGCCAGTTGCGGGTTATGCTACTTAACACTTCCAACACGTTTGTTATTGATTGGCTTCATATCGAAAACAAAAATATGTAAAGTGCTCCAAATATCGTTATACTTATATACATTATAAAACACATTAGGGGCATTCACGGGTTGATGCGAATTGCAAGAATGCGAAAATGCAACATATTTTTCGCACTAACGCGTGAACATCAATATTGTAACTTTACGATAACTGAAAGAAATATATTGCCACCTTATGTCAAAATAACAAAAACTTATTAGAATCAACGTGCAAACTTAGCCTTTTTAAAGTTTTACCCAGATGGCAACTATGCTTGATAACAACCATAACATGAATCAGCTGTTTCGCATCACTGTTTGTGCGCTTTTGCAATAGATTTAAGCAGTGCGTAATTCAAGAAAAGTTACAAAATGGCTTCTAATGTGTTTGTTGTTGGAATGATGCGAAATTTCGCAATCTTGCATTTTCGCGTCGTCTTTTTCGCTTTTTGTAAATTTTGCAAGCAAAACCTTTCATATAAATCCTCAATAAGCAACTTGAAACAACATATGCAAAGAAAGCAACGATTTGCAACCATTCTCAATTGTCGAAGATATTTAGGGTATTCACAAGGTGTGCTATCATGTCATATTATCATAATGTAAATAATACAATTTTACACTAGTTTAAAAATATGGTTGTTGCCTTCCATATAAAAAAGTACTAAAATATTACAACTCTAAAAGCTATGTTTATTTAGTGTCGTATTCAATAACGTGCAAAATATGCTTTTTGCACAAACCGGCTATTATTTTGTCTTTTTCGCTTTCTTTTGGCATTGTGATAACAAATATTTATTTAAATTTGTTTTGCATCAGCTGATTGATAGTTGAAATTACAGATGGGTCGTTCCGAACCATAGAAATAAAATAAAAGGAAGTGGTGTTCTACTCACACATACTATGCGTGTGTTGAAGAATTTTGCAAGCGAGATAGAGCATGCTTTTTTGACATAAGCTCTTGCACATCAAAACAAAGAAAATGAGTGGTGAAAAAACATTAAAATATTAAATAATTAGCGATTAATATATTAATGATAATAAAACAAAATAAAAAAAAATGAAAGTGATAAGATTTCCAATATTATAATACATTTAAATAACTTTTCAAATTTGACCAAGAAATTAATGGAAAAGTTATTTAAAATTATTTTTTACTTTGTAGTGATTTTGAAGTCGGTTTTTTGTTTTGTTAAAAAGTTTTTATTAATAGAGTCATTTTGTATGGGAAGTGGGTTTGGTTTTCACTCGATTTCGTTGAATTTCATACATAGAGTAAATGTTATATATCAAAATTCATATGGAAAATTACAAGATCATATATTAATTTTTGTGGAATTTAAAGAGATTTTACCTTTTTGATAAAGTCACTTTGTATGGGAGGTAGGCGTGGTTTTCATCCGATTTGGTTGAGTTTCATACTCAGAGTGTATATTAACTATCAAAGCGCATGTGCAAAATTTCAAGTCCATATATTAATTTTTGTGGAATTCTAAGAGATTTGGCTCATTTTCGAACTTTTATTTTTCAGATACAAGCTTAAATATCGAATTTCGTAATGATAGCTTGAAAATTACATAATCGACTGTAATCGTGATTACAGAAAGACAGACAGTCAGACATGACTAAATCGCCTCGGGTGGTGATGCTGATCAAGAATATATATAGTTTTCTATAAATGTCACGCCTCCTTATGGGCGTTACAAGCGGAGTGACAAAATTCATACAGCCCTTTTTCATTTTTAAACGTGGGGGTATAAATATGAAGCCGGAAACGTTACAAAGTGTTGACTTTTTTCCAGACCTTTTCTTATTTTTCAATAGATTGTTTTTTTGTTTCGATTTACGTCATAAGGAATTCGAGTGCGACGTTGTTCTTTCTTAATTTATTTATGAAATATATACTTTCGAGGCCACTTACTGAGTTTCGAAAACAAAACTAGCATCTGTACAAATTTTGCACATGAAACTTCTACAGTTTGTAGAACTACAGAGTTTGGGTTTAGCTACAATCTAGCAATTCAGCTGTTTAATTCCTTTTCATGATACTAACAAATAATTATATAAAATTTTAGAAAAACCAGTGTGTGTCCAATTTGTTCTTAAGAGCTTTGTATTTCCGTTTTCAGAAAAAATTTTTGCTTGCATTGTTTTCTTATTAATTTTTATACAGTTTTTTTTTTTATTAATATTATAAAGGAATTTGAACAAAATTTAAGTTTTGTTGTTTGGACCGAGACAATGGCAAAAAAGCTTAATAAGATGAATGCTGATCTAACATAAAGTGGGAAGGCCAACCAAGATGACGATTGAAATCAGACGTGACTTTGCTATCGCATCTGAATTTAATGCAAAACAAGTTGGAAAGCTACAGTAGGGTGTGGCATGTTTATAGCTAATATCTAGGAATTTATTTTAAGTTTCAGCATTTAAGCCGTGACAAAGAGAGAAAACTCAGATAGACTTGCAAACTAAATATCACTTAAATATTACAATTACACCTACAAATAACGCACTGTCCAATATAAGAAAACTAGTAAACATCCGCCCCGCTTCGCTGCGATCTAAATCTACTTGTTGAGCAAATTGAGTAAATCTATCTATATATATAAAAAAGGAGCTTATGTTTGTAAGGCCGCAATAGACTCCTAAACTACTCATCCGATTAGCATGATAATTTGTGTATAGAAGTTTTTTGGTACGGTGCGTGTTTGTGGACTATCAATTTTGATCCACCTTGAACACCAGAGGGCGCTGTAGTACAAATTTTTTACAAAACTGCCTAAAACTCATAAACTGCTATTGTGATTAGAATGAAAAGTGGTATACAGTGGGTTTCATGTACGTTGAGTGTTCTGCTGCTATCGTTTTTGACCTATCTTGAACACCAGAGGGCGCTATAGTACAAATTTTTTACAAAACCACCTAAAACTCCCAAACCGCTCATGCGATTAGAATAAAAATTGGTATATAGAAGTTTTCAGGTACGATGAGTTTTTTAGCATTATTTTTTTTAACCACCTTGGACACCAGATGGTGCTGTAGTACAAATTTTTTACAAAATCGCATATTTTTAGTTGTTTTCTTAGGTTGCATGTGCAAATATTTACAAAATATAAAATATTTCTTAAATTTAGTAAAATTAAAAAAACTTCCGTTATTTTGGTATCAAAAAGATGAACATATCTTAAAAACTATGAAAAATTTTACTACAACGATATATTTAATGCAACATCGTTACACAAAATTACGAAAAAAACAATCAGATATTCAATTTTGTGACTTTCGATTCAAATATTCCGCTGCTTTGTTATATATTGTGTAAAATTTTTTTTGTCTTAAAGCTTCATCAAAGTACTATGAAAACCATATTGCAAAAATACCGTTAGTTGAGCATATATATTTTAAATATTTTTTTCAAAAAAGGTCTGAAATTTTGGAGTTTTCCTCAAAAAAAAGGCTCAAAATTTGTTTTTGTTGTAAAAATCATTTAAATTCAAATTCGCAAATTTTCAACTCTATTCAAAAGTTATAAAAATTATAAGCAAAAGTTATTTCAATTTTACGCAAAAATTAAAACCCATTTTTGTGCTTAAAAATTCAAGGCACCTTGATTTTTTCGAACAATTTTTTTTCCAACATTGTGTTTTTATATTTTTGAAAAAATATACAAGCTAAAAAATTAATTTTTTAGAAAAAATTATTTTAGTATCTCTTACCAATCAAAAGTTATAGCCAATAATCTTTATCCAAAATATACTATATACAAAAAGCAAAACGCTGTCTGTGTGATGGCTGGAAACTTCAAAATTGCTGAGCCGATAGAGCTGAAATTTTGGCAGTACATTTTTTTCAAGTATGAGATGGTTTAAATTTCTGTCACACCAACTTTTACCGCCCACAAACCAATAAAAATGCTATATTTCCTACGGTTTTCGTCGATTCGGCTACATTTTGGTAATTTAGTCTGTATGCTTACTGTCGGCAACTGTACTAAAACAGGGTAATGTCCATCTACTAGAAAACTGGGATGAGCATTATATAAGAGGGTGTGGCTCCGCCCATACAGTCAAAATTTGTATTATCGAATAGCTTTGAAAGTAAAAGTAGAAATACTTACATACAAACTCAAAATGGAGTTACTATTTGGTGATCTCCTGCTACTGGGAAACTGTAACGGGCAGTGGAAAATAACAGTGGTGTCAAACTATGAGTCTAAGAAAAGTTTTGAATACACCTATTATGTTCCCATATAGTTGCAGGGTGCAGCAACGCGCGCCGGGAAAAACTAGTTCAAAATAAAAAAAAACGGTTAATATCCGCCATAGCAATCTGAATAGACTGCAACGGTTGCTCCTTGATCGTTTTAACAAAAAATACGAAACAATGACAACACCGGACCATAATGCACCAGACATCCGCTTTTTGCGGATGCAGTGGCTTCTTCATAATCGCTTGAGGATTTTCAGAGCCCCATATATGGAACTTTATTTATTCACGTATCCACCTAGCGTGGAATGGACCTCATTGCTGAAGATTTGTTATAATTTATGTTTTAATTTTGCAACAACGGTATTTTCCGTTATTGATTATATACAACAATCGGTCTCAAAACACTTGTCAAACGGTAAAAGTAGAAAACCGTTCTCATACCCACAACAAAAGATATTAATAAAAATCTAGTGCGGTTATAATTTCGAGGCGAGGCCAGTTAATATAGACGTAAGATTGTTGTTAAAAATCACGTCTGAGAAATCCGAGTTCGTAATATTAGCTTTTTTTTACTTTGTTGCGAATAAAAAAGAACTGGTTCTTACCTACTAAGAAAGAAAAATATTTAATTATTTTGAACGAACAAAATGCGTTTTTTAAATGTAAGGATTTGTTAATACGGCCTTAATTTAATTTTAATAATTTAAATGATTCCAAACAGATGATTGATTTTCGAGTGCGCCAACCTGGATAAATTTAAAATAAAAAAAAATTACTTTGGTTCACTGGGCTGATGTGCGTATTTAAGATATCTTCATATTAATGTCATAAACAGGTTTTATCCTTACTACTTTTAAAATACGAGTAACACCCCACTTCTGTGGGTGTGTAAATGTATTATTTACTCACACGCCTATCCTATCTATATTTCCTTCTTACCAATTTCATCTCAGTCTTTCACGCGCCTCTTAAGTTGTTATGTGATATTTTACGCCTAAAGTGCCATGCACACTGTCTTCTCCTTAACATCAACCGTTAACAGCTACGTTTTCATATAATTACGCATAGTCCTCGTCCTCATAAGGTTTCGTCAGCCTTCCGTTTTACTTGAATTCATTTTCTGCCAGCTTCTGCGATTTAATTTCGTTTCCAGTTTCAACTCAATCTTTTTTTATAATTTATATTATCTTCAGTCTACCGTTTCATGTTTTCCATCGCAATGCAGTTAACGGTGTTATTAACTGTTTTGCTGGCAAAACGAAAGATGCCGAATTGTACATTGGAACAAGCAACAATATTTTTATTGAATTTAAAAAAAAATCAAACGCGACTAACAGTTTTTTTAAAGGAATAATCTAGTTGTCTTAAAAGAATAAATAAATATTCAGATGTAAACAAAAAAAAAAAAACAAAACAAAAGAAAAAGCTTATAAGAAAAAGCGTCGTGAGTCCACTCAGGGAAACGCTTAATGCAAAGGTAATGCGTTGCATGAATTTATTGCATGGCGCTAAGAGAAGTGTTAAAGTAAAAGTAAAAGCAAAACTAAAGAAAAAGAAAAGCAAAAACAAAAGCGAAAGCAAAAGCAAACGCAAAAGCAAAATCAAAAGCAAAAACAAAAGCATAAGAAAAAGAAGAAGCATAATCAGAAGTAAAAGCACAATCAGAAGCATAAGAAGAAGCAAAAGTAAAGAAAATTAAAAGCAAAACCAGAAGCAGAAGCAAAAACAAAAGTAAAAGCAAAAGCAGTGGCAAAAGTGGAAGCAGAAGCAAAAGCAAAAACAAAAGTGGCAACACAAACAAAAGCAAAAACAAAATCAAAAGCGAAAGCTAAAGCAAAAACATAATCAAAAGCAAAAGCAAAAGCAAAATCAAAAAAAAAGCAAAAGCAAAAGCAAAAGCAAAGCAAAACCAAAAACAAAAACCAAAAACAAAAACCAAAACCAAAACAAAAACAAAAACAAAAACAAAAACAAAAACAAAAACAAAAACAAAAAAAAAAACAAAAACAAAAACAAAAACAAAAACAAAAACAAAAACAGAAACAAAAACAAAAACAAAAAAAAAAAAAAACAAAAACAAAAACAAAAACAAAAACAAAAGCAAAAGCAAAAGCAAAAGCAAACCAAAAACAAAAACAAAAACAAAAACCAAAAACCAAAAACCAAAAACAAAAACAAAAACAAAAGAAGCAGAAACAGATGCAAACAAAACGCAAAAGTAAAAGCAAAAGTAAAGATTAACCAAACAAAAGCAAAGCAAAAGCAGAAGCATAAGCAAAAGCTGAATCAGAGGCAAAAGCAAAATCAAAATCAAAAACAGAAGCAAAAACAAAATCAAATTCAAAATCATACTCAAAAGCAAAACCAAAAGCAAAATCAGAAGCAGAAGAAGAAGCAAAAGCAAAGAAAATTAAAAGCAAAAGCAAAAGTAGAAGCAAAAGCAAAAGCAAAGGTAAAAGCAAAAACAAAAGCAAAATCAAAGAGAAAGAGCGTTGGCTGTGTCGTGGACACACCCGTAAGTTTTGACGTGACGGTGTTTCTTTATACTCCTATTTCATGTCCAAACTCTTGTTCTAATCCATGACCAAATTTTTGACTTAATCAAATATACCGAATCCCTTTCCTAGTTTAAAAAGGTGTGTCTTAGTTTTTGTCCTAAATTCATGTCATTGTCCTTTTCCAGTTTCATTGTGTTATTTTGTTGTTTGTGAGCAGTGAAATCGTAACTAACTAGATTTTTGTTGTTGTTGTTGTTGTTGTAGTTGTTGTTGTTTATGTTGATGTTGATGTTGATATTGATGTTGATGTTGATGTTTATGTTGATGTTGATGTTGATGTTGATGTTGATGTTGATGTTGATGTTGATGTTGATGTTGATGTTGATGTTGATGTCGATGTTGATGTTGATGTTGATGTTGATGTTGATGTTGATGTTGATGTTGATGTTGATGTTGATGTTGATGTTGATGTTGATGTTGATGTTGATGTTGATGTTGATGTTGATATTGATATTGATGTTGATGTTGATGTTGATGTCGATGTTGATGTTGATGTTGATGTTGATGTTGATGTTGATGTTGATGTTGATGTTGATGTTGATGTTGATGTTGATGTTGATGTTGATGTTGATGTTGATGTTGATGTTGATGTTGATGTTGATGTTGATGTTGATGTTGATATTGATGTTGATGTTGATGTTGATGTCGATGTTGATGTTGATGTTGATGTTGATGTTGATGTTGATGTTGATGTTGATGTTGATGTTGATGTTGATGTTGATGTTGATGTTGATGTTGATGTTGATGTTGATGTTGATGTTGATGTTGATGTTGATGTTGACGTTGATGTTAATGGTTATGTTGATGTTGATATTGATGTTGATGTTGATGTTAATGGTTATGTTGATGTTGATGTTGATGTTGATGTTGATGTTGATGTTCATGTTGGTGTTGGTGTTGGTGTTGGTGTTGGTGTTGGTGTTGGTGTTGGTGTTGGTGTTGGTGTTGGTGTTGGTGTTGGTGTTGGTGTTGGTGTTGGTGTTGGTGTTGGTGTTGGTGTTGGTGTTGGTGTTGGTGTTGGTGTTGGTGTTGGTATTGGTGTTGGAGATGTTGTTGGATTTGGAGTAGGTGCTTTTCGTTTAGCTTTTTTTTTGCTTCCCCATTGGTTGAGCTCTAATTTCAATTAATCCAGCAAAAGTGATGCATATGCGTCACATTAGGCGGTTCCCTGGGGGTTTTTGACACGCCGTAAAATTTTTTTTTATTTTTGTCATATGCCCGAAGACCTCACCTTTGTTTTCGTTCCTTAAAATTTACCGTTGCACTAGTAGTCACAGAGTTAAAAATCCATGCAACGTTTTTTCATGGCTGTAGCATTTTTACTACATTATGTGATTGCATCCCTGAAATCATGACAACAAAATTTTTTTTATAATTTAGTTGTGAAGCGTAATAACACATCCCTGCTGTCGTTAAACAAAATTTACTGTAGCACTCCTCCTGAGTGAGCAATAATTCCATGAAACGATATTACGTTTCTGTTACATAAGCTGCTATATTCACGACCTGACGACGCCGGAAATTTTTTTTTATTTTTGTCGTAAAGCCATGTATAAAAACTTTATTTTCCTTTTTACACTTTTATCGTAGGTTATATACTCATTGAGTAAAAATTCAATGCAACGCCGCTGCATGAATGTTACGTTATCGATCTTTGAGCGGCTCTCTCAGCGTCCTTATGATGTCAGAAATTTTTTGTCTAATTTTGTTGTGAGGGCTTCCAATAGGCCTTTATTGGCGTATCGTATTTTTAATCCTAGCACTAATACTCAGCGAGTAATAATTCCATGTAACAAATTTTCAGTTGCGTTGCTTAAGCAGCTCCCACTACGTCCCTATGCCGTATTAAATTTTTTTTTTGTTTTTTTAATATAGCCAAAGAATTAACCTTTACGGTCATACTATATTTTTAATCATAGCTCTTATACCCAGCGAGTAACAATTCAATGAAACGCAGATGAATTTTTAAAAAATTCATTTTTTAACTTTTTTGGAAACTAGAGGAGTATAACGTAACTTCGTCACGTCAAAACGAAAGCAAAACAACAAGGATAAGGACAATGACTAGGACAATAATTGTAACAAGGGATTTGGGCAAGGGGTAGGATAAGAATTTGGGCAATGACTAGGATATGGATTTGAACAAGGTAAAGGATAAGAAAAAAAGATTTCAAAAGGCTTAGGGCATGTATATGTCCAAGGATTAGGACAATGATTAAGACAAAGATTTTGACAAGGATAATAACAAGAATTATTACAACGATTAAGACAAGGATAAGGACAAAAATTGTTACAGGAATAAGGATAAGAATTAAGACCAGGATTTGGGCAAAGATATTGACTAGAATTGCGGAGAGTATTAAAGAAAGGTGAGGAAAAAGATATTGACAAGGATATCATTTGGGTTAAGGATAAAGATACGTATACGTTGAATACAAGAATAAAGAAACGTTGACACATAGAATTGCCAACGGGTGGGTCGATGACATAGCCAAATTAATTATTTTTTTTTAATAAAAACGAGTAATTTTAGAAACAATTGTTTTTACTCATAAAAGTATATATATTTTTGGTTTTTTTTTTTTTTTTTGTTTTAGTTAACCAAGGATTTCAGGTGCAATATCTGTTCAGTCAAGACTGCATTGGTTTGAAATGGGGTGATTGATAAGTGGAAGCAAAAACGTGGAAGGAAGGGGGCAATCAAGTGAAATATGTGTAGGATGTATTTAGCGTGGCGAACAGTCGCAGAATTACAGTGAGCGTCAAAACAAAGTGTACACTTTTTTTGTACACGAGTTATGCCACTTATAAGTCTTTAACACTGTTATTAGTTCCAAAATTTATTATGTTTTTAATAAAATAAATGTTTTAAAATAATTTACCACAACAACAAAATATTTAATAAAAAAAAGTCCATACTTATCGCGTCAAAACAAAGTGCTAGGGTGTACCTAGCATAGTAAGCTTAGCAATTTCAAATATTTTAAACAAATGTAACGGTATCTCTCTCAAATTGGTTAATTATGATGTTAGTAATGTTTCTGCATCATTCGCCTTTGATAACGTGAAGAAGTAAGTTGTAAGAAAACTTTTTTAAAATGCGTACACTAAGAGGAAAAAATATTAAATTTATCCAAAAACTTTTTTAATTTATCCAAAAAGCGAGTCAATTTTGCACCAATAACGCATTTGCATAAATCGACTACGTAAATATTTCAAATTTATTTGAATACTTTTTTAATTAAATAAATTATTTCAATATTTAAACAGAGTTAATATAAAAAATATATTAAAATTATGCACGAATTTTTTTAAAATATCTTTCAAATATTTACTATTTGAAAATAAAACTATCGCATTTAAAGAAAATTTATATAAAAATAGTGAATTTAAAAAACAACATATTTCTATTGAATATTGCGTCCATCAATTCTCTGTTTCACTTTTTTCGTTCTATTATTTGTACTATTTTTGACAGTTGGTGCAATATTAGTGCACGAAGTATCAAAAATAGTATAAATTAGAGGAAGAAAAAGTATTATAAAAATTAAAAACAAAATATGTAGGTAAACGACAACCGGTGTAAGATATTTGTGAGAAAATATCAAGTTGTCACTCCATCCTGCATCATTTCATTTCTTTGCCAAAAATCCAGGCCATATTACCCTTACAACAATAACTAAATGAGAACTATAAGAAACCTGCAACTGCAAGAAATAAACTGCAGGAACAGAGTGCGATGGTGTTGCTGCTTGCTTGTATGGAATATGTGTGTACGTGTGTGGTATAAATAAAATGCAAATACGGGAAGAAAACGAGTTGTAAGGAAAACATTTGATTTATCCACGTAAATATTTAAATAAAATTTATACTGAGGCATGGATAATGCTAATATGCGTTATTTCCCTTAGTGTAGTTAAACTCTTTTTGAATGTCGGGAATTAGTTTTCAAATTCCATAAAGCAGGAAAATCACTTTGCGAAATATTTACAATTTTTGATAGAGATCATAATACCATCAAGAAAATCATTGTCAAATACAAAAAATTTGGAAAATCGACCATGTGCTGACAGACCAAAACAACTCTGTGAAACCGCAATACGATCAGTATTCAGAATAGTTTGAAAATATCCAACTGCAAGCGCAGTGAAAATAGCGGATGATCTTTTCGTATCATCAGGAACCAACGTTAGTGCCAGTACAATAAGACGAGCATTAAATGCAAATGGTCTATTTGGAAGAGTTCCTCGAGCCGTTTATATCAGAAAAAAATATACAAAAGGGTACTCATGGCTGTTATTAAAAAGTATGAAAATAATGAAATTTAATTTTGGAAACATGTGGCGTCCGTGGCGTAGTTGGTTAAAGTGCGTGGCCGCTACGTCAACGAACTTTGCAGACCCAGGTTCGAACCCCAGCAGCGACAGAAAATTATTTGAATTAAAATAATTTTTCTGTACGGCCGCCACCTCTCTGCAGACAATGGCAAACCTCAGAGAGTAATCAAAATGCCATGTAAAGCTTCTTGAGAATAAGAACATTCCGTTCATCGCCGTTCGGAGTCGGCGTTAAGCCTGTAGGTCCATTTCTCGGTCAATTGTGTACAAACTTAATAACACGCACAACACAATTGATCATAAGAAGCTAGGTCAAAGTCCTTTCAAGGGCTGAAATGGCCAGTTATTTATTTTTTTTTTTAATTTTGGAAACACACAGTTTTCATTGACGTAAGCATATTTGTAATTTTTGGAAAGAAAAAAATTACAAAAAATATGGAGAAGCAAAATTCAGGAGTTAAAGGAGCAAAATATTACTTCTACAATAAAGCATGGTGGGGACTAGGTGATGGTGTGCGAGTGTATGCCAAGACGATTGAAAGGTATAATTTCAGCACGAGGAAAACAAAAAAATATTAATAACTGGACGAAGTTATTTATTCTTATTTACAACTTTAAGTGTACACTTTGTTTTGACTTGAAGAAAATGGAGTATTTTTCGTTTTTGAATTATGTGAAAATTTTTTTTAAAATAATTTATATTTTTATATAGTATATAATAAGAGCATAAAAAATTAATTCCAAAAATACTAAAATTTTTTATAAAATTGCTTTTTAAAATATTGAAATAAAGTAAAAAGTATTAAAACATATGGTGTACACTTTGTTTTGACGCTCACTGTATGTGAATTTGAATCTGAGGCAAGTGTAATTAATGCCTTTACCTCAGTCAATTCGAGTTATAAGGCAATCTCTTCCACAAAATTCCTTACTACCAACAACAACAACCTTAAGTCATAAATATTAATGAATTTTCAATTTCAATTGATTAGAAATGAGTAACGAAAATGTAGAAATGCTTAAGCGCGTAGGACCATGGCCTGACCGGGACTCGAACCCGGGACCTCTGGAGTGTCAGTCGAGCATGTTATCTACTCGACTTCCGAGGCCGCCAAGACATTTAAGGTTTACGTGAATTGATCAACATTTTTGTTCCATTTCATCCCACTGTACATTGTAGCGTACACTTTATCGTAAATTGTGACATCACACATACATATTGATAAAATCTACATATAGCACACACACACACAAATATGCAATTCCGCCCTATATAAGCACAAAACGGTGCAAATATCATGAATGGCATTAAGTTTACGGCTCAATTTAAGCAGCTAGGTTCTTGCAATATAAGCGAGATATTTCATCACCGCAAAAAACAACAACAACAACAACAACACCAACACCAACAATTAAATTCAACCTAAACATCAATTAAACAATGAATTAAAACACTTGAATAGCTTCAAATTCAAAAATTAATTTATTTAATTTTATTTTGGTATGTTATGGTGGCAGGTTATGGTGGAACGATGTTATCACATCGCAACCAAGTTTTCATTAGATCATCCCCAACTTAACCCCAAACCAGGAAACGTTACGGCGGAGGAAATTAATTAATTTTGTATGCATTTGAAACGCACAAAACCATTTTGCCAAGAAAGTATTCATTACGATTTGCTAAATGCGTGGACGTGTACATGTGTTCATGTAAATGTACTATATGTATGAGAGTGTGTTATAGTATAGTTATGTGCGCGTGAATAATTTAATATCACCTTATTTAAAATTGTTTTTCCTTTTGTTTAGCTAATTAGTAAAATAAAAAGATTTCTTCATTAAACTTTGATCCTCGCATTACTATCAAGTTTAAGCTTCAGGTAGTGCTTTTGATGTACGAGGGCTGCTTTTTATGTCTTGAGCCCCTCGGCAACACGTAGTATTGCCAGATGAATTTTGAAAGTTCCATTCGAAAATTTGTAATTTTTTAGAATTAACGTACTCACAACGTTTTGGTTTATCTACGCTTATTGTGTTGTTAACAGTGTTTTGATTTTAGGAAAAAAATTTGAAAATGAACATGTGAACATTTTTGGGTGATGAATTTTTACGATTTCCGAAGTGGATTGACAAGTAGAGAATGCATGGATAAACTTAGTTGGACTTTTGGTGATAAAGTACCACACTTAGCAACTGCAAAATGCTGGTTAAATGAGTTCTAGCGTCGTCGTTGTTCTCTCCAACACGAATTACGTGAAGGTCGTCCAAGAACGACTGTTGTGGCAGAAAACATCGGCCAACAGCGTGAACTATTGGAAGCAGACCGGTATGTGACATACCGTAAGATAGAGTCATCTTCGGGCATTAGTGAGACTAGCATACATTTGATTCTACATGAGCATTTAGGCGTCAGGAATATGTGTTGTCGATGTATACTAGGCTGTCCCAAAAAAGCTCAACCAGTTTTGGAAAGCTTATGGAATCAAGTATTTTTGAGATTTTTTTCAGATTTTTTGAAAGAGGTTTAAAGGTCGCGCTAGTCCGATTTTCCTTAAAAATCTGGTTTTTCGGAGAATTTTTGAATTTCAGTCATAAGTTGGTCAATAACAGACATTTTCTGAGTCTTTGAGTCATTACTTCGAAAGAAAAATATCCAAACTTTACTTTACTGAACATAAACCAGAAGTAATGCCAATTTTTATGGCAATATGGTATTTTTTCGTGAAATTTGACTAAATTTTTCAAAAAACGCTTCATAACTTTTAAAAATTTCACCAAAATGAAAAAAAGTAATGATGCACTTTGAACTGCATGTAAAGTTTTAAATAAATTTATTATTGCTTTAACTCTTGACGTTCTGAAGTTATAGCCTTTAAAGGGTTGCAACCGTTGGTTGAATTGTTAAATCGTTGGTTGGTGCATCGATTATGAAATTGCTAAAAATATGCAACGTGTAAATCTGCCCTCTCAAATGGCGGGAAGAAAGCATGCAAGGTGTAAATCCACTCTAATAATGAGCTGGTCGAGGAATTAAAAAACAAACTTTGCAACAAATATGCTTAGTAGCGCTACGACACGCTCCGTTACGTTTGCATAACCAACTCTGAGTAACCATCAACAACCGATTTTGTTCTCTAATTACACTGTGTGTAATTTTTTAAGTCATGGCAAAATAACCATATACGGACACCACTACGTGATAAAAGACTAAAAAAAAAGACCACGGGTCTCCCAATTTTTCCCAAAGTCATGCACTTTTTTGTTTATGGGCCGCCAAAGATTTGGGGCCTCGGTATCATTTTCGCAAAAAAGTGATCATTTTCTCGGGCTCATATTTTGCAAACCGTTCAGAATTTCGATTTACTCTCCGAGGCAAAGTTGTAGCTCTTGTCATAAAGAACAAAAATTGCGAACATATAAAATCAAAAAAACTTCACCTTCCAGATCAAAATCGCAAAAAACTTAAAAAAATTCGATTTTTTTTTTACCTTTTTTCCCGTGTTCAGGTCCATAGGTAGCAAACCGTTCAAAATTCAAGGAAACGATCAACTACAAAAATGTACCTAAGATTTCAATAAACAAATTTCTAGAGCATAGTAACTTCCTGGGAATTATTCTTAACACCGTTTTTTAATATCATTTGTTTTTTATTTACTTCAACATTGAGATACTATGCTATCTATTACAAAAATATTAAAAAAAAGTATTCGTATTATGTTTATAATGTTGATGGCCCTGGACTTGCAAATCGCGCTCTCTTAAGTTGTGGATCCAAATCGTCGTCCGAATCGTCCGAATCTGACTCTGATTCAGAACTTATGGTGTCCACAGGCACGTTGCTTCCAGACTGCCCTCCATCATCAGCTCTTTCTTCTTCAAATACTTCATTAACATCATACAGGGTGATCTTGTGACTCCACCAACATACCTCTGCAAGCAATGCGTCGAGGTTTTTGCCTTTGTACCGTTTTTCCATGGGCATTCAAAATGAAAATGAAGAAAATGCAGCTTTAATGTCATTGATGCGCCGATTATCTCAAAGTAATCTGGAGTTGGCGGCCTTGGTGATACAAAATTTTTAGGTGCAAGCACTGGTAGTGTGGCTGTTGCAGTTGCTTTATAAATTTTGTTCTTCTCAGCATGTCGATTTAGACGACATGTGTAATTTACGCATGCATAGCAACTGGTTGCATCATGATCACCTGGGCGATTAATCCAGTTTACCGGCTTACAATACTTCATAGTACCTCTGCCTCCACTCAACCATGCCATGAGATTGTTATAACATTGGCGACACACTGTATTAGGTGTGTAATTTTCACCGGTCAAGTCCACTTCGTCGAAAAACAATGTATATGCTCTTTTGAATTCACTAGTTAAAAGATTCTTTTCCTTCTGAAATCTTGTAGATGTTTTTTTTCTGGTTTGATGACCGCAAACGTAGCAAAACAAATCAATTTTTTCACACTGCATACTGAAACTGTCAGTTGCCACTGTTGTGTACGAATTATGTTGTAGCACTTTATATAACTTTCACCACGTCACTTTTTTCACTTTTGCGAAAAAAGTGGAAAACGACCTATTACCTGGTTTACCTTTGCCTGGTTAAAGCCGTGTAGGCGCGTGTGTTTCCTTTAACACATTGAGTGCCAAGGGGTTTTGACGAAAACCTTCCCCGGGTGCCAAGCACATTTTTTGCTTCAAACTGGTGTAAAAGTAGAAAATATTCAGTTCTGCGCCAATCCCGGATAATTTTGTGGTTTATTTTGGATTTTATAACGGTTTTTTTATGTCGCACGTTTCTGTACGACGTGGCACTGCACGACGGAATTGCAATCGTAAAAATCACTGTCGTACGAAAATGTGCGACGCGTTTTTTTTTGCTATTTCTTAATTTTTTTTTCTTTTTACGCATTATTCTTTACATTTATTTAAATTTTTTATTATATCTGTTTTTATTTTTATTTTGTGCTATTTTTTATTTTTATTTGTCTTCTTTTTTTGTTTTCTTTATATTTATTTTTCTTTATTTTCTTTGTTTTTTATTTTTATTTTTCTTTATTTTGTTTTATTTTTGTAGATTTGAATTAGAAAAATGCCGAAGCGAAACCTTAGAGATCGTGAAATACGTGAAGCGTTGGAAGAAAGTGATGATGGTGATTTTTCATGCGATGAGTTGATTGATGAGAACTGGCTACCAGATGACTCGGACACTGACTCTGATAATAACAATGATACTAATAACATTGATAACATTTATAACAGCGATACTGAAGACGACTGGGACATGGATGAGGACATGGATGAGGACGAGCCAACAGCATTGTCAAACGTAGTCGGTTCTTCCGAAACAAACATTTGGACTGAATTTAGTTCTCGTCAGAAAACTTTTACATTCACTGGGCGATCAGGCTTGCAACAGTCTATTAGAACAGATATTTCCTGTTTGGATGCATTTCTCCTATTTGTTGACAAGGACGTTATTGAATTAATTGTATCAGAAACAAATAAGTATGCGGAGGAATATGTAAATAAAGGTGCTGTTACCAGATTTTCTCGAAAAAAAAATTGGATACCAACAACAGATTTTGAAATGAAGAAGTTCCTTGGCCTTCTTTTGTGGATAGGTTTGGTGAAGGTCGGGTGTTTAAAAGACTATTGGTCCAAAGATTCGCTCTACAACTTTTCAATTCCGGGGAAACTAATGTCACGCAATCGCTTTCAACTATTGCTTAGTTTCATGCACTTCTCAGACAATAACTCAATTGTACCAGGTGATAGGCTTGCTAAAATAAAACCACTATTGGACATGTTACAAACGAGATACCAAAGCATTAACGTACCAGGTGAAAACATAGTAATTGATGAGACCCTTATTCCATGGCGTGGCAGACTATTATTCCGACAATATATACCAAATAAAGCTCATCCTTATGGTATAAAGCTTTTTAAGCTCTGCTCTACCGAAGGATTCACCTGGTCATTGCAAATATACTCCGGAAAGTCATCAAGTGGACTGAAAGAAGTCGGTTTGGCAAAAAGAGTTTGCGAGGATCTGATCATTGATTTGAAAGGTCAAGGTCGAACTTTATATGTAGACAACTTTTACACAAGCTATGAATTGGCTCGTTCAATGCTAGATCAAAAAACACATGTTGTCGGTACACTCCGTGCCAACAAGAAACATTTGCCAAAAGAAGTTATGGTTGCTCCTATAAAGAAAGGCGAAGTAGCGGCTAGAGAAGATCCCAATGGTATAGTTGTTCTGAAGTGGAAAGATAAACGCGACGTCAGAATGCTATCTACGAAACATACCCCGATAATGGTATCCACAACAGATGGAGCACGTAATCCTGAAGAGCCTTCAACTAGTCGAGGAGCGAGACGTAACAGACGAGCAACAGAAAAGCCATTGGCTGTGCTAGAATATAATAAGGGGAAAGCAAGCAAGTCCGCAATGCCCCAACACTCCCCAATTGTGCATTGATTGCTTTCCGAAATATGCACATCTAAAGAATTAATGTAAATTGAAATTATCATATCCTAATTTTAATATTTTTGTATCTTTTTTATACTTTTTTTTCCGAAATATCGAATGAATTCCAATAAATTTTCAAAATTAAAAAGAACCTCCGAGTTTTTATCATAAAACCGCAAAAAATGAAGATATCTCTATGAAACTTGAACAAAAATTTAGGGCAAACATTAGGGTACTAGAAACACATTAAAAAAACCCTGTAGAGTCACACAGAAACGCACGACAATATCTAAGGCCAGACAATGCCTGTCGTACGAAAACGTGCGACGTGGCACCCCAGGAAGTATTAGGTGTCGCACGAAAACGTGTAGCCCTGGCACTCAATGTGTTAAGAATTCTTTTCGCTTACCACCAAGTAAGCTCATCAGAAGGGTTTAAAAATAAAAATTATTCTACCGACCCCTCTATAGACTGAATGTTACACATTCGAAAAAAAACGAAGGTCTAATCAAACGAAATTTTTTAAATTATATAAAACATTCATATCTAATTAAGGTGCTATTACCGTCTAGAATGCTAAAAATAACATATATTCAACATTTTTTTTCACTTTCTTTATTATATATGGTTATCAAACTTTTTTTACAGTATTAAACAGTTCTTGAAGATTACGAAAAAAAATTTTTATTTTTATTTTCTATTAATTGTACATTTAACATAGGGCGCTCAAATTTACTTCTCAAAAAAAACACTGCTGCTAAAAAAATAGCGGACATTTGAAAATGTTTTTAAAAAATCGCCTCTTTTTAACCTTTTTTCAGATTCAAAAATTTTATATATTTTTTTTGTGGTCAAATTGTGGTAAACTATCACACAGGATATAAAAACAAACAAAATGCTACAAAAATTATTAATAACGGCCTAGTAGATCTCAGATTAACTGTCCGCCAGTTAAAAAAACCTAAACTCGAGAGTATGCGTGTAAAGTTTTTCTTACACCTGAGAGCCGATAGCGCGCTTCAATTGAGTCGTTATATCTCGGCACTGGCTTCGAATTTCGATTTAATATTTTAGACAGTTATTAGTGAAGGTATAAAGAATCTAAAAATGTAAAAAAACAAAAATTCTTTTTTTGAAAGTTCTACACGGTAATAGTACCTTAAAAAAATATTAAGCATGTTGCTCTGTTCGTAACTGAACGAGCCTTCAAGAAAAACGAATATAAAAAATTTTTTTAATATACAAACACAAGATAATCATGCACTCTTTTTATAAATTACTAGCTTTTCCCGGCGCGCGTTGCTGCACCCAGCAATTATATCGCAACATAATAATTATATTCGAAATTTTTCTTAGACCCATAGTTTAAAACCACTGTCATTTTCCACTGCCCGTTACAGTTTCCCAGTTACAGTTACAGTTTAAATAGTAACTCCATTTTGAGTTTGTAAGTAAATACTGCTACTTTTACTTTCAAAGCTATTCGATGATACAAATTTTAATTGTATGGGCGGAGCCACACCCCCTTACATAATGCCCGTCCCAGTTTTCTAGTAGATGGACATTGCCCAGTTTTAGTACAGTTGTAAAATGTAGCCAAATCGACGAAAACCATAGGAAATATAGCATTTTTATTGATTTGTGGGCGGTAAAAGGGGGTGTGACAGAAATTAAAACCATCTTGTGCTTGAAAAAAATGTACTGCCAAATTTCAGCTCTATCGACTCAGCAATTTTGAAGTTTCCAGCCAACACACAGACATCATTTTGCTTTTTGTATATATATTTTGAATAAAGATTATTGGCTATAACTTTTGATTGGTAAGAGATACTGAGATAATTTTTTTTAATAAATTATTATTTTAGCTTGTAAATTTAATCAAAAATATGAAACCACAATATTGAAAAAAAATGTCTTCAAAAAATCAAGGGGTAGGCCTTGTTTTTTGGATCACAAAAATGGTTTTTAATTTTTGCGTAAAATTGAAATAACTTTTGCTTATAAATGTTATAATTTTTGAATAGAGTTGAAAATTTACGAATTTGAATTTAACAAAAACAAATTTTGAGCCTTTTTTTGAGAAAAACTCCAAAATTTCAGACCTTTTTTGAAAAAAAATATATAAAATATATATACTCAACTAACGGTATTTTTGCAATAAGGTTTTCATAGTACTTTGATGAAGCTTTAAGACAAAAAAAAAATATAACAAAATGTATAAAAAAGCAGCGGAGATATTTGAATCGAACGTCACAAAATTAAATTTCTGATTGTTTTTTTCTCATTTTTGAGCAACGATGTTGCATTAAATATATCGTTGTAGTAAAATTTTTCATAGTGTTCAAGATATTTTCATGTTTTTGATGTCAAAATAACGGAAATTTTTTTAGTTTTACTAAATTTAAGAAATATTTTATATTTTGTAAATATTTGCATATGTAACCTAAGAAAACAATTAAAAATAGGCGATTTTGTAAAAAATTTGTACCACAGCACCATCTGGTGTCCAAGGTGGTGCAAAGAAGATACTGTCAAAAAACTCATTGTACCTGAAAACTACTATATACTAATTTTCATTCTAATCCCATGAGCGGTTTGGGAGTTTTAGGTGGTTTTGCGAAAAATTTGTACTACAGCGCCCTCTGGTGTTCAAGATAGGTCCAAAACGATAGCAGCAAAACACTCAGCGTACATGAAACCCACTGTATACCACTTTTCATTCTAATCGCATAAGCAGTTTGTGAGTTTTAGGCAGTTTTTTAAAAAATTTGTACTACAGCGCCCTCTGGTGTTCAAGGTGGATCAAAATTGATAGCCCACAAACATGCACCGTACCAAAAAACTTCTATACACAAATTTTCATGCTAATCGGATGAGTAGTTTAGGAGTCTATTGCGGCCTTACAAACATAAGCTCCTTTTTTATATGTATAGATACACACACACGCACACACATTCATACAAACAAAAGAAAAAAATTCAAAAAGCTATTTTAAATGATAATAAAATAAAATAAATAGCTTGAAAATATCTTTTTCAGTCTGCACGGATCTTTAACTATATAGTCTCACCTTTGGTCGAGATTCGACCATTTAAAATTTCATTTTCTTTTTTTGTATTTTTATTGGAAACATTTTTTTTCTTTCTTCACTCATATGCAAACGTAACCGAACTCATACCGCACCACCAGCAGAAAATCACAAAACAGTAACTCAATTCTGATTTTCCATGTTCTGTGATTTTTACTTTCAAAGCTATTCGATATCAAAAATGTGGCTTATATATGCGGAGCCACACCCCTTTGTACAATGCCCGTCACAGAACCCTACTTCCCTTATTCTACTTTCTAGTAGAAATGCTTCCAAAGCTATTTGATATAACAACTTTGAGTTGTATGAGTGTTTCCACGCCCCTTTGTCAAGGAAGGAAGTTCTTACCAAGTTTCATTGATTTGTGACTTATAGTTCAAAAGTTATATCGAAAATTTGGGCTGATGAAAAGTTCCTCGCTTTTATTTCAACGCCCATCAAATGTAACCAGTGGAATGGAACGTCTGATTTGAGGTCGAATTGCCCACCATAGATATTCGGTGCACTCCTTTTCCCTACTCTTATTGATTTAAAAAAAAATATCAAAATTGGTTGATAAACACGGGCGAAAATGTTTCTTAACTGTTCTGCGTACACCTATTTATATATAGATATATAAATAATAATAATATGTATAATATATTAAGTACTTAGATAAGGAAATGGCTTAAAATATAGATTTGTGTATATAACTTTGGAGTGGTTTGAAATATTTGAAAAATTTTTTCACAGAAATAATTTTTTAAGCTGTAGAACTTTGCAAAAAATACAAAAACAACATTTTGAAAAATGTAATTTTCATCAAAAAAATCATAGGGGGGTAGCTCATGATTTTCGATGATAGAAACACTTTATTAAATTATATATCAAAATGAAGCAATTTTTGCAAATAAATGATATGTTATATGAAAGAGTGTGAGAGTAGAAAACAGAAAAAAAAAATTAAATTACAAAAGAAGAATGTCCGGTCTAATTTTTGAGCAAAAATTGAATATTTTAGAGTTTTTTTGAAAACAACATAAGAAATTGAATTAGAGAGATAACGGCAAATATTTTCTTATTTTTCCAAAGTTATTTTATTAAACTTTCACACAAAGAAATTTTAAGGAAAATCGATTGAAAAATGGTTGAGATATTTACATGCAAAATCAAAATTTGAAATATCAATTGTTTTTTTCTCATTCTGAGGCAATGACATTGCTTTAAGGAATGCATTGTATGGAAAAAATCTACAGGTTGCGAAATATCGTAATACTTTTGATGTCATAATAACGGGAAACTTTTTTAACATACTATTCGTGAAAAATATTAGCAAAAAAGTTTTCGTATACCGTTATTTTTCTCAACCAACGAATTTTCATAGAAAAAACGTTGTACTGAGAACATCTATAGTTTTCGAGATATCAAAATAATTTTGATGTCAAAATAACGGAAATTTTTCAAAATTTACTATTTGTAAGCAATTTTGCCATCACAATATATATTTGACACTTGTAACATGAAAAAGTGCTTATTGTAGGGTAACCGTAAACGATGGTGAAAAATATCAAAGTATTTTTTGCACATCTTACGAAGGTCTAAATTTCTCTCTTATATCATGTTTTTCCATTTCTTACAGTTTAGCTTTTACTAGTATCACCTTTGGTCGAGATTCGACCATTTAAAATTTCATTTTCTTTTTTTGTATTTTTATTGGAAACATTTTTTTTCTTTCTTCACTCATATGCAAACGTAACCGAACTCATACCGCACCAAACGCACCACCAGCAGGAAATCACAAAACAGTAACTCAATTCTGATTTTCCATGTTCTGTGATTTTTACTTTCATAGCTATTCGATATCAAAAATGTGGCTTATATATGCAGAGCCACACCCCTTTGTCCAATGCCTGTCACAGTACCCTACTTGCCTTATTCTACTTTCTAGTAGCTAAGCTATTTGATATAACAACTTTGAGTTGTATGAGTGTTTCCACGCCCCTTTGTCAAGGAAGGAAGTTCTTACCAAGTCTCATTGATTTGTGACTTATAGTTCAAAAGTTATATCGAAAATTTGGGCTGATGAAAAGTGCCTCGCTTTTATTTCAACGCCCATCAAATGTAACCAGTGGAATGGAACGTCTGATTTGAGGTCGAATTGCCCACCATAGATATTCGGTGCACCCCTTATCCCTACTCTTATTGATTTAAAAAAAACATTATCAAAATTGGTTAAGAAACACGGGAGAAAATGTTTCTTAACTGTTCTGCGTACACCTATTTATATATACATAGATATATAATAATAGTATGTATAATATATAAAGTAGATAAGGAAATGGCTTAAACATAGATTTGTGTATATAGCTTTGGAGTGGTTTGAAATATTTGAAAAATTTTTTCACAGAAATCATTTTTTAAGCTGTAGAATTTTGTAAAAAATACAAAAACAACATTTTGAAAAATGTAATTTTCATCAAAAATTCACAGGGGTAGCTCATGATTTTCGATGATAGAAACACTTAATAAAATTATATATCACAATGAAGCAATTTTTGCAAATAAATGATATGTTATATGAAAGAGTGTGAGAGGAGAAAATAGAAAAAAAAAATAAAATTACAAAAAAAGAATGTCCGGTCTAATTTTTGAGCAAAAATTGAATATTTGAGAGTTTTTTGAAAACAACATAAGGAATTGAATAGGTGAGATAACGGTAAATATTTTCTTATTTCTCCAAAGTAATTTTATTAAACTTTCAGACAAAGAAAATTTAAGGAAAATCGATTGAAAAATGGCTAAGATATTTACATGCAAAATCAAAATTTCAAATATCAATTGTTTTTTTCTCGTCCTGAGGCAATGACATTGCTTTAACAGGTTAACTGTCCACAGCCCATATGTGGGCCCACATATGGGCTGTGGACGGAAAGCACCAGGAGTCCACAGCCCACACATGGGAAAAGAAAAAACACCCTTTTAAAAAACACCCTTTATTTTAAAACATGTAGCTATTAATACACCGATTTTGAAAAAAAAGCAATGGACGTGTGAGGCAATCCTCAGTCTATAACTTGGACAGTTAACCTGTTAAGAAATGCATTGCATAGAAAAAATCTACAGGTTTCAAATATCGCAATTCTTTTGATGTCATAATAACGGGATATTTTTTAACATACTATTTGTGGATAATATTAGCAAAAAAGTTTTCGTATACCGTTATTTTTCTCAACCTACAAATTTTCATACAAAAAACGTTGTACTGAAAACATCTATCGTTTTCGAGCTATCACAATAATTTTAATGTAAAAATAACGGAAATTTTTCAAAATTTACTACTTGTAAGCAATTTCACCATCACAATATATATTGACACTTGTTAAATGAAAAAGTGCTTATTGTAGGGTAACCGTAAACGATGGTGAAAAATATCAAAATATTTTTTGCACATCTTATGAATGTCTAAATTTCTCTCTTATATCATGTTTTTCCATCTTTTACAGTTTAGCTTATATTTAATAAATGCTCTTTTTTCGCTCATATTTGATGTCAAAGGTCACCAATCTAATATTCAATCATATTGTGCAGCCAGACCTTTCATCCGATACCTCACTCTTCATTCTACCTCTTCCCAGTTCTAAGATCCCTAACTTAAATTAATATAAACTTTCAACGTTAATATTTCGGGTCAAAGGTCATCAATTTAAAATCTAATATAATTCGGCACATCTATGGTGCAGTACCTTTCGAATGATATACGTTTCATTGTCCTTATTCTAAAATAAATATTGAAAAAGTGTACGACAACATTTGATGTTTGCGTATTAATATATAAGATTTAATAAATGCTCTTTTTCCGCTCATATTTGAGGTCAAAGGTGACCAATCTAATATTCAATCATATTGTGCAGCCAGACCTTTCATCCGATACCACATTCTTCATTCTACCTCTTCCCAGTTCTGAGATCTCTAACTTAAATTAATATAAACTTTCAACGTTTATATTTCGGGTCAAAGGTCATCAATTTAAAATCTAACATAATTCGGCACATCTATGGTGCAGTACCTTTCGAATGATATACGTTTCATTGTCCTTATTCTAAAATAAATATTGAAAAAGTGTACGACAACATTCGATGTTTGCGTATTAATATATAAGATTTAAAAACGAACGACTGTTATTTTAAATATTTTTAAATACATTTGATAAATGTAAATATAATTTTGTAAGCCAAAAGTTCGTTTTACTGGAAATCAAATTGAAAAATATAAATTTTCATATAACAACAGTGTTTACAAAGCTTGCACAGAAAATCTCAAGCAATAAAATTTCATAGGTAACATTCCAGGCTCATTTTCATAAACGTGCACACCATTGCATACCTTTGGCCTCCCTCGACAAATTCATGCGGATGCCCATGGTTGATTTCATGTTTGTACATTTAACGCCTGATTTGCTCAATGTTTATTTTATTAACTTTTTTTGTAGTTGTTTTTGCAAAAAGATATTATTTTGCATTTAAATCATATTATTCACATGATATTTCCAAAATAATTGTTATTTTGTTTTTGCTTATTTGCCTACTTAAAAAATAAAAAAAAAATAACTGGCCATTTCAGCTCTTGAAAGGACTTTGACCTAGCTTCTTATGATCAATTGTGTTGTGCGTGTTATTAAGTTTGTACACAATTGACCGAGAAATGGACCTACAGGCTTAACGCCGACTCCGAACGGCGATGAACGGAATGTTCTTATTCTCAAGAAGCTTTACATGGCATTTTTATTACTCTCTGAGGTTTGCCATTGTCTGCAGAGAGGTGGCGGCCGTACAGAAAAATTATTTTAATTCAAATAATTTTCTGTCGCTGCTGGGGTTCGAACCTGGGTCCCCAAAGTTCGCTGACATAGCGGCCACGCACTTTAACCAACTAAGCCACGGACGCCACAATTTGCCTACTTAATTGTGTTAATTTCCCGTTTTGCAAAATGCTGACATTCAGCCAACAAAAATGTGGCAAAAATTATGCAATTTATTAAGGCTCATTGACGGGGTAGTGGAGCGGGGAAGTGTTTTGAATTTAGTAGTTGCCAGAATTGGTGAAATTTTTATTGAATAGCAAAATTAATTGAATTATTCACATTATTTAATCCATTATTATATAGAATGAATGACTAAAAAAGATCACGTTAGGACTAGAGGGTTAGAATAGAGTGAAGAATTATAACCTAGTTAAGCCAGGCTATGTTTATGATTGAAGTAAATTTCACAGCACTACCAAATGGCATTTAACATAGTTCCTAATGAAATCAAAGTCATCTGGTAGATATTTTGCAACTTGATACTCAAAGTAAATTGTTGAGCTACCACATCAAGCTAAGAGCATAATTTTTCTTAAGTGTTAATGTGTGAAAATGTATTGTTTTTTTTTTTTTTTTTTTTTTGATACGATGAACTTCGTCACTTAATTTTGAAGATTTGCATAAATAAGACGGGGCAAGTCATATAATTTAAGTGGGTGGTGTACCACATGCTGCATATTAATTTGATGATGGCATCGTGATCTTCCCAGGCAGCACCTGCTGAAACTTTTGGCAAAAATATGTACAAGTTCTGACTTCATTTGATGCTTTATTTTGCCTTCGTACGGTCTGACGCACCTTTTGGCAGCAAATTGATGACAACGCATTTTGTCTTAAGAAGAAAGTTGTTTTTTTCAAACAATGCCGAGCATTTATATAAAATTTCGAAAAGAAACTTTTGCGATAAGAAAGGTTCAAAAGCTAAAAGCCAAAGCAGAAGTGGTAGTGTTTGTCAAGGCAGCGAATTTTTGTTTTTTTTTTTTTATTATTAATGAGTAGCATTGTTTTTTATTTATTTTAATTTCGAAATAAACCTGGTGGAACTGAACCCACTTTTAATTGCATTCTATTGTTTTTTCGCACTTGGGCTCAATTTCAACTATTTTTTCTTGTTTCTGCTTCTTCTTATTCTTCTTCTTCTTCTGCATGTCAGCGTAATTTATCAAACTTTTTTAATAACTCAACATTCGAAGAGTTTTTAAAAATGTGCCATTGCTTAAATATGCCGCATATTTCAATAATATCTACATCATTTGCATCTTCATCTTCATGTTCAGCTTCATCTTCAGCTCCATCATGTTTTCGTGTTTACCCTCGTTTATTTACAAATATTTTATCTAACTACATAATCCTGCTTCAATTTTCAAAACACATTCAAGTCATTTTTCATCGCTCCTTCTCCCCATGACAGTTGGTTGGGAGAGAGAGAGAGAGAGAGACAGAGAGAAAACATAAATGATTGATATCGTCTGTCAATAATTGTAGAACCCTGATTTGTCCTTTTTGCTTGTTTACATGCCAACGTTTGGCAGCGTGCACCTTTTTGTGTCTTGGCTTTTTCATACTTTCTGAGTACATTTTCAATTTTATCATCAGCGGCAACATTTTGTTTTATATGTAGACTAGGAACTCTCCGCGTCTTTGCTTGCGACATGTCTTTAAATAATATAACGAAGTTTTTGATTTTTCAAGACTTCATTCATGATGTCAACAAACATTTTATATTTCGCGTTATTGGATAGGCAATTTTTTATTAAAAAACTGTTAATAGCAGTAAAAGAAATTTGGGAAAGTTCTATTTATATCCCCAAAATATGTGTCTACACAACTAATTCTACAGTTAAGACATAGGAGAGTCAATCCAAATCAAGTGGTCCAAAAAAACGAAAGTTGGTTGCTCGACCATTTTTAAAAGAGTTCATATTTTTACTAAAATTTGTTCAATGTACTGATATCTCAGAACCGCACTCAAAATATTGGCATTCAACTGTACTTTCAAAATGGCGGCCATATTTGCCTTGCTACCTGTAGAGATTTATGCGTTTGTAAGCGTTTGCGGTTACTTTAATTTCTTAGCTCCTGTTAAACATAGAGTGATGAATTAAAAACCATAAGATTAAGCTTATCTTAAACTTTAATTTCATTTGAAAAAATGATAATTCAATAATTTCTTTATATTAAAAAAATTGGTGAAACTTTCTTGTTAGAATCCTTATATTTTGCAACTTTAAGAATTTTTTTTTTATAGAAAGCAATTACTTGTCGACTTATTTTTTATTTTTTTAAGTACATCTTAGGAAGAAGTTTTGACGTGACAAGTTACGTTGTACTGCTCTAGTTTCCAAAAAAATTGAAAAATGAATTTTTTAAAAATTCAACTGCGTTTCATTGAATTGTTACTCGCTGAGTATAAGAGCTATGATTAAAAAAATAATATGACCATAAAGGTTAATTCTTTGACTATATTAAAAAAACAAAAAAAAAAATTTAATACGGCATAGGGACGTAGTGGGAGCTGCGTAAGCAACGCAACTGAAAATTTGTTACATGAAATTATTACTCGCTGAGTATAAGTGCTAGGATTAAAAATACGATACGCCAATAAAGGCCTTCTAGAAGCCCTCACAACAAAATTAGACAAAAAATTTTTGACATCATGGGGACGCTGAGAGAGCCGCTCAAAGATCGATAACGCAACATTCATGCAGCGACGTTGCATTGAATTTTTACTCAATGAGTATATAATTTACGATAAAAGTTTAAAAAGGAAAATAAAGTTTTTATTAATGGCTTTACGAAAAAAATAAAAAAAAAATTCCGGCGTCGTCAGGTCGTGAATATAGCAGCTTATGTAACAGAAATGTAATATCGTTGCATGGAATTATTACTCACTCAGGAGAAGTGCTACAGTAAATTTTGTTTTACGACAGCAGGGATGTGTTATTACGCTTCACAACTAAATTACAAAAAAAATTTTATTGTCATGATTTCAGGGATGCAATCACATAATGCAGTAAAAATGCTACAGCCATGAAAAAACGTTGCATAGATTTTTAACTCTGTGACTACTTGTGCAACGGTAAATTTTAAGGAACGAAAACAAAGGTGAGGTCTTCGGCCATATGACAAAAATAAAAAAAAATTTAACGGCGTGTCAAAAACCCTCAGGGAACCGCCTAATGTGACGCATATGCATCACTTTTGCTGGATTAATTGAAATTAGAGCACAACCAATGGGGAAGCAAAAAAAAGCTAAACGAAAAGCACCAACTCCAAATCCAACAACAACTCCAACACCAATACCAACACCAACACCAACACCAACACCAACACCAACACCAACACCAACACCAACACCAACACCAACACTAACATTAACACCAACACCAACACCAACAACAACACCAACATCAACACCAACACCAACACCAACACCAACACCAACAACATTAACATTAACATCAATATCAACATCAACATCAACATCAACATCAACATCAACATCAACATTAACATCAACATCAACATCAAAATCAACATCAACATCAAAATCAACATCAACATCAACATCAACATCAACATCAACAACAACATCAACATCAACATCAACATCAACATCAACATCAACATCAACATCAACATCAACATCAAAATCAACATCAACATCAACATCAACATCAACATCAACATCAACATCAACATCAACATCAACATCAACATTAACAGCAACATCAACATCAACATCAACATCAAAATCAACATCAACATCAACATCAACATCAACATCAACATCAACATCAACATCAACATCAACATCAACATCAACATCAACATCAACATCAACATCAACATCAACATCAACATCAACATCAACATCAACATCAACATCAACATTAACAGCAACATCAACATCAACATCAACATCAAAATCAACATCAACATCAACATCAACATCAACATCAACATTAACATCAACATCAAAATCAACATCAACATCAAAATCAACATCAACATCAACATCAACATCAACATCAACATCAACAACAACATCAACATCAACATCAACATCAACATCAACATCAACATCAACATCAACATCAACATCAACATCAACATCAACATCAACATCAACATCAACATCAACATCAATATCAACATCAACATAACCTTTAACATCAACATCAATATCAACATCAACATCAACATAACCATTAACATCAACATCAACATCAACATCAACATCAACATCAACATCAACATCAACATCAACATCAACATCAACATCAACATCAACATCAACATCAACATCAACATCAACATCAACATCAACATCAACATCAACATCAACATCAACATCAACATCAACATCAACATCAACATCAACATCAACATCAAAGTTAACGCGCTTCACCGCGCGTATGTCAAAAAAAAGCCGGCATCGACTAGCTTGCGCTAGCCGATGCCCCACGGGCCAATTATTAAAACTCACTTTAATATTCTTTTCACAATTTTATTAGCTTAAAACTGGTTATAAATTATCTTGACTTAATTTGATCACGCTCCCAATTCGAATGAATTAATTCTAACTTAAAAACTAAAGCTAAGCCTAAAGCTACCCCTGCGTTGTGCCATATCTGCTGCGTCGACATTCCCACGTTATGCAGTGTCCGCAGCCACGTTCCCGCAATGCACTTCTCCCACGTCGTACGCGCATGCAGGTAACCAGACGCATGCTCAGCACTTTTATAGGTGACAGGTACAGTGGCTCGCGTTGGCTAAACATAGGGTCGCTCGTCTTAACTCCTCCCCCTTCAAATATCTGCGTCCTGCAGATCTAAGTAACGACCGCAACCGTTGGCTGGGCGTCATGCGACAGATGAGTTACCGGAAGTTGTATTGTTGGGAGACCGACCCTTTTTGTGAGTTTTCGCCAGATGGAAATTGCTATTGCAACTACAAAAGATATTGTAAGAATATCCATCCATGATGAGAAGTCAATTCTACCGGCCAAGCCTTGTAGTCGATGGGTATTTGTCAAGCTTAGCTCTCGTAGGTATTCAATGTCGACTGCTACTCCCTCGCTCGTAACATTAGTTAGTACAGGTGGCAGGGCCTGGAACTTCGAGGACGAGTATGATGAAAATGTCTTGCCACCAAGCTGTAGCGTCTCGTTGTCTAGTTGGATGACATAGGTTCCTTCCAGCCTTTGGGAAAAGTTTCCGGTTTTTATTTCGCCCTTGAAGTTAGTTATAAAAAGTGTGTTTTCATTTACTAATTCGATAACTTCTTCTTTTCTCGTCCTAAACCGACAGCGTGCGTCTCCGCCCTTGAGAAGCTTTGGCAGACACGAATTTTCCGGAACCCTTTCTAAGCTTGTCGTAACACATACCGAGGAGTTTCCGATTCTCAGGCATTCTCCAGTTAGTCCATAAGTTTCGGTTCGACTAAGGAGCAGTTTCGAAAATTGAAGATCCACCTGAGTACCATTAGAAATCGCGGCACGGCACTTCACTACATGATAGGCGTTTACTTTTACTTTTGGTACCGCTAGGACATATAACATGAGGGTCCCATTTGTGTAGACTGAGGGGTGGCCAAACTCAATAGCTTCAATTATATTCTGGTATGGTAGAACCTCAAGTTCATTTATAACCATATTTACCTCCTCAGCGTCTAAGAGGTTACTGTTCACTATACCCTTTTTTGCCATTTGACATGCTCGTACAATCTCGTTGACTCCTTCCTTGAGGATAAGTATTTTGTCCAGTAGATTATGATCCCTTGTGCTTATATCGTTTTTTTCGATGACATTATTAAGGCTAGTTATCATCCCATTTATCTTGCTGACGACTTCATGAGTGGCATTAAAAAGATTCCTGTTGATTTTGTATTGATTGTTGTTGTTCTCAATTATGTCTGATTGGCTTCTTAAAATCTCATCCCAGTCGATTGCGTCAGGGGATCCTGCTAGCCACTTCCAGGCTGAACCGATCCAATTAATAGATCTTGGGACTCTTGTTTTAGGTGAACTACGTAGTTCGTTAATTCGTTCTCTCGTCTGTTTTAGGTGAAACGGGAGGGTTAACCGCATGCTTTCTTCTGCAACATCCGTCGCCACTAACTTTTCAGATTGCTCGATGATGTCAGCATAACGTTGAAGATCAATGGTGTGTATGAGGTTGAAGTAGCCGTTGGTTATCCATGCCATTCCTTCCTGAATCGTAACCACAGGTGAATCATAACTAAAGATGTGCACTGCGTCAGCAGCAGATATAAGCGCTAGTCTGAAATGAAATATCTTATCGCTCTACTTCCATAATTTGATTAAGATTGTTTCTCTTTTTTTTTTTTTTATATACCAATCGTGAATGAATTTGTAATTGCTTTTGACATGTTTTCTAAATTGTAATGTTAAAACAAATAGGAGCTGATCATAGATTGTAGTAAAATATAATATAATAAGGTTAAACAATTTGATAGCTTAATTAAATTAATTTTGTTTTTATTTACTAATGGGATAGTACACATTTCCCTCTTTTTTTTTTTTTTTTTTTTTTTTTTTAAATGAATTTTTGTGATTAGCACTAAGTTTTACAAATATTACAAAAACAAAAGCTTCTCTTTCTGAATAAGGTTATTACCTTAGTTAATTTCATTGCAATCATATAGACATTTTTATCTCTTGTTTTCTTTATAATTTTTACATATTAATTCAGTTTTTCTCTTAGTGTATAGTCCTTCGTGTAATTTTTACTGGACTTGAGTTTTTAATGTGAGCCTTATGTACCTTCCTCCCGCTAACCGTTAGCACTGTAACCCTATTATTCCTTTTCACTATTTCCCGCCTAAATAGAGCCTTGTTTTTACCTTTAATACCCTTTGTTGCTACAAAGATTACCTCACCTCTTTTATAATTCTTTGGTTTTGACCGTTTCTTGTTTCTTCCTGCATTTTGGAGAGCTTGTTTTCTTTCTATAAGACCTCTAAGGTCCGTATTTATTTTTGCTCGAAAGTTGAGAAGATTTTGGTAATTTATTCGTGATGACCTGTCGAAAAAAATATCACTTGGTTTTTTTCCAGTGACTGAATGCACCGAGTTATTGTAACGATCAACTGCCACATACACCAGCTCTTTAACATTGAGGTTTGGTAATTAATTTTTCAGGCATCGATACATTTCGATGATAGTCGAGTGGAGTCTCTCTACCTGCCCATTAACCTCGCTTCGGTTAGTGGGAGTCAAATACAATTCAATTCCCATCATTTTTATAAGATTGAGGATAATTGGACTAACGAAGCTTCTTTCGTTGTCCGTAGTCATGACCCTGGGTGTCGTAAAATAGTGTAATATTTTTATTATTTTTTCGCGAAGGTGTAAAGCGGAGCGGTCATTAATGTGAAAGAATTTCCCAAATTTCGAAAATTTATCAAGGCATGTAATAAATTTTTCTTTTCGATCTCCATGATGTCTAAGTGAAGAATTTCTGTGGGATATTTCGGTATTGGTGTTGGTTGAAGTTCGGGTTGAAAAGGTCGTCTATCGTATTTATTGGCATTGCAAATTCTGCAATTTGCAACGAAATTTTTAATAGAAGAATACATTTTTGGGAAATAGAAAGCTTCCAGGATTTGTTGCCTATTTTCCCGAGCATTTCTATGTGCTCGCTTGTGCTCTGTTTCGATTATGACGAATTTTCGCTCCTCATTTCGTATGTCCTCCACGATTCGTTGTGTAACCCGAATTTTATATCTATTAAACGTTGAAACATAAACCTCTTGCAGTAGTCCCAGATATTTTTCGGTCATTTTTATTCCATTTATTACGTTTGGATTTAACTTCTTTTTCAATATAGCCGTCAATTCTTGTTTGTCAAGGGCAGGTAAGGTAATGTAGTGACGAGTGAACCCAGGATGAGGAGCCTCATGTGAAAATAGCTCCTTGCCTTCCTTGAAAATCAATTGATTTCGAAAAACGTTTATTGGTACCTCGACATGAGGTATGAGGTTCGAAGAATCCTGTTCTGCGCTATGGACCGTTCCAGAATCAGAATCGGCAACATCATTAACCGCTGGTAGTCTCGACTCGCTAGCTGTGTCAGTATTGGAGTTACCTTCGCTAGCAGTATCTGTACTAGAATTTCCCTCACTGGCAGTGTCTGTTGAAGAATTTGATAGGTGGTTCATCTGTGTTTGGAGCCTTGAAAGAGCGTCAGCCACTGAGTTTGATTTACCAGGCTTGTAAATCAGCTCGTGGTTGTATTCCTCAATACGCGCTTTCCAACGCTTCAACTTAGCATTGAAATTTCTGTTTCCCAACGCATAAGTGAGCGGCTGGTGGTCTGTGTATATGCGTATGTTTCTTGCTCCATAGAGATATGACCGCAGGTTGTCTAGTGCCCATACTATAGCAAGCATCTCTTTCTCGTTAGTCGCATAATTTTCCTCAGTTTTATTTAGCGAACGAGATATGAATGCTATCGGCTTGTCCTGACCAGTCTTGCCTTGCGAGAGCACGGCTCCGATTGCGTAGTTCGACGCGTCTGTTGTTAGATTAAATGGTTGTTCGAAATCTGGAAACGCGAGAACTTCGGACGATGACAATAAGGTCTTTAAGGTATTGAATGCTTTTAATGCATCTTCGGTCATTGTTACCGGGACCTTTTTCGATTGGTTTGCTTTAACCTGTGAATTTTCTCCTCTTGTGAGATTTGTCAAAGGTTTGGCAACCTTCGCATAATCCCGGATAAATTTCCTATAATACGATGTCATACCTAAGAAACGTTTTAAGTCTTTCAAATTATCAGGTGGGGCAAGGGTTTGGATTGCTAGTACTTTCTTTGGGTCTGGTTTAATTCCGTCAGGGCATACTATGTAGCCTAAAAACTCAACTTCAATCCTCATGAATTGTGTTTTTTCAATGTTTACCTTTAAGTTCGAGTCGAGAAGTCTAGAGAATATGGCATCAACGTTGCGTAGGTGTTCCTTCTCATCACGGCCAAAGACAATAATGTCGTCAATGTATACATAGCAGATTTTCCCTATGTATTCTTTCAACACATCGTCTATCATTCTTTGAAAAATGGCCGGAGCATTTTTCAAACCGAAAGGCAACCTCAAAAATTCGAATTTTCCATTCATGGTGGAAAAAGCCGTTTTTGGGACATCGGAAGGCTTCATAGCAATCTGATGAAAGCCAGAAGTAAGGTCTATTGTGGTAAAGTATTTTGCTTCACCCAAGCTACAAAGGGTTGACGTTATATCAGGAATCGGATAAGCGTCAGATATAGTTACTGAATTTAGGCGCTTAAAGTCAACTACCATCCGATACTGTTTTTCTCCTGTGGGTTTTGGTTTTTTCGATACGATCCAGATCGGTGAGTTGTAGGGACTCTTTGATGGACGAATGATCCCTTCCGATAATAATTCGCTTACCTGCCTCTCTACTTCCTCTCTCATACATGCCGGATACGGATAGCTTTTTGTATATATCGGGTCTTGTGTGGTCGTTTTTATTTCAGCTGCTACTCTTGCTTTTACTGCCTCACCCCCTTGGATTGGGCCAAAGAGAGCTCTATATTTCTCCACGAGATCGTTGATGGCAGCCTTAGTGTCGTGTGACATTTGATCGTTTATTAAAAGGTTTACTTGTTCGGATAACATAGCTTTGAGTGGAATTTTTACTCCAGAATTTAAGTATAATATGTTGTATTTGCGGTCAATAACTGCCTCCAATTTTTTAAGGGTATCGTCTCCGATAATACCATCAAAAGATTCGAGACCAGGTAAAACAAAAAACGTAATGGGTTCATAATTGTCGTATTTCTCAAAGAATCTTCCCACAATCTTTCGATTTATGGTAACATTTCCGGCGGCGGAATGGACTGAAAATGGAGTTTTTAAAGGAACACTTCCGGTTGCCAGGGATGGTCTTATAAAATTTTTATTGGCTCCGGTGTCTACCAAAAAATTTAATGTTCCCCCATCCTTTGACTCGTATTCTATATATGGAAGGCTTGAGAGGCTTCCTCCATAAAATTCAGTTCCTCATGGACATTGTCATTTTGTGACTCCTCACAGGCTGTCTCATCGATATAAGGTTCGGCCTGAAGGTTATATAATCTTTGCTGTTTCGTATCGTAATTCCCCCAAGAAGAAGCCTTGCGTTTAAAAGAGTTGTTAGGTCTATTCATGTAGTTAACCTGTCTGCTTTGCATGGATCTGTCAACATCCATTCTTTCTTGAGGCTTGGGGCCAGTTGGCCGAGGTGGAGGGACAGACTGGTATGGTTTGTTTTCTGAAGGGTTTCTGGGTATATTCATTGGGGAAGGTCCTGCTGAAAATCTGTTTGAGTTGAAGGAGGGATAAGGTCGCCTAGGAAACTGAATTGGACGTTGTTCTATTCTTGTCATTTCATTAATGGGCACTGTTATTTTGTTAGGCCCATTTGTGTGAATGCTATAATTCCTCAGACTAAGATTTTGAATTTCCAAGCAACCCGAATAGGCTTCGGGCAAGGTCTTGGGTTTCTGGACTATCATCATTCTTGATAAGTCTCCACTTAGCCCACGGATGAAAACATCCAATGCTCTATTGCGGTAGGTCTCTATGAGTGCGGTTACGGTTTCGCATGAATAGTTGTCTGTCTTTAGCTTATTTATGATGAGTGACAGCTGATGATTAACAGCTGCATAAAACTCATCCAGCTTCGTCCCTTTTTGTGCCAACTGCCCTAATTGGTGCTCAAGGGTGCGCAAATCGCGCTTATCCGCATAGTGCAGTGAGAGAACCTGTTTAATTGCAGGCCAGTCCCCGTCAAGGACATTGTAAGATACCAGAGCGGTATCGGCACAACCCCTTACCTTTTGCCTTACGTGCTGGAGTATTGCGCGATAAATTGGTTTATGTCTGACGATTTCATAGTCTTTGAGAATGGTTTCCACATTGTGGACCCATGAAATGTACTGCGTAGGGTTTCCCTCAAAAATTTCGTAATAAATACAATGATTTAAAAATCGCATATCGGGTTGATCGAGGAAGGATCGTGTTTTTCCCGTTTAGTTGTCGGTGTTAATAATTACCGTCAACCTGCTAATGGCACGATTGACTTCACTAGTATGTTCCTTGTTCCAATTTGATCTCCATTCTGTTCTTATGGGAAGAATGAAATAAGCGTATGCAGGTGAATGAATGGGTGACGTGTTCCCATGGTAACGCCACCGTGCACTCCATAGAATGTACAATCACTTATGCACACAATCAGAGGAAAAAAAGGAACATACTATTCGACCGACCCTTAAATTGACAAAGTTTTTTTCTCTTTTTTATTAAAAAAAGGTTATCAAAAAAATACTTCTCTTTTTTTTATTAAAAAAAAAAGGTTATCAAAAAATATTTCTCTTTTTTACTTAAAAAAAGGTTATCAAAAAATATTTCTCTTTTTTATTTAAAAAAAGGTTATCAAAAAATATTGTTGGAGTCCTGTGGCAATATTTTTTCAGGTGCGGCAGTGCTATAAATTATTCAATTTTATTTGACTGGAGGGTCCGGAATTCGGAGTCGCAGCCAGCATTTTTATTTGGTTTATCATCATGATTCAGCTGGAGGCAGGCGCGGATCCAGGGGGGGTTTTGGGGGTTCAAAACACCCCTATGCAGTAAATGTTTGTAGCTGTTTCTACACGTATTGCTAAAATACTGAATTCTGTTCCAGTTTTTGTTTGTTTTTGCGATATTGCGCCTGTAGCTGTAAACAGTCACACATACAATCTTAACCTGAAATCACAAAAACACCGCATTTTTTGGATAAAATATATCCAAACACCGCACAGTCTTAATTTAAAAACCCACAGTTTCGATAGTATCGGAAGTGTAGACTTAAAATTCCTTTTTATATATACAGCAATGGAGAAAAATTCCGGTTTTTGTAGTTTGACGTAAAATTCCTTTTTATACAGTAATGGAGAAAAATTCCGGTTTTTGTAGTTTTTATTTATTTTGATGTTGGTTTTATGTTGGCCTTTAAAATTTGCATTCGAGTCAAATAAACAGAGAAATAACTTTTATTATTATAATTATCTTCACCGCAGCGTCAGCTTGTGGTATTTAACACAAAAAATAATCCTGAGCACCACACAATCATATGGAGTGAATATGGAGTGAAATGTGGATGGCTATTTTTTTCGTAGCAAAGTTTTTTCCAATAAGTGGAATAATTTTTTCACATATTGCAGCAAAACACAAATTATAACCTTCTTTTGAAAAACCAGAGGCTCGAAATAGATTTTAGACTAACGGTTTCTCCCCAAGCCTGCGATTTTGCCGACTTTGAATATAAACCACACCTAAATGTCAACTTTTTTTCTGAATTTTATTTGACATTTCTCAATTTCAGACTAACTCAATTTGAACCGTTAAAGTTATTCAGGCTTATTATGAAAATGAGCTTTCAAATCAAAATGCATATCGAGCACTTCGTGATTTTTTCGGTCAATTTAATCGTCCAAATGCGCGTACAATCGGAAAAATCTTGCATTTACACGGTCAGAATGGTGGCAAGAAATGGCAACAGTGGATGATCAATTTTCGAAGAAAATCATCTTCAGTGATGAGGCACATTTTCACCTCAGTGGATTCGTCAATAAGCAGAATTACCGCATTTGGGCGAATGATAATCCAAGAGTGATTGTCGAAAAACCAATGCACCCACAAAGAGTGACTGTTTGGTGCGGTTTATGGGCTGGCGGCATCATCGGGCCGTATTTTTTTCCAAAATGAGGCTGGTCAGGCAGTTACTGTGAATGGTGTTCGGTAGCGTGAGATGATAACGAACTTTTTATGGCCCGAATTGGAAGATATGGATGTGGACGATATGTGGTTTCAACAGAACGGTGTCACTTGCTACACAGCTAACGAAACAATGGCTCTTTTGCGCGACAAATTCAATGGCCGTGTTATCTCACGTGGTGGCGATGTCATTTGACCACCAATCATGTGATTTGACACCGTTGGACTTCTTTCTTTGGGGTTATTTGAAAGAAAAGGTGTACGTCGATAAGCCAGCAACAATTCAAAAGCTAAAGGATGAGATAATTCGGCGGCGGGGTGCAATAAGGCCAACGGCAATAAGGCCGAATTCGAAAAATTTACATATTTTTTTATTGAGAAGACTAGGATATCTTATTCTAATAATAGAAATATATATCCGTTCAAAGCGAAAAATATGATCGTTTAAATGCTAAAGAACATACATCTTTTTGTAAGTGGTCGGGAAAAAAATGTTAAATATAAACGTAAAAGTTATGAATGAAAATTTATAAAATATGCGCGATTTTTACTAAAATTTTTAATGAAGCTTTAATATTATAAAGAATGAGCGCCGCAGGTTTATAATAAATCGCCGCAATTTTTAATAAAAATTTTTTGCCTGCGGCGCTCATTCCTTATAATATTAAAACTTCTTCACCTTCACTATTGAACTACTACTAATAAATTTTTCGCGTTGATACGAAAACAAGCACATTGAGGTTGACAATGGCAACTGTTCTCTTGCAAATTGAGTACCTACGCTGAGTCCAGTAACTTTTCAAACAACAGACTACAGGGTGCGTACTTTTTATTAAAAATAATTATAAAAAATAATCCTTAGTTTGCAAAAATTATATTTCGGCCTTATTACCATTTTGCTAAATTTTTTTTAGGCTTTATTTCCTTTTCCAATGGAAATAATCCCAAATTCACAATTTCGGCCTTATTTCTCTTTGAAAAGGAAATAAAGCCAATTCGACCTTATTGCCGTTGGCCTTATTGCACCCCGCCAATTCGGCACATTAACGGCATAGAACCTCACCTATGCCTCGGCGTCATCGAAAATTTGGACCATCGGATGGAGGTGTGCCGCCGAGGTCGCGGCGGCCATTTAGCCGATATTTTGTTCCATGCATAATTGAACCATACCAATATTATCATAATAAAAAGAAACGACAATAATTTCCTTAATAATTTGTGTTTTATTCAAAGTCAACATCGGCCTTTAAAATTTAACTACCCTTTATATATATAACGTACATAAATATTTTTGAAACCCCCCCCGAAATATATTCCTGGAACCGCCCCTGGCTGGAGGGTCCCCCTTTTGGTGGTGATTCGCAGCCTACATCTTCGTTAAGGTTATTTATTCATTATAATTATTTTTTTCATTTACTCTATTTTATTTCATTGATTTGGCTGGAGGGTCCCCCTTTCGGTGGTGATTCGCAGCCGATATGTTTGTTTAAGTTATTTCATTAGTTTAAATTCACTATTACAGTTATTTTATTGATCTTGATAATTTGACTGGAGGGTCCCCCTTTCGGTGGTGAATCGCAGCCATTAATTTTATTGAGTTTATAATTTATGTTTTATTATTAAGACACTTCATTACCACACACTGATTTCACTTATAACCTTATACTGCCACAGGACTTCACCCGTATCCTTAGATCAGGTCCCTGCTCGGGCGCCAGTTAACGCGCTTCACCGCGCGTATGTCAAAAAAAAGCCGGCATCGACTAGCTTGCGCTAGCCGATGCCCCACGGGCCAATTATTAAAACTCACTTTAATATTCTTTTCACAATTTTATTAGCTTAAAACTGGTTATAAATTATCTTGACTTAATTTGATCACGCTCCCAATTCGAATGAATTAATTCTAACTTAAAAACTAAAGCTAAGCCTAAAGCTACCCCTGCGTTGTGCCATATCTGCTGCGTCGACATTCCCACGTTATGCAGTGTCCGCAGCCACGTTCCCGCAATGCACTTCTCCCACGTCGTACGCGCATGCAGGTAACCAGACGCATGCTCAGCACTTTTATAGGTGACAGGTACAGTGGCTCGCATTGGCTAAACATAGGGTCGCTCGTCTTAACTTCAACATCAACATCAACATCAACATCAACATCAACATCAACATCAACATCAACATCAACATCAACATCAACATCAACATCAACATAACCATTAACATCAACATCAACATCAACATCAACATCAACATCAACATCAACATCAACATCAACATCAACATCAACATCAACATCAACATCAACATCAACATCAACATCAACATCAACATCAACATCAACATCAACATCAACATCAACATCAACATCAACATCAACATCAACATCAACATCAACATCAACATCAACATCAACATCAACATCAACATCAACATCAACATCAACATCAACATCAACATCAACATCAACATCAACATCAACATCAACATCAACATCAACATCAACATCAACATCAACATCAACATCAACATCAACATCAACATCAACATCAACATCAACATCAACATCAACATCAACATCAACATCAACATCAACATCAACATCAACATCAACATCAACATCAACATCAACATCAACATCAACATCAACATCAACATCAACATCAACATCAACATCAATATCAATATCAACATCAACATCAACATCAACATCAACATCAATATCAACATCAACATCAACATAACCATTAACATCAACATCAACATCAACATCAACATCAACATCAACATCAACATCAACATCAACATCAACATCAACATCAACATCAACATCAACATCAACATCAACATCAACATCAACATCAACATCAACATCAACATCAACATCAACATCAACATCAACATCAACATCAACATCAACATCAACATCAACATCAACATTAACATCAACATCAACATCAACATCAACATCAACATCAACATCAACATCAACATCAACATCAACATCAACATCAACATCAACATCAACGTCAACATCAACATCAACATCAACAACATCAACATCAACATCAACATCAACATCAACATCAACATCAACATCAACATCAACATCAACATCAACATCAACATCAACATCAATATCAACATCAACATCAACATCAACATCAACATCAACATCAACATTAACATCAACATCAACATCAACATTAACAACAACAGCAAGAAACTTCGTCACGTCAAAACCTACGGGTATGTCCACGGCACAGCAAACTCTTTTTTTAATATATTTTTTTTTAATTATCTGACTTATCAAGTTTTTTTTTAACAGCCTCTTAAAAATGGAAATTTTGAGAAACTAATTTTGGGGTCAAATATCTCTGGTGGGCATAAGTTAAAAATTTTCAAACTTATTCACAATAAAGTACATAATAATATCTTACTTCAGTCAAAACTCTGAGTTTGGTATTCGCTTCGTTTGGAAGATACAGCCCTTCAAACTTAATGATATTTCACCTTACATAATATGAGTTTTTTTAAGATATTCTTGAGTTTTTCTGTTAATATAAGCTTAAATCTTTCATTTGGAATATAAGTAAACAAAACTATTGAAACATTAAATATAATAATCTGAATATAAACGCAAATAACTAACCATTTTTGTACGTTACACTCTTTCGTTTATAATGATGCGCACAATTTTTATGACTTTGTAGATTTATTGTTTACTTTTTTATTTTCTCATATATATAAATATTCTTTAACATTAATAAAAAACAGTGAAAAGTCATGCAAGACTACTGATGAGTTGGTGCAGCGGCCAACGAGTCTGTATAGACAAGCTGTGTGATTTGCTCTATACAGTCAATTTCAGAATTTCAATTCTGGTGCCATTCGAAAGAGCACCCTCAAAAATACTCGGAAATGTAGGTCCGGAATTTTTCTCCCTAGTTGTAAGATTTTGGCACACTGTCAAGAAGAGGGTATACAAGAACTGCAATTGTGACTTTAAAGGGATAATGCGATGCTTTTTCATTTCTAAATCCGAAGAATATGAGAATCATCAAGTCATCAAAGCTAAATAGGAAGGTTAAAAAAGATATTATTTAAAATATTTTACTTGTTAACAGAAATATTTTCCTTCTCAAATTTTTTCAGTTGAGGTTCAATTTGCTTGAAAGTTTTTTATTAATGTTAAAGAATCTTTATATATATCGGTGATTCCATGTCAAATCGGACGCTTTTCGAAACTCACATATTTGTAAGAATTTGGTACTTTGCACGTCGATAGTACTTTAAAAAATAAAAATATTTGTGTATTTTTTTTTTATAAATTTTTTTTTTTTTTGCAAGTTATACACTGTGGAAAATTAAAAAAATTATCAAAAATTGTGAATAGGACATGTAGTCAAATAACTATATTTGCAAAACTGTTAGACCTACAAAAAAATTATCAGACCTATTTCAAAAATCTTGAATTGGTCTTCCTTTTGGTGTACTCTTTTGCTAACACTTTCATAAAAAATTTTAGTTTTTTTGGCTACTAATAATTTCATTCATATTTTTCATGGTCAGCACCACTATTTTTTTGGCGTTTTGAAAACATTGTCGTACTGAAGCACTCATTATTAATGCACTCCCAAAATTTTATGTTGGAGAATCAATGCTTTTTATTTTAAACGAACTTTTCAAAAACTGTCTACACAATTTTTACATACAAAATACTTTTATTTCTTATTAAAAATTGCGTTTTGGTCCTTTTTTTAATTTTACAAAATATTTTACTAATTTTTTCGTTTTTTTTTTAAAAACATCAGCCAAAATATTTTTTTTTATTTGATATGTATTACAATATTTTTTTTTTAGTGTAAAAATATTTTGTAATGTGTTGAGTATATTTAAACACCACATCCAGTCTAGTCGACCGCAAATTCAATACATTTCATACATTTCATACAAAAAAACAAAAACAAAAAATTATTAATTTTTTAGGTATATGTATGCCCTAGCAAAAAGCCTGAAAGGTATTTTGGTGCACCAAAAACTTTTTTTTATTTCATTTAAAATATTTTATAATTTTAATTAGTTAACCTTTTAGTTGAACAAATTGTTAATTATAAACTTTTTGAAATGAAAACTTTTGAAGTATATTTTTTTTAAATAACATTTTGAAAATTCAAAAACTTATATATAAGGTAAAATAAATTAAAGTATTTTATATATTTATATACACTACAAATACTCCCCCTCCAATTGATCATTTAAACCAATTATATATCCAATTGGATTATATATTATACACGCATAGAAATTTTTCGCTCACCGCAAGTGAAAAAGTAGCCAACTACACACCGTTTGCGAGTTGTATTTGCCACAAACGAATATTCAGTTATCAACTTAAAAATATATCTTATATATCTATACTATTATAGAAAAGAGTACTCACGTACATATGTTCAGCTGCGAAAAGCTTGAGAATGGCAGGCGCTATATCAAAAATTTGTTTTCCCTAGCATAGCTATCGTGCCCAGTTGAGACATAGGTTATATAAATTTGATAACCATTATTTAAATAATTAATTAAAATTCAAAGAGAATAACAATACAATTTCTTTATTCTTATTCTCAGAGCGAAAAACTTTTCTCATTAAAGCTCTGTGCAACTCAAAAAAGATTGTGCCCAAAGCTAATAAGGTAGAACATTTGTATATGTAATACTTCTGTATTCCAACTCTGAAGTCGAAGAGAGACAGCCATAACAACATAAGATGTTGTTGTTTGTATTAGTATATTTGACTATATAAAAACACACAAAAGAAAATGCCAAATCGTCACAGGGGCGGTTGTTATGAAAACGTTTGCCCCAAACATATAACAGAACAAATCATATTTGTTTTGCCTAAATCACAGGTACGCACCATTATAAAACAATTACAACAACACTTGAAGTATGATTAAACTTAAACAAACAAAATTTTAACCATAAAACTGCAAACAACAACAATTTGAATCAACACTTTTGACAATGAAAGCACCGCTCCTGAGTTTTTTTTTTTTACGTAGAATACGTCGTTCTCGGAGGTTAGTAGGGCGGTTGATAGTGATCGAGCCGCAGTTTTTATGTCACAATTTGAGCCTTTGGTATGCCTAAAGTACTGATCGTACAATGTTGATGTTAGCACTTGTTAGTCTGCTTGATCCTCACTGGGAGAAAAATTCATGTTTGAACTCTTTAACTTATATAAATTGTACACAATTACATGAAATATAAAGCCAACATTTGATGTTTTTGTTTGCTGTGCGCATGCTTCTTGTTTAAGATTGCTACCTATTTATAGACGGTTTCCGTTTTTTTCGATGAAGACAGCGCCATCTAGCGTAGCGTAGCGAAGACAAAACTTATGATTTAAAAAATATATGTAGCATTCTTTTAGGGGCATGTTGTTTTTAACAGAATAAAAAAAGTATTGCGTAATTTTGAGGGGCATGCTATTTTAACAGAATCGAGCACTACCGATTTCTTTTCAATTTATAACAGGGAAGGGCACGAACCTCAAATTTGAGGAATGACATGACATTTCTGTATACATATACAGCAGTCAGCGTTGACCAGCAGAGATCAGTATGCTACGAAACTTCAAGCAAACAACATCGCGTTCGTCTGTTTCGCTTTTTTATATGATTTTTTAGCTTTCAGTGTGCCCAGCTAGACAGCTCTAACGTAGTTACAAGCACAATGAAACAAAATTTGGTGTTCACTAATACACTCTTAAATTTTGATGTCATGTTAAACAAGGAAAGTTGTATGAGTTATAAAATTGTGGCATATTTTAATAAGTTTATTTCTTTTATAATTCTTAAAAAAAACATATTTTTTAAGAATTATATTGTGAGCTTAATGCCAAATGTATTGTTGTATGTGCTTACATAGCTTGCTCCTTTACGCAGCAAACAAGCTGAGGATGTGAAAAAAGTAGCGAAAAAGCTTTAAGCGATGCAAGTGTAAGTCAAGCAATAAAATAATATCCTAAATGATACCTTTGGAATATGATGTCCGCGGTTCAAATACCATCCGACACAGGAAGGTTTTCATTGAGTTTAGTTTAATAAATTTGAAGATAATATATATATATGTCTGATCCATCGTATAGTTTGCAGCGATCCGCCGGTGGCTACACTTGTTCACTTTTAATGTTAACCGTTTGATCACTAGAATTATAATATATTTTTCCAAACTACATTTTCCCTTTTTATAACATACTTTTTCGAATCATTCTTTTCGTAGCTTTCTATATTTTCATTGATTACTGATCAAGTGTTTTTCTTAACAAGTGTACCACCTTTGTTTCGCTCAAGTATTATTACTTGACATATCTATACCAACTCCGACACGGCCATTCTGACAGATCACACGTCCCCGTGTGATTTCTCATGCTCTCGGTCAATCCTGACTAAACAAGACCATCTTTTATTAAGTTTGACAATTTCACAAAATTTTTATTTAAATTCATAAAACATTTAACATGCTATAAAGTTAAATTAATGAAAATACATTTAAAATTAAATTACAAAAATATCCACTGGAACTGAATACATGTGCATTCTAGATTACGCAAAATTAATTCACTATATTTTTTACTACGGCCATCCTAGCATATCACACGTCCTCGTGTGATGCTCTTTACGACCATCATTCTAACACTTAACCAGCGTCAGAGAAACCCACTAAAATAAACATTCATTAATTACTTCCATCCATTATTACTATCTTTCATGTTAATGCTTAACCAGCGTTAACACCAACAATCCAACCAATTTATTGCTTCCATCCAGCTTTAATATCTTCCATGCTAACCCTTAACCAGCGTTAACACAAACAATCCAACCTGACTTTCATTTACCACTTCCATCCAGTGTTAATATTTTTTTTTTTTTAATTTTGCATGACATATTACAAGTCTTTGATGATAAACTAGCAACATGCATTCAGTTTAACAAAAATAAATCATAATTGATATATCATAAAAACAATTAAATTTTATTCAGCATCAACAATATCTAAACCAACTTCACCATCAGGCATTTTGCGTAAGCGGTCATGAGCATATTTATAAGATCTTTTGGAGCTAAGATTCGAAAGGACATATCGGTCTCCATCTAAAATTTCAACTATCTTAAATGGGCCTTTATACTTTGTATCAAGTTTTTCCTGATTTCGTTCCTCATTTTGAAGCAAAACAAATTCGCCAAGAGCAAACTTATTAGTTTTGGCTTTACTTTGGTCGAATTTAATTTTTTCATAACAGGCATTATTTTTCATATTAGTTGTGGCGTTTTGTCTTACTTCGTCAATGTCAACATTTTCTTCATTTCCATCTAACAACATAAGATCTAGAGGTCTAGCAACTTTACCTATCAACAACTCGAGGGGACTAGATTTCGTAACACGATTAATAGTACAATTTAGAGCTAATTGTACATCAGGCAATGCATCCTGCCATGAACGTTCCTTAGTAGTTTCAACAGCGGTTAACATATTCTTAAGCGTACTCATTACTCGCTCAACTTGCCCATTGGCACGCGCACTACCTGTTGCTACTAAATGAAGATTAATACCATGTATTTTACAAAATTCACGGAATTCAGAACTAGCAAAGCATCTTCCCTGGTCAGCTATGATACGAACAGGTGCACCAAATAGTGAAACACAATTTTTTAAAGCACAAATGCTGCTAGCAGTATCAATATGTAATGTATGATGCAATGTCACAAATTTTGTGAATGCATCAATAAACACAAAAACATACTCTTTCTTATCGTTTTTCCCACTTAACTTTCCAGTCGCATCTACATGTATTGTATGCCAAGGTATAGGAACCTTAGGTATTGGATGAAGTTCTGCTTGAATTTTTCCAGAATGTGATTTTGAAATATTGCATATAATACAGTTTTCAATTAATTTTTTTGTAAACTTTGCCATATTTTCAAACCAATACATTTCATATAGTTTTTCAAGAGTTTTCTCCCAACCAAGGTGCATCAATGATTTATGTGTTGAATTTATTAAAGACCACCTCAGTGCTCTAGGAAGAATTGGTAAGCATCTGGTTTTGCCATTACGTTGTATTTTACGATGCAATACCCCTAGGCGCATTTCATATGTTTTAGACAAATCAGTGCTAAGTTTATCTTCTTTAAAATCAACTATCAACTTTAAAATTTCAGGATCACGTTGCTGTTCAGCAAGCAACCAGTTTTTAGAAACATCCGTGAAATTAACTTCTTTCTTTTCTATCTTAGAAAATGTTGGTACTGACGTTACAGGCAATGGGTTTCTTGAAAAGAAATCAACATGACACATCTGATTGCCATTCCTATGAATTATGTCAAAGTCAAATGCTTGAAAAAAAGCCCACCATCTATGTACCCTGGAGGTCAAATCTAATTTAGTTCGAGATGACTTAAGAGAGTTGCAGTCTGTTACTATCGTAAAGTTTCGACCATGCAAAAAGTGCCTAAAATGTTTAATTGCATTAACAACCGCAAGAGTTTCTAACTCATAAGAGTGATATCTTGATTCTGCGGCTGTAGTTCTCTTACTAAAATATGCAACAACATGAAGTTTACTATTGTTCTTTTGCATAAGAACAGCACCATACCCAATCGAACTCGCGTCAGTGTGTAATTCGATGGGAAAATTTGGATTAAATATGACAAGAACAGGGGAACTTGTTAGTATCGAAACTATTTTTTGTCTAATAGATTCATGGGAAGGTTTCCAATCAATATGTGAAAAATTGGCACTTGTTAACTTGTACAATGGAGCCATTATTTCAGAAAATTTTGGGACGAATTGTCGGAAGTATGATGCCAATCCTATAAATTGTCGCAACTGTGTTACTGACTGTGGTGGAGGTAAAGTAACTAATGCTTCAATTTTTTTTTAATTAGGTCTAAACTCAATGGGGATGTCAGTTTCAATGTCGTTAAAATTAAAGTCGACGCTTTTAATCTCACATACATTTACTTTAGCAGAATCTACCTTACAAAACTCCAATCTTTTAACAGTCATTGTAATACATATATTTTGTGTCAAAACTTCACAACCAATCATAATGCCATATTTATGAAATTTGTCTGGTAGCACATGAAAAAGTATTTGTAATTTAATATTATCGATTTCTACAATTGTCAACATTTGTAAAGTACTATTTACACTTGTTTGACCAATGCCACTCATTGTAACTACATTATTAAATCGTTTGCCATAAAATTTGGAACTAACTGACTCCTTCATTAATGAGCACTCTGCTCCAGAGTCATAACAAAATGAATGTTGCTCACCTGATTGCCACAAAATACCTGAAGGTGTATTTAGTACACAAACATCAACACGTCGACCAGAGGAGCCAGTTGGTTTGTTACCCAATTCATTTTCTTTTAATATAGCTGGACATCGTGAAGCGTAGTGACCAATTTCCCGACAACGAAAACAAGCAATATTCAGTTTTGGTGTGGAAAAATTGTTACTTATGGGTTTGTTGATTGTTACATTCTGATGAGCATTTCTTTTAACGTTGAGTCGACATACTGCAGCTTTATGTCCCAATTTGCCGCAGTTGTAGCACTTTAAATTTCCATCAGCAATCTTTTGTCGCTTGAAACTTCCTTCTTCATGTTCATATGACATTGTTGAAACTTTCCTTTTTAAAAATGATATCGCTTTTAATTCCCGAGTTAATTGATTTCTTGTAGAAATGTTGGTAGTAAAAGCAAGATGATGAATTCGTTGATCAAACTTAGCAATATGTGCTAGAACGGTTGAAATTGCAATTTGTTCTGTTGTTAGTTTTTCCATCTTTATCATTAATGAAGTCATCAGCTCTGCTGCATAAGACACCATACTTTCGTTATCTCGTGGCCTGCTGCTCTGGAGTTGACACAAGAATGCAGCTGGAGTTTCAGAAAAACTAAATCTGGAAATGAATAACTCCTTAAAATCGTTCCAAGACATTTGCGGATATGCAACTTGTGGCAACCAAGTCGCTGCTGCTCCTTTCAAAGCTTGAGTGAGAGTTATCATTAAAGCAGAGCCTTGTAATGAATGCTCTTCCATCATTATATCTGCCGTTGATATCCATGAGTGTGCGTTCGCGTCTTCTCTATCTGGATCGAATGCAGGCAGCTGGACTTTATCAATTTTTGGAGCTTTGAAGGTTTTTATTAACTCCACCAACTGCTTATTTTGTTCTTCATATAACATTTTCCAATTTTCTGCATGATTTTCAATACAATGATTTTGTACGGCATTTGGAGAACATCCCACTTCTGATGTCGGATCCATCGTATAGTTTGCAGCGATCCGCCGGTGGCTACACTTGTTCACTTTTAATGTTAAACGTTTGATCACTAGAATTATAATATATTTTTCCAAACTACATTTTCCCTTTTTATAACATACTTTTTCGAATCATTCTTTTCGTAGCTTTCTATATTTTCATTGATTACTGATCAAGTGTTTTTCTTAACAAGTGTACCACCTTTGTTTCGCTCAAGTATTATGGCTTGACATATCTATACCAACTCCGACATATATATGTAAAATACATTAAAGAGAAATATGATTATTAAAAATTAAAAATGGCAAAATTCCTTTCTAAATAAACGCAAGTTTTCCTTGCTACACTAAGGGAAAAAAATATTAAATTTATCCAAAAACTTTTTTAATTTATCCAAAAAGCGAGTCATTTTTGCACCAATAACGCATTTATTTAAATCGACCACGTAAATATTTAAAATTTATTTAAATACATTTTTAATTAAATAAAATATTAAAATATTTAAACAGAATTAATAAAAAATATATTAAAATTATGCAAGAATATTTTTAAGTATCTTTCAAATATTTACTTTTTGAAAATAAAACTATCGCATTTAAGGAAAATTTATATAAAAATATTGAAATTGAAAAACAATTTATTTGAATATTTCCCACGAGCTGCGTCCATATCAAACGCCATTTAGTGGTATATTTTATTTTCTTTTTGTGAAAATATTATTTTTGAGTACGGTGGTGAGTGCGATGCATGATGAAATCATGTAGAGTGGAGTGACATTCTTTAGAAAATACCGAGTTGTCACTCCACCTTACATGAATTCTTCATGCTTCGCACTCACCACCGCACTCACAAATCATATTTGCCAAATGTTCACGATATATTACCCTTGAAATATTAACTAAATGAGAACTATAAGACCTTCAACTGCTGGTACGAAGAAACTCAACGCACAGGAACAGAGTGCGATGCTGCTGCTGCTTGGCGGCTGCTTGGCAGCTGTATGGAATATGTGTGTCAGTGTGTGGCATAAATAAAATTTAAATACGGGAAAAAAACGAGTTGTAAGGAAAATATTTGATTTGTCCACGTAAATATTTAAATGGAATATATACTCAGGCGTGGATAATGCTAATATGCGTTATTTCCCTTAGTATAGAGTTAAAAAAAAAGCCAATATTTGAGAGATATTTTTTTTATTTTCTTTAAATGTTTTGCCTAAATTTACCTTTTGTAAATACTACCCATTAATAAAAATAACAAAAAAACACTTCTAAACAAAATTATAAGAAAAAAAAATTTGGTTTTATTTGGTTTTTTAACTCGCGTTTGTTTGCATTTAAGGCCAGCGCTCTAACCACTACACTATGGTGGAAAAATTGTGCGGAACGCTAACTGTGTACTTAAGTAAACAGCTGAGTTTGTTATTAAATTCTTTACGGAATTTGTTGTTAGTGTGAGCAGAGCAGCTGTAGCTTTTTGCAATGCTTAAAACATATGTAGCAGACAGAGATGCCAGATCACACGGATAGACAAAAAGGCGTTAGGTTTTTCCCAACGCTAGAACAAACCTAACGTAATTTGTATGGAGAGTTTTATATGAACCTTTGGCGTTAGGTATATGCCATATATATGGCATATATAACAGTTAGGTGTCCGGCTGGGTGGCAAGCTGAATGCGACACATATACATTGACATAATGTCGGTGTGTGGTGTGCCCATCTCTGATTTATAATTGTTATTTAATTGTGAGAGGGGAGGGTTTCATTTTGACGGGGGCGAGGCGGGTCTGCGGCATGGTTTTATACTTGTTATTTTAAATGCAAGCTAATAGTTGTAAGCCATTGAATGCGAAATCTACCTCATAAAACCACCCAACAAAACAAGTTGAAAAAATTGTACCAACTTTTTCTATGTTTTAGTATCAATAAGAAGTGTATAACTCGATTGCTTCTCATTTAAGTATTATATAATTCTACGTCTTGTGTTACGACATAGTCGAAACTGCTGTATCTTTTTATTATGCAATTTAATTTTCTTTATATATATTCTCGCTCATATAACAATATATCAGCACTCTAATATTGGCGAATATATGAGATAGAACAAAATGTTAAAATCGCTGTGAGACAAAAGCTCTCTTTTAAACTCTTTTTGAGCATCATAAATAAAAATCAACAACCCACCCGGAAAATGAGAATTGATTCTAAAAAAATCGTAAATGGAATGGATTCATTTGCTTACGTTTTAGAACGTATACCAAAAAATATATAAATTTAAAGCAAAACCTATGAATTGGAATCTATCAACCAAAAGTTACTGATTCGTTTTTATTCCAGCCAGAATCGATTACGACCTACATAACAAATTCTACTAAGAAAATGTTTTTAGATTCATTGCTTGCTTTTTTGGTAAGTGAAAAACAAATTGATTCTAAAACAAATTCTGGTATAAGCGAGAATTCTGGTATATAAGTCTATTTTGATTTGGTTTCTTATTTCCGAAAATTATAACTTTTTATTTAAAAGATTCTTTTTAAAAAGTGAATAAAATAATCGATTTCTGTAGCGATTCATATGGAAGCGAGAAAAGAATGTACTACTTTTTTAGGACATCAGAGTGTTAAAAAAATCAATTCTAGAATCTGTATTGGAGAAGAGAATTGATTTTTTATGCACAATTGCTTCTTTTTTTGCGGTGGGAAGGTTCACAAAAAAAAAAAAAAAACAGCAACGTGTATTGTGTACGGTACCAATGCTGCCACCTTTATGAATGTAAAAATACTGAAATTTTTCTTGAAAGATATATTTAATTTTAAAACAATAATTATCTATATATTTATAAGGCCTTCATATATTTTTCTTACCTCAGAACTGATATTTTTACGTATAAACGAAATTTTAATATAGTCACAGTGCTAGGAAAAGTGTACCAATGCATGAAAAAAAAAATGGTAGCATCAGGACGATCAGGGGCCGAATCGCTGCATCCGTGAACGAAACGGCTTTCGTAAGAGAAAAAATTAATCGTATGAGAATCTCATGAGATCGTATGAGAATCTCATGAGATCGTATGAGAATCTCATACGATTCATTTTTTCTCATACGAAAGCCGTTTCGTTCACGGATGCGGCGATTCGGCCCCAGGAAGATACGGAAAGTTTATTACTTTAGTTTTTTTTTATTACTTTAGTTAGCTGGTTTCTTTGTTCGGATGGAACTACTAAGTCGCTCCAACACAAATATACAATTCTACCAAAATTCTAACGGCTGTATTCATAAAAAATTATGAACCTCTTATAAAGCCTTCATAAGAAAACGGCTGAAACGAGCTATAAACATCTCATAAAGCAGTTTTAAAACTATTTGCTCTTATTTGAGCACAAATATTGTCAAAATAATTAAAATTATTCAAAATATTTCAAACATTTGGAAATTATGTTAAAAAAAATCCAAAATATATAAAAATTCTCAAAAAAAAAAAAAAAAAACAATAAAATTTGTCAAAGATTTCAAAATAATCTTAATTTTTGAATACGGTCTTTCATTATTTATATTGAAAACAAATTTGAGCTTGAGGCCAAGCATGTTGACAACAAGACAACATGAAGACAAAGAAGGCAACAACTAACAACAACAACAATAACGGCTCTGTATAGATTAAAAATTTCTGGGAGAGCACGCCCATAAAAATGTTAAGAAAAATTATTAGTTATGTGTTAATCACAAAAAAAAAAAAGATACAGTATACCGTGTATACAGTAAAGAAGTGAAACTTTATTGTATACACTATTTTTCTTCTAGAATAAGAACCATTTCAGTGTAAAGGCTCGCTTATACAATCGTAAAGCTACGTATTTTTCATAAGATCGTCACGTTACGTTGCGTTGCTTTACGATTGCATAATCGAACCTTAAAGGCAAAGAGAGAGCTTTTTCAGCAAAAGAAATACAATAAAAAGTTTTTATAAAAAAATTTCTATTTATTTAATATTCATTGGTATGGACCTATGGCCGAAAAGCAATTAATTCGATAACCACTTTGCGTCGTATTAACATATAGATGTGAATACAGAATACAACTTGATATATTTTTGATTCAACATATTTACGTATTAATATTACTTATATCAAATTAGACTTTCTATTCTTAATAATATTTCGATATAAAATTATATAACTACAATATGTATAAAATAGTTATCTATTGAAAGAACTTATTCCAACTTTTCTTACGCACAGTCTCAAGTTGGCGTCATGGGCGACAGCATATGCTTCATGAATTTAGGTTTCTGTATAATTTTATATCGCAATATTATGAATTTAATAATATAATATGGGTAATATGAGCAAAATTCATATAGGTTATATTTTTTTTTTTTTTTTTTTTTTGTTTTTTTATTCAATTCATGTATATTTACAAAATAAGGAAGTTTTGCTCCATTGCCTTATAAAAGCCTTAAAGGAGCTTGCCTCATTGGCATAACTAATTTACTTCAATTCATAGCCTTAAAATTACAATTTAATATTACATATTTACAATATATTACAATATATTATTTTCAAAATTGCTCAGAAAGTGTTGTTTTACTTTGTTTTTGAATAAGCCTAGAGACGTTGCATTTTTGCAATCAGAGGGTAGTTCATTAAACGCCGTCGGTGCTGCATAAAGATACCGTTGCTTTGTGGTCTCCAACCTGCATCTCGCCACAACTAAGTTGTTGGTGCCTCTGGTGTTGAATAAATGTGTTGGATAGGCCAATTGGATTGTGTTGTAGTTTAAGTTGTGTAAATTCTTGAAAACTTGAACTAGTAGTTGATGTTTGTACAGACCGTGTATTGGTAGAATAGATTTAAATTTAGACGAATAGAGCTGGCAGCTGGGGAACCTCTTTGGCAAACGAAACACTTGTTTCACCGCTTTGTTTTGGATTCTTTGAAGTTTTTTCAGCTCCACAGTGTTTTTGTAGGCCCAGCACATTGGCATATACGTTAAATAAGAATGAAAAAGCGCTTCGTAGATAAGGTACTTAGTTTCCTCCGATAATTTATTTTTGAATTTGAACAGCAGCCCAAGTCCATACGACAATTTGCTTTGTAGATTTGTTATATGACGATTCCATGATAAATTGTTACTCATCACGAGTCCCAGGAACTTAATCTGTTTCTCCTCTACAACATCCGATTCGTTGATGGTGAGTCTAAAAGTATCGACCTCACGTCGACGTGGTGAAAAGATTATAAATTTCGTTTTAGTTGTGTTCATTGATATCTTGTTAAAGCGGAAGAATTCCTGTAGTATGGAGATGTCGTATTCAACATGCGCTCGTAATGCAATTCTGCTCCTCGATGGGTAGAAAACAGCGATATCATCCGCGAACATGAAAAGTTTACCGTTTAAGGTGATATTTTTTATGTCATTAATAAACATTAAGAAAAGAGTTGGTCCAAGTACACTACCCTGAGGGACTCCACAAAAAGCTTTCTCAACTCTGCTACTAGCTTTACCGTTGAAAACTATTTGATACCTATCCATCAAGTAACTTTTCATCAAGTCTAAAGTTTTTCCATTGAATCCCGCATATTGGAGCTTTTCGAGCAAGATTTCATGGTTTACACATTCGAACGCTTTCTGCAAGTCTATGAATAAGCCTCCAACTTCAGCGCATCCTCGATCTAGGGCTGAACAGATGTCATCCACCGCTTGCACTAGGGCGGCTTGCGTGCCGGAACCATTTCGGAATCCATATTGATAATTGTACAGAAAGTTCATCCTTTCGAAATGGTTGCATATTTGGGGTTTTATAATTTTCTCCACAACATTGTTTAGCACTGGTAATATTGCTATCGGTCTGTAATTTTGAGTTTGAATTTTGTTCTCTCCTTTAAAGATTGGCAGCACTTTTTGAATTTTTAGTTTGCTTGGATATAGGCCCGTTTTTATCATTGCCGAGAAGAGCACTGTCAATACTTTAGAAATGGACACGGATGAGTTCTTTATGACTAGTATGGGAATATCATCGATTCCTGCCGTTTTGTTTTCATTTAACTCTGTTATTATGCCTTCTATCTCGCTTTCACTGGATTCTTCTAGTTGAAATGAATGACCAGATTCGTGTAGTGCTAAAAATGCGTTTATGTTGTCGTCTTCTTCACATTCGAGGCCTGCTGCTATTTCTGCTGCACGGTTAACAAAAAACTGATTCAGACAGTTGGCCACCTGAGCCGGATTCGACAGAATCGTTCCATTTTCCGATTCAATTTTGTCAACTGTAGTGCTTTTGTGTTCTCGATTGAAAACTCCGTTGAGAATTCTCCAAGTTCCTTTACTATCATTTTTTACTTTGCTAAGTTTTTCGCTATAATACACATTAATCAGAATTTTCCTCGCTTCTTTGATAACTTTATTGATACCTTTTAATCTTATTCTCAAATCATTTCTGTCGGGATACTTTTTAATTTGCTTATATCGTTTTTTTCTTACATTTACCATCGAGATAAAATTACGATTAACCCATGGGGCCATTATGTGTTGAACTTTTGTGCGTGTAGTAATTTGCGATTTGTTGTTCGCCACAGCTGTTAGTATAGCATTTTCTATATCTTCATAGAGCGAATTAGGATCATTGAGCCCATCACGGTTGCGAGTTTGAGCAAGAGCTGAGTCTATTTCATTTTTTATTTTTTCGAAGTCATACTTGACTTTTTCAACTATTTTGTATTTTACCTGTGGGCAATTCATTTTCACCGTACAATGTATTAAATTGTGGTCACTGAATGTGCAGGGTTTCGAAGTAACATTTACTTTAGCTGTGTCAATGTTGGAGAAGACGTTATCGATTGATGAAATAGAAACCGGGCGAGTAATCAGAGTGTGACATATTTCTACGCAGTAAGAGTTCAATAAGTTCATCAATTCCCGCTTCTCAGGCGTTTCAGGACATCGATGTTTGAGTCGCCTACTACCAAACATTTGTGACAATTCAAATTACATTTTTCAAACTCGTCTTCTAGCAGTTCGATAAATGACTCCACGGAACATTTAGGTGATCTGTATAGTCCAATGAAGTTTAACGCCTTGTAATCGATTTTTAGAGATGGAATCGAAATTCTTATGATATGGCAAAAATCTTGATAAATTACAGATTCAGTTTGATGTTGCAATCGATCCATAACATAAATCGATAGTCCGCCATATTGATCATCTCTGCAACAACATATTTTATTGTAGCCCGTAAGATTGTAAATCTGCAAAATATGTTTAGAAAACCACGTCTCTTGAATACAAATTATTTGCGGCATATCATTAAGCTCGGCTTACTTCGAACGAAATCTATTGAATTTATCTAGTGATGCGAGACTTCTTGCATTAAGTGATAGAACATTTAATGAATGGTTAGTGGAATTAAACATTGTAGAATATGAACGGTTTGTAGAATTATTATTAATATTAAAAACTGAATTCATGCTAAAATATATTACTCACAAAGTGTAAGTCTGTTTAATAAATAGAGATGATTTTAATGGTTTGTGATTATTGAGTAGTTGTTATTTCCGTCTTCCTCAATGCGCTCCTCTGGTCGGTATGTGCGATGACCTCTAGTGTTGGATAACTCCAGCGTCGTTTCGCGCGAGCCATGAGGTTGATTGCGGCGTATTACAGGTGCTGTGGATGCCAGGAGCAATTCATCAACGCGTCGATATGTTTGTATGATTTCTGCGCGGGAACCTTCCGCTTTTTTTACAAAAATTCTGTTGCCTCTGGTGTAGACAAACTTGTAGCCAACATCTTTTTTTAGCGTGACTAAAAAGTTGCAGGGTCTCTCTTGTTAGGAAATCATTAATAAAAATCTTTGTTTTGAATTCAGCATCTTGTTTTATGTCTTTTTTTGCAGCCAGTAATTTTTCTTTTGTTTCAAAGCTGTTAAATTTGACCATCACCGACTTCGCTCCGTTAGCGCTTACATTACCACGGTTGAATGCTTTAGGTTTAAAAAAACTGGCCTGCGCAATATCATTGCTCGTGACATTTACCTTGAGACGTTTCATATTAATATATTGAATTAATATTATAAAAATTAATATTAATATATTGAATTAAAGATATACCAACGTTGGTATTCTAAAAAAATATTGGCATGAGAGTCTACTTTGCGAAAATCATAATGCGCTCAGGGCAACTCTCTTATTCACTTCTGCTTCGCTGAATCTTTCTCTCTTCTACCCGAGTCATGGCAACCCCCCTATCTACCACACATAGAGCGCAATCAGCACACAATCTGCGGCTTTTGCCACCCAGCGGTAATCGAAGCGCTTCAAAAGCATTCACACATCTGGAGCGCTTTTTGAGTAAACCAAATTCATATTAAAATTTATATTGGATGTCCTAGGATGAAAGCGCTTCTTAACAAACAAATAGTTAAAAAAGCTCTTTAAAAAAAAAAACAAAAAACAAAGCGAGAAAATTTTATATCTTGGACTAAGATGGGAGGATTGAACTTGCACCGCTGGCATTATAATCAAACGCCTACCACTCTGCTATTAGTCAGTTGTAGAAACTATGAACAAAATGTAAATAAAAATATGAGTTCCACAACTCTGAACTCTGAAAAGCACATCCTCAAAGCATACCAAAAATACGTATAAAAAGCGATATTTCTAGGAACGCTTTTTATTTTCGCGCTGGGCATCTACAGCAAAAGTAGTTTGATTAATTGGTACGTAGAGTATATATCTATATGGAGAGTTTGGCACAATGAATACGACGTCATCTTTATAATCTCGAGGTAGCAGGTTCGATACTCAGCGATGACAATGATATTTTTTTAGTCTTTTATACAATTTATATCTCTCTCATTCTCTATACTATAAAACATATCTTTCTTCTCTATCGTGTAACGAAATGAAGTAAATTGACCTAGAAATTTCACTCCTCAATATTCTTGTTCAAACTTCGAAGCGCCGCCTAAGAAGTTTCACTTCAAAAATTTCCTTCATAACAAAATAGTCTCCACACCATCTTAGGTGTACCATCTGTTAAACTAACTGAACCCTAAAAATGGAAGTGCGGAAAAAGGGAGTAGCAAAACAGCAAAATAACAACAACTTCAATATGCTCTGATAGCGTTGCAGCTGTGATCGAATTTCGAAGATGCACATGAATTAAGGCTATGCCTAAACGTATGATACGATCTAGGTTAACCTTGATACAGGGTTGCATCGAAGTAGACAAGAACTTAAGCGTTCTTCTGTGTAAATAAATTCCGGGTAACTTTCCCGGCAAAATTGGAAGTAGATCCTAAGTAGCTTGAGTGGATCACAGTGAAAAGTCATACTAGACTACTGATGAGTTGGTGTAGCGGCCAACGAAATAGTCTGTATAATCAAGCTGTATGATTTGCTCTATACAGAGCCGCTGTTGTTGTTGTTGGTAGTTGCATTCTTTGTCTTCATGTAGTCTTGTTGTCAACATGCTTGGCCTAAAGCTCAAATTTGTTTTTAAAATATTTAAAAAAAAAACAATAAATTGATATTAATTTTAGTGCAGAGGGTAGCTTCGAAAAACGTTCGATGTTTAAATATCAAAATGTTGACGAAATTATGACAAATAAATAACAAGTCACTGAATTTATCTAATACACAAACCATTATTTACACCAGGTATTTGCTAACATAGTTTATAAGTCTTACTAGACAAAATTAAATTATGTAAATTATTATTTTTTCTATTTTCCTTATTCTTTAGTGTAATATTACTCATCAGGTAAGGTTTTTGTTATTTTTCCTTTTAATTTCTGTGTTTTATATAACCGTTTGTTTCTTTTTTCTTTCTTTTAAATTTTTTTGAAAAAAGCTCCCACTGTGATTACAAAACAATATGTGAAACAATGTAACATTTTATCGTTTTGTTCAATAAATAATTAAGATTTAAAAAAAAAAAAAATTGGTAGGTATCAGGTCTGAGTATTAAACAAATACATATGATAAACGTATTTGTTTGTTCTAATAGGTAAATGTTAACGTCGGCAAAAAAAAAAATACAGTTTTTTTTTTTCACAGCTTCTCTTCAATGAAATCATCAAATGTGTTATTATTTTCATTCGGAGCCTTATGAAACGCACCAATCGATATAGGTTTTTCATGTTTGTTATTTCAATTAATGTTAAGTTTCTTCTTTAATATGTTCATTGTATGCAATATATTCTTTAATAAAAATGACAGTACCACCACCACGTTTTTCATTTCATAAAAAGGGTATCAATAGAAAGTTCTTGCTACATTCAATATTAAATCAATAGAAAAGTCTTACTATACAATCATAAGGTCTTACTTTTTCTGAAATATTATGTATTAAAACAAGAAAAACCAAAACAATCTTCTAAGAAGAAAGTTAGTTTTCTATTTGCTGCCTAAAACTATGTGATAAATTTTTATACTATTTTATACTCGTAATTAAAGCAATTGAGCAAAGCGAAAAACGGACAAATATATTTTATCTTAATACACTAGCCGCAAAATAGCAAGTTTATGCCAAATCGCTATTCCAGTAACCTTAACTGGCGTTGCCGACAGCTTGGTTGAAGGAGGGTGTAGCTTGCACAGCCAATTCAAACTTCCTCTAGCTCTCGAAACATCTGAATTAGGTGTTAAGGCCAATTATACGTAACTCAAAGTGCACGGCAGGCACTTTGATAATAGTTCTCATCTTATTATTATTGATGGAGGAAGTATGATTACTGCAGTATCATTGGCAGTTACTGATCGTATGTTTCGCGATCACAAGAAATATCGTAAACCAGGGGTGCGCAAAATTATACATTCACATTTTGTGTTTGTATTGCATAGCTTTTGTTTTCAAAGCTTGCACTGAACGAAAAGCACTAGTTTGTTCATTCGTGCGATCACAGAATACGTTCAGGCGTTGTGCCTGAAAAATAAAATCAGAGCGTAATGATTATTGGTCTAGTTAGCCTCAAATGGCACAGCAGCAGTACATAGATAACACAGTATCAAAGAGTTAGTCCTCATGAAAATAAGTGTCACAACTTAATAAAGAATCATTAACTCCTTGGCGAGTGATTCACATTGGAATTGTGCATCGTTTTGCAAAGTGTGTTTTTCTAAATTGGCTGTATTTAACTCGTATGATTTTAATTATATATCGTTTAATTTATTTAATAGACAGTTAAAATATGTTCGTTTAATAAAAATTTTCGTATAAATGTTCGTTGGCTGCATTTTTTTTGCCAAGTTCATTTTAATATTTTCATGTTTGCTCGAATCCAATCCTTGAAAGCCATAACGTTGGTATATACCATAAGGGTACTAGAGTCACAGTCACCAGATGAACCAAATGACCCTACGCCAATAAGTTGGCCACATGCATACATTGGGCCACCAGAATCCCCTGGACAGGCACTAGTGTCTTCTTCATATGCACATATTTGGTGGTCATAGTATTGTGAGTGAAAATAATTGTCACAATATTGACTTGGTAGAATACCAAAATAGTTCCATTGTGCGAAATCAGATCTATGGCCTTCTTTATTTTTAATACCCCATCCAGCCGCTATCACTTTATCGGACTCACATACCAAATTTTCACCGTTTGGCAGTTTGGCGAAATTTATTATCGCGTTGATTATTACTTTAAGAATTTTAAACACGGCAATATCGTATTCGTTACCTCCGGTAAGATTATAATTCTCATGAATTTTCAAATTATTTTCAGTGACAGGGTAAACAGTAGTAATAGTCTGGATCCCATAAAGACGTTAAGCATAAATGGTCTTTGACCTCTAAAAGAATAATAAAAATAGACAAATTAGATAACAAGACAAGAATTAGAATTTCTGTGACAACGTACTTGTGGAAAAAACAATGGGCTGCAGTCAAAACACACTCAGCACTAATTAAGGTACCGCTGCATAAGCCAGAACCCTCCCTAAATTCAACATCAATGCGTACAAGAGATGGCATTTGTTTAGGTTTAACATTCTTGGCGTTAAACATACGTCCTCTTGCCTCCACATCTGGTGCTGTGTTAGCCAAAACCAAGGCCAATACCAAGACGATTAATAGTTTCATAATGTACACTGTTTGAATTTATTTTAACTTATGATTTGCATGATAATCTGCGAGCTTTTATAGCTAAATTTTTGATGAAAAAATTGATGAAAACACAAATTATTTCACTTATAGGTGGGAATTTTTATAAACCTGAGTAAATATGTTTGCGTTATTTTTTAATTCTAACAGAAATACAAATATTTGCACGCGTGTTCTAAAGAGTTTTAATCCATATCTAGTGCTGCGTAAAAAGCGTGAAGAAATGTGTTTTAAATTGATAGCATGTTGCAATAGTTAGACACCCATACGAAATGTTAAAGACAATAGTTAAATTTTTTCGCAAGAAAATATACAATCTTCTGATTCGATTCGCCAGGAAATTGATTCCATAGATATGAGTGATTTCGAAAATATCTCAGTTCCTATCTGACCTAGTCTATTTACCCATCTTATTTGCATTTCTTATTATAATTTAACCCTCCAGGGGGCATACATTTTTGGTTTTTGATATTTTTTTATTTAAAAAAAAAACTATGATTTCGGTTGAAAAGCCGCAATAAGACTGCTTGTAGGTATTTGCTTGTTGCGCGCCCGCCGCAGGGTAAAATACTAGTTTTTTAATTTATTGTTAATTTTTGTAAACACATAATGTGAATTTATTGAAATGTAATAATACTTTTAGCACACAGAAAAAAAAGAGTAGAACTTTTACCTAAAAATGTAGTCAATTCATCTAAAGTAATCCGGTGATTTTCAGTCAACGAATTTGATTAGGTGTGCTACCAATTTCTAAATGTTAATTATATGCAATTATATTGGGTAATTTAACTGCGAGAGTAGCTAAAAAAACCTAAATATTTAGGTGTACCTTCAACCATAAAATAGATAAGACACATAATTTATTAGAAGAATTAGCTAATTTTTTTTAAACTATGACCACTTCAGATTAGGCAAGCCACCTACTAAGTGTAGAAAAATCATCTAATTATTTAGATAGCATTCCCACTTAAGAGTGGGAATGCCGTGCAAAAAATATGTTTTTTGTTTTGCAATTTCTATTTTGAAGTGATTCTATTTTCTATTTCTTCTTCAATTTCTATTCTATTTTTCCTTATGTGACTTTACTTCATTTCGTCACATCATAGAGAAGAAAGATTTATTTTATAGTAGATAGAATGAGAGAGATATACATTGTATAAATGACTGAAAAATTTCTTTGCCACCGCTGAGATTCGAACCTGTGATCTCAAGATTTCAACAACCAACGCCTTATCTATTGAGCTAAATTCCCAATACAGGAATTTACTCTACATACCAATTAAAGTGGAAACATAATTTCAGAGTTGTGGACCTCATATTTTTATATACATTTTGTTCACAAATTATCAAACGGCGTAACAGCACAGCGGTAAAGCGTTTGACTATAACGCCAGCGGCATGGGTTCAATTCTCGTATGAGACTTTACTTTTTGTAAAATTTTCTCACTTTGTTTTTATTTATGTTTTTTATAGGAGAGCGCTGTGCTCCTATAAAATTCAAATACGGGAAAAAAACAAGTTGTAAGGAAAGCATTTGATTTAACCACGTAAATATTTATATAAAATTTATACTGAGGCGTGGATAATGCTAATATGCGTTATTTCCCTAGTGTACGAACAAATCGACAACTTGCATTAGGTAAAATAACTAGAAGAATTAGATGATTTAATAAGCAAAATTTTAGTTGAATTAACTAATTCTAATTAGGTGAATTACCTAATGCATGATTGTTAAATTAACTGTGTAAGTAGAAAAGTTGTTGAAAAGATTAGGTGAAATAGAAACTTTCACATTAGCTAAACTAGTTTAGGTAATAAATCAATTCTTTTATTTTCTGTGCATAATAAAAATGTATTTATTTATTGTTGATTTTAATACCTAAATTGCACTAATTTCATGAAAAAGTGGGAAAAGGCTGCGGGAGAAATTTCGACGCCCACCAACCACGCCCACCATAAAAAAACTTTGTAGATATCATATTTCTTATGTATGTGTTCCAAAAAATGCAAAACATTTATAAAAAGCAGAGAAAAGATTTTTTTTAATTTGTGCAAATATGGTCTAATATGGACATTTTTTTGAAACTTTCGGGCCCGATTGGCACGGGTAAACGTTGTCGTAAAAAAATTTTTTTTAGTTTCGTTCTTAGAATATAAAAACGCATAAAAAAACCTTTCAGCCCCTTGACATTTCCAAAAATCGCAAAATAAGGGACATTCTATTGTGTCATTGTTAAAGCTGCCATAGCATGTGGAAATTGATTCAGCTTGACCAAATTTAACTCAGATGAAACCATTTTTTTAATGATTAAAAAAAAAAAAAAAAAAATTAAACAAAAGTTAAATAGAAGGAAAGCTTTGCTCAAATTTTTTAAGGGCTTAATTAAATATGTCTTCTTTGTTTGACGCGACCATAATATTTTTCGACTGACAAATGAATTGGTCACCACATCGAACAAGTTTGCGGATTAAAATTGTGTGTTGTGACATTTGGAACCATTTATATATGTATATATTAGCAAAAACCCGCTACTTTGCCGGCGATAAAAATATTAAATATCATTAAAAAATTTAAATCTTTAAATTTAACTGCCGTATTCATATTGGAGTGGGAAGAGTGTGAATAATGGTTTGTTTATTAGATAAATTCACTGACTTGTTATTTATTTGTCATAATTTCGTCAACATTTTGATATTTAAACATCAAAAGTTTTTCGAAGCCTCTGCACTGAACCCTTTTTTGTTTTTATTTTCTTCTTTTGGGAACTTTTTATGTACATATTTTGAATTTTTTTGATATATTTTCGAAATGTTTGAAATATTTTGAATAATTTTAATTATTTTTGACATTTGTACTCAAATGATATTAAATATTAAAACTGCTTTATAAGAGGTCTATAGCACGTTTCAGCCATTTTTTAAAATCCTCTAATTTATAAATAAACAGTTTAAAACACTTTTTGACATTTTGATTGTTTTTGATACATTTTAAAATAATTTGACACATTTTTGACAATATTTGTTGTGCTCAGATGAGAAGAAAAAAATTTGTAAAATGCTTTATCGAGGTTTTATTGAAGGTTTCATTTTTAAAATTCTCTCATTTATCTAATGAAGGCATTATAAAAGGTTCATAAGTTTTTATTAATACAGCCGTTAGACTTTTGGTAAAATTTTGTATTTGCGTTGGAGCGACTAAGTTGTTCCATATGAATAAATTACCAGCTAACTAAAGCAATGAAAAAATATTAAACTTTCTTTATCTTCCTGATCTTGCTATTTTTTTCCATTGCATTGGTGTACTTTTCCATGCACTGTGACTATAAATAAATTGCTTTCATACGTAAAAATAGCAGCTGTGAGTTAAAAAAATTATATGTCGGCCTTATAGCCTTATAGAGAATTGTTCAATAATATCAAAAAAACAATTTTGTATCTAGGGAATATAGCTCCATTATTTGAAAATAAAATTCTTTGTTTTAACTGAAAAATTGCTCTTTGGAATTTTTGTCTGTGCTTTTATAAAATTTTAGATTAAAAAAAGTGGCAGCATTTGTATCGCACCCAATACATGTTTTTTTGTTTGTTTTTGTTTTGTGAACCTTGTTTCCTTTTATTTATCATGCTCAAAAAAGTTTGAAAAGAAAGCTTTTGTCTCACAGCGATTCTGACATATTTCTCAAATTAGCATTTCGAACAACATTTTTGAGTTGCACAGAGCTTAAAAAGAACACTTTTTTCTTCTCTCTGAGAATTGTATGGGTATGCTCTTTTAGTTTTAATTAATTATGTAAATAATGGTTAGCAAATTTATATAGCCTATGTTAGGGCCAGTGTTCGGACTTTACTGCAATTGCAGTAGATCTACTGCGCTTTTTAGAAAAATTGAATGTTTTACTGTGTCACTGCGGTTTTTTCAAATCTACTGCGATTTATTCTCAACAAACATTTGTAGGGTTATTTTTGTATTTATCTTACAAACGACAGGAAACACAGGCAATTTCTTATGTTTTGAATCCATAAAAAAATATGTTTCTGCAACATGAAACTATAAAGTATAGTTATGTATATATTTGTATTTAGGTATTTTTTTTATTAGTATAAAATTTACGTTCATGATTGTCAATACAAAAAAAAAAACTACTGCGAAAAAATTCGTTTTACTGCGATTTTTTTTTTAATTTACTGCGATTTACTAATTTCCGAGTCCGAACCCTGGTGCGGACACGTGTGTTAAGTTAGTGTTAATTTGAGTGAAAATATTGTAAAAACATTGTAAATAAATCTATAAAATACCGAGGAAGTGTTCAATTTGCAGAAAATCTTGTAAAAAGTTTAACCCAAAATCAACTGCGAAAATTTAACATAAAGAAACTAGATATGAACAGCTGATTTTGAAAACTAGCCCGCTTTTCTCTGCTTTCTACTCCACTCTGAGTCGGCCTTACCTTATAATTCTACTATGGTCAGGGCCAAGAATGATAGAAACCAGATTTCCAGGTTCCGCAACTGAGAGAGAGAGAGAGAGAGAGGATGACGTCGCAAGCGATATTGTCAGACTTTGGAATAATTTTACTCCTACCCCCACGTGTAAAAAATTTTTTTTTATTTTTATAATATGTTCATGTACCTCCTTAACCCATTGGTACAATAAAATTTTGTCAGTCTCGAATAGTTTAGGAGATAAAATCGCACATTTGCATACTTTTTTGTCAAGCAAAAGTACTGTGTGCATTAGATAACGAGACTGCGGAACGCGTAATCTTGTTTCTATCATTCTTGTGTCAGGGCTGGGCATTCTAACACAGTCACATTTTATTTTGTCTTGTTAGTATTAGTGTGCTCTCGAATCGCACACACTGAGCGAAATAGTTGTCACAATTATCTAGATTTGTAAGTTTTTATTTTTAGTCATCGGTATTCCTCATTATTTGTTTTATGAAATTAATTAATAAAAGTAAAATGAATTAATAATGCAAAGAATCTTATAAGGTAATATGGATGAATTATATGGAACCTTAATATGTACGAATAATCTATATATCACGAATTCCACGAAAAAGTCAACCTCATAGGTCAAAAATCGAATTGTAAAGAGAGAAGAGAAACTATATAGAGTATATTCTATCGAATTCGGACAACACGTTTTTTTTTTTTTTTTTTTTTTTTTTTTTTTTTTTTTTTTGTGTTTTTTTTTACTTTCGCGTGGTGAATAAGTTGAGCGAAAATTTTTCAGTTTTATTTTGATATTTGCCGTGAGGGCGTGCGCTGTTTATTACAACAATTAAAAAAAAAAATATTTGCTTTAAATTTTTTCATATTTTCCTAATAATCATAGGCGCATTCCTAGACATCTCTGGAGCATTCAATAATGTCTCAACAAATGCAATACTCAAGGGACTTCACGCAATAGATACACCACCAGCAATCGAGCACTGGATAAACAATTTACTAAATTGTAGAATGGTCCAAGCTGAGTGGGGTACAACAACCATGGAAAGGGAAGCACGCAGAGGAACACCCCAAGGAGGGGTTTTCTCTCCCCCACTATGGATCCTAGTTGTGAACGAATTACTCAAATACATTGAAGGCAAAGCCCCAAGGATAACAGCGTATGCAGACGACATAAGCATTATAATTGTGGGGAAATGTCTACAAACAATAAGCTCTGTAATGGAAAGAACACTCAAAGAGGTACTCAGATGGACTAACTCAGTCGGTCTAAGTATTAATGCTGAGAAAACCGATCTGGTGCTGTTTACAAAACGATACAAGATACCGCCGTGAACACCGCCAAAAATAAATAACATACACCTCAGCCCGAAAACTCACACAAAATACCTAGGGGTAGTCTTAGACAGTAAGCTGACATGGAGACTCAATGTAAACGAGAGAGTGAAAAAGGCCAATAATGCTCTATACGCATCCAAGAAGATGCTAGGCAGTACCTGGGGCCTCTCACCCTCTCTGATGCATTGGATCTACACATCGGTAGTTCGTCCCATTCTACTCCATGGAATCATAGTGTGGTGGCCGGCAGTAAACAAATCAACATACCTCAAAACATTGGAGAAATCCCAACGACAGACAGCGATCTGTATAACGGGGGCGTTGAAGACAACTCCAACTAAGGCCCTAGAAACCATTCTAAGTATGGACCCCCTGGACATACACGCTAAACTAATAGCCGGAAAAACGGCACAACGCCTTATAGCGGTTGATAACATTAAGAATCAGAACTTCGGACACTGTACAATCTTTAAATATTTGTCCAGTCTCACGGACTATATGATCCCCCGCATAACCACCAGATCAAGAGTACCAACTCTTGTAGGACCGAACGACTGGTGCAATGGAATTAAACAAACACAGATGGCAGCAAACATATTTACTGACGGCTCAAAAATGCGCACAGGGGTGGGAGCGGCAGTGTACTGTGCAGAGCCCGACATAAGGCAGTCGAACAAACTGCCGGACCACTGCAGCATCTTCCAAGCAGAGGTATTTGCTATAAGGAAGGCCGCAGAATTAGCCCTCGGAATTAACACTCATCACTCTCGAATCAACATATTTGTAGACAGCCAAGCGGCGATTAAATCCATGAGTTCCGATACCATCAACTCCAGAAATGCCCTGGCGAGCAGGGAAGCACTAGACGCTCTGTCCGACAGAAAGGAAGTGCGTATCTACTGGGTTCCAAGCCACCAGGGCATCGAAGGCAACGAGATGGCAGACGGACTAGCAAAGGAGGGCGCCGGGCTGGGAGCAGAGCTCACTGAGCATATACTGATCCCACTACAAGAACTATACAGCAACTTAGAAAAACGATCCGCACTAACAGCAAGTCGCAGGTGGGAAGACACGACAACCTGCAAAATTGCCAGAACCATGTGCGAGGCATGCTGCGAAAAACGAACTACATACATCCTTGCACACCCACGGAGTGTCTGCAGAACACTAGTAGGTATTCTTACTGGCCACTGCATGGTGGGAGCCCACGTAAAGAAGATGGGCATCACCATGGATGACAGCTGCAGGAAGTGTGTGGAACCAGGCACCGTAGAGACCCTGGAACACCTACTATGCACATGCCCCGCTATACTCAGATCAAGACATAAACTCTTAGGCTCTCCGACGTTCTCGTCACTAAAAGAAGTAGCCAAAACCCCTCTTGAATCCCTTCTAAAATTCGTGAATACGACGCAAATCTTTAATAAATTCTCCTGACCCACACAGCCTCCACCTAACCGGTACCACTAAGGACCTGTATGGTCTATGTGAGACTTCTACGAGAGGTGACCGGTCTAACCTAACCTAACCTATTATTTAAAATTGGGGACCAGTCAATCCGCGCGAGAAGAGCATTAAGATTAACATAGTCTGTTTTTTTAAAGTTAAAAATTTTATTATTCGCGTATTTGGAGCTAATTTATTTTCACTTTCGTTGGCAAGTAATATTGTTATTTCAAGAGTTGGATGAAAATCGTCTTCCGGAAAAGAATTTGGGTTCGAACTCGTATGATTTAAATTTCATCTCGTTTAATTTATTAATAGACAATTAAAATGTGTTCGTTTAATATAAATGTTGGTTGGCTGCATTTTTTTGCCAAGTTCATTTTAATATTTTCATGTTTGCTCGAATCCAATCCTTCAAAGCCATAACGTTGCTATATACCATAAGGGTGCTAGAGTCACAGTCACCAGATGAAAGAAATGACGCTACGCCAATAAGTTGGCCACATGCATACATTGGGCCACCAGAATCCCCTGGACAGGCACTAGTGTCTTCTTCATATGCACATATTTGGTGGTTATAGTATTGTGAGTGAAAATAATCGTCACAATAATGACTTGGTAGAATACCAAAATAGTTCCATTGTGCGAAATCAGATCTATGGCCTTCTTTATTTTCAATACCCCATCCAGCCGCTATCACTTTATCGGACTCACATACAAAACTTTCACCGCTTGGCAGTTTGGCGATATTTATGTTCGCGTTGATTGTTACTTTAAGAATTTTAAACACGGCAATATCGTATTCGTTACCTCCGGTAAGATTAAAATTCTCATGAATTTTCAAATTATTTGCAGTGACAGGGTTAACAGCAACATTAGTCTCATTAACATTTTGCTGATTGGATCCCATAAAGACGTTAAGCATAAATGGTCTTTGACCTCTAAAAGAATAATAAAAATTGACAAATTAGATAACAAGACAAGAATTAGAATTTCTGTGACAACGTACTTGCGAAAAAAACAATGGGCTGCAGTCAAAACACACTCAACACTAATTAAGGTACCGCTGCATAATAAAGTACCCTCCCTAAATTTAACATCAATGCGTACAAGAGATGGCATCTGTTTAGGTTTAACATTCTTGGCGTTAAACATGCGTCCTCTTGCCTCCACATCTGGTGCTGTGTTAGCCAAAACCAAGGCCAATACCAAGACGATTAATAGTTTCATAATGTACACTGTTTGAATTTATTTTAACTTATGATTTGCATGATAATCTGCGAGCTTTTATAGCTAAATTTTTGATGAAAAAATTGATGAAAACACAAATTATTTCACTTATAGGTGGGAATTTTTATTAACCTGAGTAAATATGTTTGCGTTATTTTTAATTCTAACAGAACTACAAATATTTGCACTAGTGTTTTAAAGAATTTTAATCCATATATACTGCTGCGTAAAAGCGTGAAGATATACGTGAAGAGCGTGAAGAAATGTGTTTAAAATTGATAGCATGTTGCAATAGTTAGACACCCATACGAAATGTTTAAAATAATAGTTAAATTTTATCGCAAGAAAATATACAATCTTCTGATTCGATTCGCCAAGAAATTGATTCCATAGAGATGAGGGATTTCGAAAATGTCTCAGTTCCTTTCTGAACTAGTCTATTTACCCATTTTATTAACGGCTCAAACATAACGGCTCTTTAAATTTGAAAAATATTTATGTAACTATATTAATTTTGCATAAATGAAGAAGGTTGTGTCATTGTTAAAGCGAAAGCCATAGAATGTGGAAGTTGATTCAGCTTGACCAAATGTAACATAGATGAAACCATTTTTTCAATGATTAAAAAAAAAAACCAAAATAAACAAAATTTAATAAGGAAAGCTTTGCTCAAATTTGTTAAGGGCTTAATGAAATATGTCTTCTTTGTTTGACTCGACCACAATATTTTTCGACTGACAAATGAATTGGTCAATACATAGAACAAGTTTACAAGCTACCATTTATATATATACTAGCGATACCCGGTGCGCGTTGCTGCACCCAGCAAGTATATTGGAAATGATAAGTAAATTCAAAACTTTTATTAGTCCCTTAGTCTGACACCACGCTCATGTTCCACTGCCCGTTACAGTTTCCCAGTAGCAGAACATCACTCCCACGTGACAATTCCATTATGAGTTTCAATGTCCTGTGACTTAAGCTTCCATAGCTATTCTGTATAGAGAATTGGGCCACACCCCCTTTTCCAATGCATAAACCAGTTTTCCAGTAGAAAGACTTTGGCAATTAGTAACTCCATACTGAGTTTTATTGTCATGCGACTTTTAGTTCCAGAACTATTCAATATCAAAAATTTGACTTGTGTGGTCGAAGCCATAACCCCTCTCCTATGCCCGTCCCAGTTCTCTTGTTTATTTATAAAAAAACTTATTGAATCACACAATGTCAATTCTATTAAGTAAAAAGTCAGCCGTTTGTTCCTTTTGTTCATTTATAAATTACAGGAAAACCACCGTCAAAACATGTGTAGAAAAGTTGCATGCAGCGAAACAAATAAACATACGTACATACATACATACATACATACATACATCAAGTCGGATTGAATCTCATTCTCATCAAAAAAATCCTCGACATGCCAAAGGTGGTCAGTGAATCCCCTTTTAACAAAACTGTGTATGCTTGTTTGTTTTGTTGTTTTGCGCTTGCTGAGAACAAAAAGAGTATAGTAGAGAGCAACATGCAGTTTATTGAGGCTCTCGCAGCACAAACGCATGAAAAGCTAACGATCAAGCAATGCATGGCATTGTGGATGATTTTTTAAAAAACTTAACACTTTTATTAAAGATACTTATTATTAAAATTTCGTAAAGAAAATAACCAATGAACCTTTTGTAGCATAAATGTGATATTTTAAAACTTATTTAAAAAAAATCGGACCAGTACTTTTGGAGTTTTGCGGACACAAAAAATTTTCACTTTCATTTTATATAATAACCCGCTACTTCGCCGGCGATAAAAATATTAAATATCATTAAAAACTTTAAATCTTAAAATTTAACTGCCGTATTCATATTGGAGCGGGAAGAGTGTAAATAATGGTTTGTGTATTAGATAAATTCAGTGACTAGTTATTTATTTGTCATAATTTCGTCATTTTGATATATAAAATCAACAATTTGAAAAAGAAGTCTCGGCACCAGTAATGATGCGCTGAATATCCTTATCGTCCATTAAAAGCATCGTCAGGGTGACAGTTTTTCGAAATTATTTTTGAAGGAAAAATTTTTTTCGTATCTAATAGGAAAGCAATACGGGTTTAAAATTTAATACTCATTTTATGTTGGTCAAAAACTGACCCTCAACGAAGTTTAGAATATTTGGCGCCGCCAAGGCTAATTTGGCGCTAAAACGGTTATACATCATTTAAAATTATGTTTCTGATAGTATTGGTGATTGCTCTGCAGATGCCTTTATTGATATTGGTTCAATTACAGTCTCAGTTAATGATGTCATTGAATCTATTAGAGATATGAAAAAATCATTTAAAGAAAATATTGATGGTTTTGCTTCCATAATTTTTATTAATTGTTCACACACATTAGCTGTTCCTCTTTGTGATATGTATAACAAGTCTTTATACAAGTAAGTAAGTAATGTATAACAAGTAAGTAAGTAAGTAAGTAAGTAAGTATAACAAGTCTTTATCTGAAGGCAACTTTCTTAAATCTTGGAAATTCCCTTCTATCACTCCTGCATTTAAATCTGGTTCTAAGTACAACGTGGCTAATTACCGACCAATATCTAAACTATCAATTGTGTCTAAGCTTTTTGAGAGTATAATCAAAGTAAAATTGAGTTTTTCGATTAAACGCTATATTTGCCCTGAACAACATGGTTTTGTTGCGGGGCGGTCTACAGTCACAAACCTGGCTACTTTCTCTGAGTACTGTGTATCATCCTTCGAACTTGGTCAAGTTGATGTGATTTACACAGACTTCTCTAAAGCGTTCGACAGAGTTTCGCATTAATTGTTACTCCGGAAACTTTTTAAAATGGGATTTCATTCTAATTTTTGGTATTGGATTAAATCATATCTGTCTGATAGATTATGTTTTGTCTGTATAAATAATGTTAAGTCTTATGATTTTGTTGCATCCTCAGGTGTCCCACAGGGTAGCATCCTCGGACCCTTCTTCTTTATTCTATTTATCAATGATCTTTCCAAATATATATGGCACTCTTGCTTTTTATTATATGCGGATGATCTAAAAATATTTAAAAAAATTTCATGTTCTGCAGATGTTATTGATTTACAATCTGTTATGTCAAGATTTTTGTCTTAGAGCGTATCTAATGGCCTTCATTTGAATTTTTCCAAATGTTTTCATCTCACTTTCTCCAAGCGTTCTCTACATACATTGTGCAATTCTTATTTTCTGTCAGACTCAAAATTCTTACTGTTTCTACATATCGTGATTTAGGAGTTATTTTGGAAACAAAATTTACATTTCTTGATCATATCAACTTTCTTATTCCAAAGGCCTACTCTCTACTTGCTTTTATACGTAGAAATAGTTCCGAGTTTTCTGATCCACTAACCTAAATATGTTATTTAATGCTTTTGTGAGGTCAAGAATGGAGTATGCCTCCATCTTTTGGAGTCCTTTCTATGTCTCAAATTCTATTAGACTGGAAAGGGTTCAAAAAAATTCTGCCAGGTACGCCATGCGATCGTTTAACTTTCATGACCCGTTACCTCCCTATAATACTCGGTTATTGCTGTTAGGACTAAAATCACTTGAGTCAAGACGCAAAATCGCATCACTACTTTTAGTTCATGATATCGTCTCCGGTTCTATTGACTGTCAATCACTTCTTGAGCTCATTACTTTTAATTTTCCTACAAGAAATTTAAGAAAATCAAAATTGTTTTATATAAAATATAGTAGAACTAATTATTCATTAAATGAGCCTAAAACAAGGGCGTTGATTCTTTTTAATGAATTAAATTTGTCTAATGATTTTGATCTATTTGTTCCTAAGCAAATATTTAAAAACTTTGTAAATAGTATTTTCTTAACATAGCATTACGCTATTTTAATTTATAATTTTTACTATATGTTTATATATTTAAGTGATTTAATTACGAATTCTTTTCTGAATCTAGTCTGTAAGGAAATTGTATTCCAAAGACTTCTGAAATAAACTAAACTAAACTAAGCTAAAAATGGTGTGCGATAATCCAGTCGATATATCAACACACTTTCAAACACACTCTTTGCACAACTTTTTCTTCCATTATGAAATGCGCAGATCAGACTCAAGGTGAACTTTTTAACAAAGCAATAAGAAAGAAACTACGTGACAGATCGCGCTAAAAATTAACGCCCAAGCCTATAACAGTGTTGTCAGTCTTCAGTCTTCAAATCTAAAAAAAAAAATCTTCAGCTCTATGACAACTGTTGTTGTTTCATTTGCACAGCCGGAATGTAGATTTTGAACAAATGGTATATTTGTATAGTAAGTTTTTTAATTATTGCATATTTTGTTTTATTTTACCTCCATTTTTATTTATATTTTTATTTTATTTTTATTTTATTTTCATGTAATTTTATTATTACTTTGTCCAAAAAAGTGTCCAAAACACCCCTAAATTATAAAAAATTTCAAGAGCTCCAAAAAAAAAAGCTTTCAATAAAAAATCTAAGCCGCCGCACAGAGGGGTGAAATCGCAAAAAATGGATATTAATTGAAAAATGAAAATTTGTTTTTTTGAAAAATACTTAGTATCCGATTAAAGTACATATATAAAATTCTACATCACTACTGAAAATTTCAATGTCATATGTTGTTTACTTGTCAAGCTGCTAGGCTTGTGCTAAACAGTTCCGAGGTCGGAACGAACATGGAACGATTCTTTTGTACACCGGAACTAGTTCGCGGAAACATGTCCGCGGAACTATGTAGTTCCTTTGAGCTGTAGTAGCAATTTTTTATGGTTTTTGTATATGTATTCTCTACACCTGAACAGAGGGGCTTTAAGAGAAGAGGATTAATATGTATGACCGACCCCCATTACTTTTGAAAAAGGAACATTTTTTCCTTAGACACCTGTTCCCTCCGACCACTCCTTAGGGGGGCTCCCATAGAAAAACGCAATAGGGGCATATTCATTTTGTCACTCTGTTTGTAAGCCCCATAAAGAGGCATAGGTATAGCAAAGTATATATATTCTTGATCAGCATCACCACCCAAGTCGATTTAGCCATGTCCGTCCGTTCGTATGTAACTTATAAGTGCTTAAAAAGAACAAATTAAGCTCTCGAGCTCTATTTAGCTCCGCAGTTCCATTTGATTGAATGAAACTCATACAAATCATATGCAGCAGATTGTAACATGTCCGCGGAACTATTTAGTTCCGCAGTTCCATTTCATTGAATGAAACTCATGCAAATCATATGCACCAGATTGAAACATGTCCGCGAAACTATTTAGCTCCGCAGTTCCATTTGATTGAATGAAACTCATGCAACTCATATGCAGCAGATTGTAACATGTTCGCGGAACTCTTTAGTTCCGCAGTTCCATTCGGTTGAATGAAAGCATGTTCAAAACGAAATAAATACAGCATTGCGCGCAACAAGAACGTCGAAATGTCATCTTACCATCACACATCAGTTGTTTCGTTCGTTCGCAAACATATCTTTGCACTTATATGCGTGTAAGCCATAATATGTGTGAAAGAGAAGTCGGTTCGTATTGATTTATAGAAAAAAATTCATTGCAACCGGAACTGTTTGAACATGCTAAAATTGAATGGAAGGAACGATTGGAACTATGTCCGACTGTGAACATAGTTCCAGGAACTATACAGGTTCGGAACGACCCATCTCTACAAGCTGCATTGTGTTAAAGTTAAGTAATTTTTGAGCTATTCGCGCACAATAGTGTTAATTGAAATTCGGTATATTTCGACGCTTAATATATAGTTTTTCGCAAGTCAAAAGTAATACTTTCACTATGGAATTTTCAACCTCAGGTATTTTAGCGTTGTTCTAAAAATAATTGTGTAAACAAAAAATGTGTAGAAATATTTTTAAAAAATATTTTAAAATGTGTCTAAATTTTGGCTATTTTCAAAATATTCGTGAATATTTAAATATGAATGGTGTTAGTTGGCGTTAGTATATTAACTTTTTAAGAAACTACAGTTCTTAGGCTTTCATATTCAGTGCTAAAATGTTGCGCGTTTTTGCGCGAATTTTTTTTATTAAATTAACTGTGAAAATAGTCACTCAAGCAAATAACACCAGTTCTTGTCTTTTGTTTGCTTTTTCTTCGTTTTCTTTGTTATAATTGCTGTTTTTGTATATCGTTATCATGCCACCAACCTTGCATAAGTTTTTAACACATGGCTCAGAAATCATTTCGCATGCGCTATTACCGATCGATGAACTGTCTGAGGAAGCCCAGGAAGCCCGAAATAAAGATTTTAAAAACTACAGAGAACATTTTTCTCGCAAATGTAGTCGGGAGGATTGCAATCGAGACATATTAAATAGGTTCCTACTTAGTTCAGATCCAATCCTATCTGGTAAAACAAAATTGTCAAAAAAAACAAAATTCCACCAACTTCCAAAATCAGTAGTAGATCTACTAGTTTCGCCTTCAGTTTTGACGAACGTGGCACCAGAAAGCACAAATCATGATACAGATGACGATGATGATTATATCGAGGGCGATGCATTGGAGTTTGATGACTTTGGGCATATTTCTTAAAATTGCAGGTCAGAAACACATGTCTTATAATAAATATATACATAAATATAAATACTTATGTATAATTTTTTTCCTATTTTGTAGATCGAACAGTTTTAATATCTGCTTTGAGTCCTGAATTTAGTTACATATATGATGCAATAATCCCCCTTTCGTCTACGTAATTATATTAAAAATAAATTGATTACTATGTAAAAATTGTATTACTTTTTTTTCAAAAAAAAAAAAATCTGACTGAGCCAGAGAATTTTTTAAAAGGGGCGTGGCACCGCCCTATTCCACCTTGGATGTAATTCATACTGTACGATCAACATATATACCAAATCTCATCTTCATACCTCTGATAGTTCATGAGATATATCCGTTCTAAGTTTCAGGTTATATGGGCGGTGCCACGCCCATTTATCCAATCATAACCAAGTATAGCCAAGGACTATTAGCAGGTCAACAGCACAACATTGGGAAAGTTTCATGACAATCGGTCTATTACTATGGCCGCTAGAGCTATTTTTAATAGTGGGGAGTGGCACCGCCCACTTTTCCAAAAGATGTGTAGCCTATGACACTAAGTGATAACGTAGCATTCTAATAGTGAAAGAATTTTTAAAATCGGATAAATAGTTTAATTAATCTCCATTTTTAGCGATTTCTCCCCTCTGTGCGCCGCACAGTGCGTTTTTTTCAATTTTTTTTACATGCAATAACAATCGAGTTTAGCTACTACAGCTTTTTCGCACATTCTCATCATTAACGCATTAAAAGTCACAATCCAAAAATCTTTGAAATTCAATGAAATTGATACTAGTGGCTCGTAATAAGTTAATGTGAGAAAAATTTACCCACCAAAATATGGTTGGGCTAAAGGACAACACAAGACGTCACGACTAACCATGCAAAGACATAACCATGCAATTACACAATAGTTTTTAATCTACTTTTGAGTTGACCTTTAGACAAGTTAACATAAAAAAAGCTTCAATTGTTAACTGATTTACTCATACGGTTTAAAGGAACAGTTAACATATAATTTGTTCTACTAACTGGTAAGTAAATTAAATTCTTAGCATTTCTACTACTTCTACGATTAGAGTTAAAATTAATAAGAGAAAGAAGTTCTGGAGAATCGAATACACCGGTTACGAGTTGGTGCAAATAGACGATATCAGCAGACTTCCTTCGCTCACTCAATGATTGCATTTTTAAAAGTTTTAAGCGATCCTCATATGGAGGAAGGTTTAAAATGTCAAATCCATTTAAGCCCCTTAGGGCAAACCTAACAAAGCATTTTTGGATTCTCTCTATTCGATCAACATTCACATTGTAACTTGGAGACCAAACTTGACTTGCGTACTCCAAGTGAGGACGCACTATTGCATAGTACAACGTTGTAGTCGTAATCATGCTATTGAATTCCTTGGCCCAGCGTTTAATAAATCCAAGCATAGAAGATGCTTTTTTTACAAATGTTATCAATATGAATGTTAAAGGAAAGCTTAGAATCCATACATATTCCCAGATCTTTAACGACATCCACACGACATAAAGCAGTATCATTTATCTTATAATCAAAAACTAAATGATTCCTTTTTCGCGAAAAGGTCATAGTTTGGCATTTATCTGGATTAAGAAACATATTATTTTTAGAACACCAAACTTCAAAAGATTTCAGATCGGACTGGAGTAGGGCTGAATTGTCTTGAGAATTTATTTTTCTGTATATTTTCATGTCATCCGCATAAATAAGCAGATGAGAGTTTTTAATGATATGGGTCACATCATTAATGGCTAAAATAAACAGAAGTGGACCTAGGTGACTTCCTTGAGGAACACCTGATAACGCAATAAACTCAGTAGACAAAAGCCCTCGGAAGATATAAGAACGGTCTGTCAAATACGATTTAATCCAGTTTACAAAATATTGTGGAAATCCAATGGACTTAAGTTTAAATAGAATTAAATTGTGTGGTAACTTATCAAATGCCTTGCTAAAATCAGTGTAGATGCAGTCGACCTGGCAACCAGATTCAATGGTGCTTAAGCAAAACGTTGTAAAATCGAGCAGATTAGATACCGTAGATCTGCCATTAACAAAACCATGCTGACGAGTTGTTATGACTTCACGACAGTGAACTTTTACCCGATCATACACGATTCGCTCAAAAAGTTTTGGAATCGATGACAGTTTAGCAATGGGCCTGTAATTAATAACATCATTCCTGCAACCTTTTTTAAAAATAGGACTAATAAATGATTTTTTCCAAAACAGTGGAAAATAACTTTCGTTTATAGATTTATTAAATAACAAAGAGAGTGGTTGACACAAAATTGAACCGCATTGAGTTAACACTGCGGCAGGAATTCCATCAGGTCCAGCGCTAAAATCTTCATCGATCGAACTAATATATTTTAAAATATCCTCTGAGGTAAAGGATAAAGAGTCCAAAGAAACTCTGGGAGTAGAATTCATATATTCAAAATACCCCTCATCAGGATCAAAAGAATCCGAACAAAATTACTCTTTAAAAAGATTTGCAAATAAACTTCAAATAATGACGGGATCGTCAGTAATTCCATCAACAGTTTTGAATGATGAAGGGAATCCATCGGATTTCTTCGTAATATTTATGAATCCCCAAACTTTTTTGGATCAGACAGTATTCTCAGCTTTATATTGTCTAAATATTCATTATATAATGCAGCTGATCTATTTTCAAATTCCAGAAACAAACGTTTGTAGGTTTCCAGGTCATTTGAGTCTAAACTACAGACATATTTCTTCCAAGCCCTATTCCTGTTGTTGCGAAGAGTTTTTAAATCCTTTGTGTACCAAGGGTACGCACAGTTTTTCGCAAATTTGAGGCTATATGGTACGGACTGAGAGAACACAATAAAGAGCTCCGTATAAAAAAAACTTATGGAATCATCAAGGTTATTTCCATTTAAGTACTCTAAAATAACATTTAGTTCGTTATGAAGTAAATGATTCAACTTCAAAAAGTCAGCTTTTTTAAAATTGAATTCATAAACTTTATCGATTGAACTCGATTTTACTATGCTCTCTCTGTCCGATTTATACCAAATGCTCAATGGTGGATGGTATTCATCTACAATAGTCAGAGAATGGAAGGCCCTCTTAACAATCACATTGTTGCTGTCTGTAGTTAAGACCAGGTCAAGAAGTCTTTCAAGACTATTATAAATACAACTAACTTGTTGTAAGTCAGAACATATATTGTTAACAAATATATGTTCTTGGCGAGTCTTCGAATTTGATGCACAAAAATATGTATCATCGTCGGAAGAATGCCATTTTAAGTCAGGCAGATTGAAATCGCCCAACAGTAAAATGTCGTCATTAACGTCAAGTAGATTTATAATATATTCTATGCAATCCACAAGGCTTACATAGACTTCTGCACTGCTCTTTGGGGGAACATATGCATTAATAACATATACATTGGAATTACAATGTAACACCTTAACGCATCAAAGTTCGATATTAGAAGAGCAGGGAATATCAATTAAGGAACTGACAAAGGAATTCCTTACAGCTAAAAGGACACCACCACCAACAGGTGGTGTCTGTCCCTTCTAAAAACTTGAAAAATATTGTCAAACAGTTCCAAGTCAATAATGTTTCTGTTAACGCGATAATATCCTCAGAGAAATTCTGAGACCCCAAAAATATGTCGCGTATTTTAGAACGTAATCCCCTTACATTTTGATAGTAAAGGGATAATCTATTTAGTGTTTTTGGGTCTGATGGGCGATTTTATTCGTCCTTCTAGACTTATTTTTAGGCGTAAACTCAGAAACGAGGATATTATCGGCCCTCATTTTAGAGTTAAGAACAGATGCAAACTCTTCAGCTGCAACCGTTAGAATAAAGAAGGCGTGGGAAGGCTTGTTGCCAATTTTTTTGCATGAACAGAATGCATTTTGTCTAAATAAAATGTTTTGTTTGACAAACGTCAATACATTTTCACTTGTTGTGTCGGGCTGAAGACGCGAAATGAATAAGAGTTTTCGCCTTGACACTGCCCTTAAATTAATTATTGGGTTATTGGGCTCGGTTGAAATCACATTTGGACTATTAGCCAATGGAGGAGTATAAGAAGGAGGTGAAGAAATAATTGTAGTATCGTTTATTGCAGGCATAGCTGAGGGCTGCTTAGCCTGAGGAAGGTTTGAAGACGTCATACGACCCGTATTATTTTTATTTTTGTTTTTATTTTTATTTTTCCTCTTCTTTTTAGAAATATTCTGGTCTCTTCAGACTGAATGTTTGTTTGCGTCCCGGAAGAGATTGTCTGAGACAAAGAAGGCGAAATTTTTTCCGGTGAAGTACATTTATCGTAGACGCTGATACTGGGTGCGGCACTAACTTCGCTAAAAAATGTAACAATATCCCTAAAATTGTTATTTAGCAAGTTGAGACTTTCACCAAAAAGCTTGATTTTAGAATAAAGCTCATCTGGGGAAAGGGCCCTGCACGAAGCACAGTACCAGCGAAGACCAGACCGGACAGACATTAAATCGTCTAAGCACGATTTGGAGATACCCGCACAATTAGCATGAAACATTTGCTCACATGGGCCAGAACAGCTGAACATGGGGTTCAGAATATTCTGGCTTCTGCAAAGCTCGTTAAGGGAACAAGCATAAATATTTTCTGCAGAAAAATAGTCCATGATTATTCTTTACAGAATTGAGCAATTGAGCAATATATGTATAGAAACAAAAAAAAATGTGCTTATAGGGTTTAATTTATACACTTTACCAAGTAGTGAGCGCAACAGTTAAAAAACAATAACAACACTACTTAGCTTAGAAAAAAAAAACAAAACGCCGCACAAAGAGGAATGAAAAATAAAAACAACACTGCAAGCAAGCTAGCATGCAAGCAAGCGCTTCAACCTTAACAAAAAACTTTTTACAAAAACAATAGACAATTTAACATTAATATAAAGAGATATAAATTTTACAATTTAAGAGTTAAAGATTTACACAATATATATCTCAAACACAGCTAGTACTCTTAATAATGAAAACACTCACTATTTAAAATACGTACCAAATATTTAAACACAAAACAAATAATTTAAACAAAAAAAGCACGCAATTTTGTTAAGCACAAAGCAAAAACACTACCTACACCGACTAATAGACGAGATCAACTGAACGAGACGAGATCAAATTTTAGGATGACATTTGCAATTATCTCAAAAACTACAGGATTTTCCAATAGGGACTTGACAACTTTGAATTAAATTTCTGGACGCACCATTTCACTAATCCTCAAACTGTCACGATCAATTTATTCAGTAAACTCAACATTTTCATCGTGGTGAAGTACACGATCAAACAACGTCTGCAAGTTATAAAAATTTACTACCGAAATTTGGAGTCGGTGATGCAACTTTAAGAGCTTCAAAGTTGGGTTCATCAATAAGCAAAATATGCGTTATTGGTCGGGTGAAAATCCACATGTGTTTCATGAATCACCATTTCATCCACAAAAAATAACTGTTTGGTGCAGTTTGCATGCCGGCGGCGTCATTGGACCATATTTTTTAGTCGACGATAACGATCGTAACGTTACTGTGAATGGCCATCGTTATTGCGCCGTGAATACCGATTATTTTTGGTCCGAATTGGAAGATATGGACTTGGACGACATGTGGTTCCAACAGTACGGAGCCACAAGCCACACAGCACACGTTACAATCGATTTATTGAAGAGTAAGTTTGATGAGCGTGTTATCTCAAGACATGGGCCAGGCCGCCTCGTTCGTGCGATTTGACGCCTCTAGACTATTTTCTTTGGGGCAACGTCAAGTCATTGGTCTATGCTAACAAGCCGACGACGTTGAAAGAGCTCAGATCCAATATTGAACACGAAATAGCGGCCGTTTCGGCCGAAATGTGTGGCCGAGTCATCGAAAATTGCGTCCAACGAATCGACCGCTAGATACATATGCCCGCGATGGCTATATGAACGAAATCGAGTTTCATTCATAAATGTTTTGATTGTATTTCAAGCCGATAATAAAGTTTTTGAAATATCTCGAATGGTTTGCGTTTTATTTAAAAAAAAAGTTGTTAAGTCCTTAATGGAAAACCCTTCATAAGAGCTAGGATCATAAAATTTTGTACCAATGCTTTCTATGCCAAGGAAAGTAATTTGACCAAAAATTACAATTATAGGTCAACTACCACGCCTTCTACCCATACAAAGCCTTTTTGTATGGGAAGTATGCATTCTTCCATGTATAACGCATATAAAAAGACATCTCCGGTATAAACATATATATATATATATATGTATATATTAGAGCACCCATATGTGCAAAGGTGTTTTTTTTTCGCTCCACCAGCATTTTCTAATAGAATGAGGATAAAAAATAAGATCTGCATCAAAAGGCGGGTATTGTTAGTGGAAAATAGTTTCATTTAAAGCACCAAAAACGGGCTTAAAATTGCTTGAAAAAAGCTCAAACAACTTTTGCTCTGTAACTTTCTTAAAAAAAGTTAACGGCTTTAATTTTTCTTTTTTTCGACATCTTATATAATTAATACGCAAACATCGAATGTTGTCGTACACTTTTCAATATTTATTTTAGAATAAGGACAATGAAACGTATATCATTCGAAAGGTACTGCACCATAGATGTGCTGAATTATCTTAGATTTTAAATTGATGACCTTTGACCCGAAATATTAACGTTGAAAGTTTATATCAATTTTAGTTAGGGATCTCAGAACTGGGAAGAGGTAGAATGAAGAATGTGGTATCAGACGAAAGGCTACACAATATGATTGAATATAAGATTGGTGACCTTTGACCTCAAATATGAGCGGAACAGAGCATTTATTAAATAAAAGCTAAACTATAAGAGATGGAAAAACATGATATAAAAAAGAAATTTAGACATTCATAAGATGTGCAAAAAATACTTTGATATTTTTCACCATCGTTGACGGTTACCCTACAATAAGCACTTTTTCATGTAATAAGTGCCAATATATATTGTGATGGCAAAATTGCTTACAAATAGTAAATTTTGAAAAATTTCCGTTATTTTGACATCAAAATTATTGTGATATCTCGAAAACTATAGATGTTCTCAGTACAACGTTTTTTGTATGAAAATTCGTTGGTTGAGAAAAATAACGGTATACGAAAACTTTTTTGCTAATATTTTTCACGAATAGCATGTTAAAAATGTTTCCCGTTATTATGACATCAAAAGTATTGCCATATTTCGAAACCTGTAGATTTTTTCCATACAATGCATTTCTTAAAGCAATGTCATTGCCTCAGAATGAGAAAAAAAAACAATTGATATTTCAAATTTTGATTTTGCATGTAAATATCTCAGCCATTTTTCAATCGATTTTCCTTAAATTTTCTTTGTCTGAAAGTTTAAAAAAAATCACTTTGGAGAAATAAGAAAATATTTGCCGTTATCTCTCTAATTCAATTTCTTATGTTGTTTTCAAAAAAAGTCTAAAATATTCAATTTTTGCTCAAAATTGGACCGGACATTCTTTTTTTGTAATTTTATTTTTTTTTTCTGTTTTCTTCTCTCACACTCTTTCATATAATATATCATTTATTTGCAAAAATTGCTTCATTTTGATATATAATTTAATAAAGTGTTTCTATCATCGAAAATCATGAGCTACCCCCTATGATTTTTTTGATGAAAATTACATTTTTCAAAATGTTGTTTTTGTATTTTTTACAAAATTCTACAGCTTAAAAAATTATTTCTGTGAAAATCTTTTTCAAATATTTCAAACCACTCCAAAGTTATATACACAAATCTATGTTTTAAGCCATTTCCTTATCTACTTTATATATTATACATATTATTATTATTTATATATCTATGTATATATAAATAGGTGTACGCAGAACAGTTAAGAAACATTTTCTCCCGTGTTTCTCAACCAATTTTGATATTTTTTTTTAAATCAATAAGAGTAGGGAAAAGGAGTGCACCGAATATCTATGGTTGGCAATTCGACCTCAAATCAGACGTTCCATTCCACTGGTTACATTTGATGGGCGTTGAAATAAAGGCGAGGCACTTTTCATCAGCCCAAATTTTCGGTATAACTTTTGAACTATAAGTCACAAATCAATGAAACTTGGTAAGAACTTCCTTCCTTGACAAAGGGGCGTGGAAACACTCATACAACTCAAAGTTGTTATATCAAATAGCTTTGGAAGCATTTCTACTGGAGGTAGAATAAGGGAAGTAGGGTACTGTGACGGGCATTATACAAAGGGGTGTGGCTCCGCATATGTAAGCCACATTTTTGATATCGAATAGCTTTGAAAGTAAAAATCACAGAACATGGAAAATCAGAATTGAGTTACTGTTTTGTGATTTTCTGCTGGTGGTGCGGTATGAGTGCGGGTACGTTTGCATATGATTGAAGAAAGAAAAAAAATGTTTCCAATAAAAATACAAAAAAAAAATCAATTTTAAATGGTCGAATCTCGACCAAAGGTGATACTAATACAATTAAACAGGTAAGACTGCCCGTGCAACTTTTTTTATGTAGATGCGATATTTGATGGTGTTTTTGAAGATCAAACTCAATTTTTTACTTAATTTTTATGTTCTATTTTTCTTAAAAAAATTCCCAAAAATCATAAAAAAATCTGCGAACTGATAGAACTATATCATCATAAAGGGAATTTATTGAGGTTTAAGAAATTTATGAGTTTTCATTATTTTTTTGCGTTTCACCCATGAACTGACGTCTTAAAGGCAAACAAATGATTTTTATTTTTGCTTCATTCAATGGAAATCTTTCAAATGTAACGTATATATTATACGTGTAAATTTTTCGAAAAAAAAATTTTTTTTAATGTGTTCTTTATAGTTTTAAGAATATACATACATATTTTTAAATCGGTATTTAAAAAAAAAACAGAAGTTATAACGGTTTTCGTTAATCTATGTCTAAGCTCCATACAACAAATAAAAAAATTTAAACGCGATTTCCTTGAAAGTAGTTTTTTTAAAACGGTTCGATAGATAACTCGAAATCTATTGGTTCAATTTCAATGATTTTTTTTTTTTGCATTTTGTTCGTTATTTTTTCCTTTAAGCATCCCCCCTAAATTCAAGTATCTATTTTATTTTGTTTTTTTATATAAACAAAAAAGCGCGCAAAAATGTATAATTTTTTCGAACTTTTTACTTCAACTTCCGCTATAATTAAAAAAAAACCCCGGGGGTCTTGTATAGGGGGGATGCTTAATAGAAGGCCTATGCCTCAACCCTATTTATGTCACGCTATTTGTATAACGTAAACTGTCACGGTGTGAGACACTAATACAAAAAACATAATTATTTTATTGAAAAAAGAAAGTTTAATACAAAATATCGTTCATGGAGGATTAATTTCTTTTATTAAAAAGAAAAATAAAATTATTTATAAATAATGTGGAAATTGTTATTAAACTATTAATTTGTACATTTAAGGCAAACTACACTTTTCTGTGAATGCTCGTTACTCATGGGTTTCTGACTATTACCACGGAATTGCTTAGAAAATCATCCTTTTTTATAAGAGGAACAGTTTAGTTGACGCCTCTTCTTTGGATATATTGTTTTCCATTATCACGTCTTTTGCAAATACCAGTGTGTTAGAGTCACTACGTGACAGTTCATGTTATTTTTTAATATTTTGTGTAATAGGTAAATATTATAAAAACATAAAAAAAATTAATTGTATATTACAGAAACAGAATGACCAATAATAAAATATATTTAACTTATTTTGCTTTAAAACAAGTTTTAAGTCATTTATATTGGTTTGAAATTGAATAGTGACGCAAAGACACAGCACCTAAAGCTAAAAGAAAAATGTTAATAAATAAATGCTCGTTTAAATACTCAAATTTGTACTAATTTATTTTATTTATAGGAATTGAACCAGAAACACATTTTAAGTTTTGACTTATTTCTGGCATTTCAGTTGAATATTCAGCTTTTGTGTATTCAGAGACTTAAAGTAGAATTTTATGGAAAAATTTTTTGTGGAACATTTTAACCCATTTATCCTTGTTTTATGGGTCTTTTTTGCATTTCATCATAAAAGGGTAAAAAAAGACCCATAAATTAAGAAGTTATGGGGTTAAAATGTTCGACAAAAATATTTCTCGTAGTATTTTACATAAATCTTCAGAACACATTGCATACCCAAAATGTAAGGATAACATGATTTCCTATGCCGATTCACTATAAGAATGTTCAAAAAGGGGGAAACTTAAATACCCCCTAAAATAAGACTTCTACGTAAACTTTCAAAACGCCGATATACGTATATTTTTTTGTCCCCTCTATCAGAATCCGTTGTCGGAACCTTGTTATTTTTTTTTCGAGTTGAACAGCGTAATAATTACGATTCCTGATTAAAACAGATTTATTATATTGCAGAGTCCATCAATTAACCACTTAAAAATCAGCTTTTTTGGCGAAAATTAGAAAAGAGGGAGGAAATTCAACCTATAATTATGCTCACTGGAAGCATCATGAACAGCTATGGGCAGAGAGCGCTCTTAGAGCGTTGAGAGTAAGAATTGAGAGCAAAGGCTTATGTAGCAACACAAACGCAACAACAAAGCAAAGACAAAAGCCAAACACAGAAACAACACAGAAGCTTTAAATGTGGTGGTGCCCATACCCGATCATGAACCAGAAAACATAATCCCTTATTTTCATGGAGTAAAATTAAAATTCTTTGTCAATATTAGAAGCGGTTGATATTAGCTTCAAAATTATTATCATTTTTAATTTAGAATATCCACTTGCTTCTAAATCAGTGTCGGCCGACACCTATGCACGCGTGCTTCGTGAAACTTCGTATTTTTACACCGACATAAAACTGCCTGTCGTGCTTTTACATCGACGCTGCCGATTATTCGTAGCAAGAGCGCTCAGTCGATGTTTCGCTTTTGGCTAGTTAACATCACGCTTCTATGCGCGCAATTTATTACGTAATTTTAAATGCTTACACGTAAAAAAATGTTCAACCAAATGTGGGAATTAGCATATTTTTGCTTTAAAAATTGGTTTGGGGAAGCTTAAACTGAATTTGTCAGAAGAAAGTAGGGTGCGATACCAGTGCTTTTTTTATTTTGAAGTAATATGCAACATAAATAATATTAGTACTATTAGAAGTCGGTAGAATGTTATTAGTAAAAGATTACTTTCCAAATAAATATGTAATATTGATATTAATAATAATTATATGGATATTGATATTATTTATAAAATATTAATATTAATGTTATTATTAATTATTATTTATTTAATTTTTTTTATTTCAATTCACTTTCATATACCTGCATTCATTTAGAATGCCGCTTAATTTTAATAATAAAAAATTTCTTTAAGACTCCTGCGAAGTAAAATTTTTACAGTGTAAGCCAAAGAGAGATTCTTTGCTCTCACTTGGGCGCACACTACTGCAAAATTGAATGAACTGTGTATGTATTTTTTGGCCGACACTGTTCTAAATCATTGGTGGGCATTCTTATACAGCCGCAATCTTGACGTCTATGTGTATTTGTGCATTCAAAAGCTTTCTAATGTTAAAAAAGTGTGTCAAAAGCTCTAACAGAGTACGTGTGAAGTCTAGCAGCGTACGTGTGGCGGCAGAGAAAGCTTTTTGCCCGCGAGCGGTAGAATGCCCGACATTGTTCTAAATTAGGGGTGGGCACAATTCTTGCACGTGCTGCGACTGCGTGTAAGCAGCGGGCGAAATCAATTCAATGATGAATTTGGGGGTGAATCGGATTGCGGAATGGAAAATCCTCTCTGTAATCCTCTCACAATATGCAATCACAAGAGCGCACTTGAGATTGCGTTAGTGCAGAAAAATATGTATTCATCTCATATATAGAACGATCAAAGCTTCAGTGTTCGAGCGAACGTCAAGCAAGCAAATTCTGCGCTTGCAGTAATTTTTTGTTTATAAATTCTTTTTTCAAAATACGACTATTTATAAATCATCTACCCTGAAGTCAGATTTAATTTTTGAAGTGAAACTTCTTAGGCGGCGCTTCGAAATTTGAATGAGAATATTGAGGAGTGAAATTTCAAGGTCAATTTACTTCATTTCGTTACACGATAGAGAAGAAAGATATGTTGTACAGTAGATAGAATGAGAGAGATATACATTGTATAAAAGACTGAAAAAAATTTCTTTGACAGCGCTGAGTATCGAACCTGCAATCTCAGTTTTATAAAGCCAACGTGCTATATGCTGGGATAAGGTCTTCATATTTAAATGTTGTCTACATACCAATTAAACAAACTACTTTTGCTGTAGATGCCCAGCGGGAAAATAAACAGCGCTCCTAGCGGGAAAAAATAACAGCCTTATTCATAAACACATTTTAGAGGCAGTGTAACTTTAAACAAGAAAACGCTATTCATAAACATTTTCGCAACCATGTTTTTTGTTTGTCTTTTCGTTTAATATCAAAGACATGCTCCATATGCGCCCTTTGCAGCATTATTTTTATGTGGCGGCCATTGCAAATCCATTGGAATTCTTAATTTTTGTAGAGATTTTTTTTAGTTCAGACACAAACCTTACAAACATGAGCAGCGAATGAAAAAATGTTTATGAATAAAGCCCAAGAATGATAGAAAAATAGATTGCGCAGATAGTAAAAATAATTTTCTACGATCTGCGCATCTAAGTTACGATAGACTTACGATATGAGCTTACGATATGGCTTTCTGTCCCCAGCTAGACACCTAACTGTTAGATATGCCATATACAGTGGTTGTCAGCTTATTTGATGCAAGTGAAAAAAAAAGTTAATACTTCAATTATCTGCTAAACTAAATGAGATATTTACAAAAGTTAAAAGCCATTTTTTTATTTCAGAATATGTGTTTTTAAATTATGTAATTAAAATTTAAATTAATTTTATAATTATAAGGAAAACAAATAAGAAAACAAAAAAGTAGTATTTTCAAATTGAGCAGCTTATTTGATGCAGTATAAAAAACATTTAAAAGATAACAAAATAGCTAATTATTTGTAAGATTTTAACATTTGGTGTGGTAACCCTTTTGAAACACAACATCCGACAATCTTTTTGGCATCGATTCAACAAGTTTTAGTGTGGTTTCTGGCGTTATTTTGTTCCACTCATCCATTAAAGCTTTCTTGAGACCTTCTTTACTAGAAATGTTGTGTTTTCTAATGTTGGTTTCCAACAGTGCCTATAAATTTTCGATGACATTCAAGTCGGGTGACTGCGCCGGTGGTTCCATCACATGCGGGCAGTTCCATATGAGCCAGGTCTGAACCACACCAGACTTGTGCTTGGGGTCATTGTCCTGATAAAACCGGAAGTTGCGCCTTAGGTTCAGTTTTTCTGCACTTTGCAGCAAATTTTCTTTCAGGACATTAAGGTACATAGTTTTGTCCATATTTCCTTCTATAAACACCAAATTTCCTACACCAGTTGCTGCCATGCAAGCCCATACCATGACACCTCCACCACCGTGTTTTACTGTTGCACGCAAATTCTTAAGCTGAAGCTGTGTATTGGGCTTTCGCCACACGTAGGACCTTCCATCCGAACCAAATATATTAAATTTGGATTCGTCTGAAAAAATTACGGTTTTCCAGAAGTCCAAGTCCTTTGAGATATGGTTTTGTGCGAAGTTTAGCCGGCTTATCTGATTTTTTTGATTTATGAAGGGCTTTTGAAGTGGAACTCGACCATGAAAATCATGGGAACGCAAGAGACGTCGAATTGTTGACGCACTACACGTCTTGCCCAGAGAATTCTGTACCTCATTTGCCAATTGTTGAGCTGATACTTTGGATTTTGCTGGACTTTTCTGATAATCCATCGTTCATCGCACGGTGTAAAAATTTTATTTGGCGCTTTTCTGCCCTTGTTTTGTACCCTATTCTCTCGCAAAAATCTTTCAATTATATGCTGGACTGTTGATGCTGCCAAATTAACCATTTCAGCTATTTTACGTTGTGATTGGCCATTTTTGAAGTGATGAATGACCAATTCTCGTTGTTCAATACTTGTGCGCCGTCCCATTTTTAAATTATTTCGACTCTACCGCTTAACTTGCCTGATCAGACTAAAAACTATGCAATATCTAATGCAATGAACCTGCACAAGAGACATAAAAAAAATATGCGAACGAACTCTTAAAATAACGGGAGATATCCTGTTAGAAGTTGACTGCATCAAATAAGCTGCTCAATTTTTTATCTCACTTATTTTTGTTTTTGTTCTTTTTTTGTAGAATGACAAAGAATATGAAATGAGTGGAAGGCCTAGTGCAAAGTAAACATATTGTTCTATAAAATACAGTTATTTTTATTTCGTTATCTCATTTAGTTTTAAGTTATCAGACTTTTATTATTGTTTTCATTACTTGCATCAAATAAGCTGACAACCACTGTATATGGCATATTTATAACGCCTTTGACGTTATATTCATATAAAATGCTCCATACAAATTACGTTATATTTGTTCTAGCGTCGTGCAAAATATAACGCCTTTTTGTCTATCCGTGTGGTCTGGCATCTCTGTCTGCCACACATGTTTTATCTATTAAAAAAAGCTACAGCTGCTCTGCTCACACTAACAACAAATTCCGTAAAGAATTTAATAACAAACTCAGCTGTTTACTTAAGTACACAGTTAGCGTTCCGCAAAATTTTTCCACCATAGTGTAGTGGTTAGACCGCTGGCCTTAAATGCAAACGAACGCGAGTTCAAACCCTTCACCAAATAAAACCAAATTCTTTTTTCTTATAATTTTGTTTAGAAGTGTTTTTTTGTTATTTTTATTAATGGGTAGTATTTACAAAAGGTAAATTTAGGCAAAACATTTAAAGAAAATAAAAAAAATATTTCTCAAATATTGGCTTTTTTTTTTAACTCTAGCAAGGAAAACTCGCGTTTATTTAGATAGGAAATTTTGCCATTTTTAATAATCATATTTCTCTTTATTGTATTTTACATATATATATATATATATTTAAATTTATTAAATTAAACTCAATGAAATCCTTCCTGTGTCGGGACGGTATTTGAACCGCGGCCTCTGCCGCATAAGTTGCGCATTCTACCCAACGCGCCACGGACATCATATTCCAAATGCATCATTTAGGATATTATTTTATTGCTTAACTTACACTTGCATCGCTTAAAGTTTTTTCGCTACTTTTTTCACATCCTCAGCTTGTTTGCTGCGTAAAGGAGCAAGCTATGTAAGCACATACAACTTTCCTTGTTTAACATGACATCAAAATTTAAGAGTGTGTTAGTGAACACCAAATTTTGTTTCATTGTGTTTGTAACTACGTTAGAGCTGTCTAGCTGGGTCAAGTCTTGTTAAAAATGTGAACAAATATGAAACAATGGCAAAAGATTCAAGAAACAAACTTGGTCTAGCGTGACGTCATGATCGTAAAAAATACTTTGTTCGTAGTTAGAAATGTCAAAATAAAAAGTAAACAACATAACGGACCTGCGCAATGCGTAATCTATTTTTCTATCATTCTTGAATAAAGAGTAGTATGCTGTAGAAACGAAAATTTCTTAGCATTTAATTCTACACCCGAACTATTAGTGTAGAGTCAAAAATGTTTGTATGGAGAAAAAAGTAACTACAGTACGACCTTGCTCAATGCAACTAATAGAAATTCGGGCAATTGACATAGTTAACGTTGAAGAAACGCAATTAAACTTCTAAACATAAAGCTTTATGTCTCTGAATCTTAGATATTGTGGGTTAATGCACTTTGTATCCTTAAATATTGTTTGAATAGATTTTTCATTAAAAATGTATTTACCAAGCAAAGAAGAACTGAAAGAATATAAGATAAAAGTTTATGCAAGTTTACGCAAATGCAAGTTGCGATAATTGTGCAATTCCATGACGCCAACTTGACACTGCGCAAGAAAAGTTGGAATAAGTTCTTTCAATAGATAACTATTTTATACATATCTTAGTTATATAATTTTATATCGAACTATTTACTATTAATAATAGTAAGTATAATGTGTGTGTGAAAGTTTTAGTTATCTTTTCGCATTTAAAGTTTTGAACAAAAAAGTATTTATAAGGCTTAACTTTTTTAAAGCAAAAATAATAACTAAAATTTGTCCCATAGTTTTTGAGTACAAAATAACCGGTAATTTTTGATTTTTAGTTTTTAAGGCAGAAATAAAAATGAAAGTTAAGATCAAGTTTACAGTTGAGGTAGATTTATTGTTGTGACATTGTTCTGTGAAACTTCTTATTAATATGCCAACAAAAATTTTTGAAAAACAAATTTATAAATGCACCTGAAGCTCCCATTGGCAAAAAAATCGCTCATTGTAGTTATATAAAATAAAAAAATCCCTTTTTTAGAAATTATTCTCTTAATATGCGGAATATGCAACACTTGATTTTCTCACGATCATACTCTCGCTCTCAAACTTTCAATAAAGCTACGCTCTGAGTTTTCTCCCTAGTGCAGCGATGGGTTCTATTCCAGATAGAACTCTACGCCACGTTACGTTGCGTAGCTTTACGATTGCATAATCGAGCCTTTACACTAAAATCGTTCTTATTCCAGAAAAGAAAGAGTGTATACAAAGAAGAAGCTTCACTTCTTTACTGTATACACGGTATACTGTATCTTTTTTTTTATTTTCATTTATCATTTTCCCATGAACCTATCGCCGTCCCATTATAAAATTATGTGCACCTTTAGTCGAGTTATGCAAACCAAAATTTAAAATGGATTCTTTTCAGCTTTTTACATGTTCGTTTGCTTATCTGTATTTCACTTTATCCATCTGTCAGTGTGTTTATTTTTTATAATCCATCCACTACACATTTATTTCATTTTGCAGTATAAATCAGAGCAAAGAAAAAATCTCTAATTCCTATAAGATTCCTGCAAAAACCACTTTAGCACTACTTTGTTTTCAGTGTGGTTTATAGAAACCGTAAGAGCGAGAGCATGCTGTTGTGAAAACCATGATACAATTACAAGGTAGGCTCATTTTAAAATGGCTGCTCAATTGTGAAATTTTGCAACAACAAAGCTGTAGAAGCCACAAACGTCAAACGACAAAAGCAACAACAACAACAAAGAAAAACTAAAAGCTATCAGCTGATTTTGACAACTAGCAATCCCTGCTCTCCAATCTGAGCCTACCTTATAATTGTATCATGGTGAAAACGAAGTGTTGCATATTTAGCATATTAAGAGAATTGCTTATTAAGAGGGAGTTTCTTTTTTAAATTACTACCAGCAGCTATAAAATTGCTTTGCAAAAACAACTTCTTGGCATATTATAAGGGTTTCGCAAGAGCATGCAACCATTATAATTCTACATCTGTCTCCTAACATATTTTTAACTAATATTTTTTTAGAACTGAATCACCATAATAAATTTATACTAATGGTATGCAACATTGATTATGAACTGCTCTGAGCGTAATGAGCACAATTCTATGTAATAATTTATATTACGCTCTTCTTACGCTCTATCTCATAATATTTGTGCGTTTCCTTTACCATCGAATTTATGAAGCAATGCTATCGCCCGCGCAGCAAGCAGCGGGCAACCAAAATACACGTACGGGCAAAATGCCCATACGTGTAACTTTGCCCACCCCTATTCTAAATTAACATGTGTATTAATCCTAATATTTTTTTATGCATAAGACATCTATTATGAAAAAGTTCATCCAAATGCAAGCCTTCTGCGTTCTCAACTTGACAACAAAGATTAATTTTATTCTCGAAGTACTAAAAATTTAAGTTTAAAAACTTAATAATTTAGTTTGACTTCATAATAACACTGTGGAACAAATTCAGGTTAGCAAAAGTTAGGTCGATTCTGAGAGTGAGGGGTCAAAATAGAGGCTAAATTAGAAGACCCGTATCGCGGCGTTTGTTTATGTTAACATACTTCGAATTTTTTTTAATCGACCTTCGAACTTTGCAGTCAAATGCCGATTTTCAGCATATTGTTTACATGGTTTTTTGGCTATAACTCGTCGACTAATTGATATTTTTTCAATCGGTAAAAGCCAAATTATTGCTAGAGAACTGTGCAACAATTAAAATTTTTTAAAAAATTTATTTAGAAAATTTTTGTGGTGCTTATGAAGCAAAATGTTGGAAACATTTTTTTTTTCCATGGTTTTTGAAAATATTTTCCACAAAACTAAGTCTTTTTTGCTTTCTGTTTGATCTATAATATGCTTCTTAGTTTCTTTAATAAATTTCATTTGAATAAAAAACAATCATAATACAAAACTTGCGTTTTCCAGCTTAATATTAATTTACTTCTCATTTTTTATGTACCAATTAGTTTACTATTACCAATAGTTCTATACCTATTATGGTCGTCATACACTTCTTTTCTGAATGCCTCAGTTCATGTGATTGCTGTGAATGCGTATTTGAAATCGTAGACATTTTACAAAAATGTTAAAAATGCGGGACAAATTATTTCCCGGAGGTCCACTTAAAAAATCATGCAAATTACGGTACGTCCCGTGAAATATGGGTCACCCGTGAAACTAGTCACTATGTATATACAAAAAATTGTTTGTAATAAAAAATAATTATCTCCGTGTAATAACATATAGAGGGGTGTGTATAGGGGTAAATCAACAAAATTTTTTCAAATCTATGGTACATTTTTATCAATTTGACAAAACTGTTTACGAGTATTAATTTGACAAAAAATTTCATCAGTTTGACAAAAATTTTATCAATTTAATAAATTTGTATATGTGTACAACAACCGAGCCGTGTTGTTGTGTGTGATTTCCAACTATCAAGACAAAATGAAACGCATCATAACTGGAGATGACACGTTGGGTCTACGCTTACGACCCGGAAACAGCCGATCAATCGGGTGAGACCGAAAAAAAAACCACGTCAAAGCAATTCAAAAATCACGGTCACAAACTGTTTTCTTCGATTGTCGTGGTGGGGTGAATTATGAATTCCTTCCAACTGGCCAAACTGTCAACCAAGAATACTACTTGGATGTTATGCGTCGTTTGCGTAATGCTGTGCGTCAAAATAAACCGGATTTGTTGAGAGAAAATTCTTGGTTTTTGCATCACGATAATGCACCATCTCACCCTGCACTCGTAATTCGTGATCATTCCGTAAAAAACTCGACCAATATCGTTCCGCAACCACTGTAATCGCCTGACTTAGCACCATGTGACTTCTAGCTGTTCGCTAAACTCAAGAGACCACTCCGTAGACACCTTTTTGAATCCATAGAAGAGATAGAAACCGAAAGCATGCATCATGTTTTGAAAATTGGAAAAAACATTGGCACAAGTGAATTGCATCCGGGAGGGGGACTACTTTGAAGGGAATGAAATGAATTTAAAAGAATAAATAAAGATTATTTGATTTATAAACAAATTCTTGCTATTTTTGCCCACTGGTATATAGAGACATATATTTGGGTGGATAATAAATGCTTTATTGGTCAGATTTTATGTTATAATGTTGATTGTAAATATTAGAAACAGTATCAATGAGTTGGTCCTCTTATGAAAATAAATCTCACAACTTGAGAGAGAATCATTAGCCCTTTAACGAGCGATACAAATTGGAATCGTGCATCGTTGTTGCAAAGTGTGTATTGTCAAATCGCCTGTATTTAACTCGTATGATTTCAATTTTAACTTTAATTTATGGGCTGGGTGGGTGTGTACCCAGCAAATAATTTGGCGAATAAAATATATTGGTTTTTGCTTTAATCCAATCCACGAAGAAATTAACGTTGGTAAATACAACTGGGTTATTAGACTCACATCCAGCAGATGAAATATATGATGCTATGCCAACAACTCGGTTATTCACATACATTGGGCCGCCAGAATCCCCTGCGCAGACACTAGTGTTTTTTTTATATAAACACATTTGGTTGTCGTAAAATTTGTAGCTAAAATAACTACTACAATAAACATCATTTATAACACTAAAATAGTTCCATTGTGCGAAAGGAGATTTAGAGCCAATTTTATCTATAGCACCCCATGCAGCCACTGTCGCGAGATAGCCAAAATATGTCAACTGTTTGCTTGTAGATATCAGCGGCAATTCAGCGATATTTATGTTCGCGTTGATTCTTACTTTTTGAGTTTTAAGCACGGCAATATCATTTTCAACATTTCCGGTGTTATTATAACCTTCATGAATTTTCAAATTATTTGCAGTGACAGGGTTAACAGTAACAATAGTCTCATCAACATTTCTCTGATTGGATCCCATATAGACGTTAATCAGAATAACCTTATTCCCACTGAAATTAATAAATGAATACAGATAAATTACAATTGACGCTAAACAAGAATTTCTATGACAACATACTTGTAAGACATGCAATGGGCTGCAGTCAAAATCCACTCAACACTAATTAAGGTACCGCTGCATCTGCCAAAACCCTCTCCTATCCTAAATTGCATTTCAATTCGTACAAGGGATGGCATCTGTTTAGGTTGAACATTCATGGAGTTAAACATACGTCCTCTTGCCTCCACATCTGGTGCTGTGTTAGCCAAAACCAAGGCCAATACCAAGACGATTAATAGTTTCATAATGTACACTGTATGAATTTATTTTAACTTATGATTTGAATGATAATCTGCGAGCTTTTATAGCTAAATTTTTGATGAAAAAATTGATGAAAACACAAATTATTTCACTTATAGGTGGGAATTTTTATAAACCTGAGTAAATATGTTTGCGTTATTTTTGAATTCTAACAGAAATACAAATATTTGCACGCGTGTTCTAAAGAGTTTTAATCCATATCTAGTGCTGCGTAAAAAGCGTGAAGAAATGTGTTTTAAATTGATATCATGTTGCAATAGTTAGACACCCATACGAAATGTTAAAGATAATAGTTAAATTTTTTCGCAAGAAAATATACAATCTTCTGATTCGATTCGCCAGGAAATTGATTCCATAGATATGAGTGATTTCGAAAAAGTTTTAGTTCCTATCTGACCTAGTCTATTTACCCATCTTATTTGCATTTCTTATTATAATTTAACCCTCCAGGGGGCATACATTTTTGGTTTTTGATATTTTTTTATTTAAAAAAAAAACTATGATTTCGGTTGAAAAGCCGCAATAAGACTGCTTGTAGGTATTTGCTTGTTGCGCGCCCGCCGCAGGGTAAAATACTAGTTTTTTAATTTATTGTTAATTTTTGTAAACACATAATGTGAATTTATTGAAATGTAATAATACTTTTAGCATAATAAAAATGTATTTATTTATTGTTGATTTTAATACCTAAATTGCACTAATTTCATGAAAAAGTGGGAAAAGGCTGCGGGAGAAATTTCGACGCAGCAGGGGCGGTAACCACGCCCACCATAAAAAAACTTTGTAGATATCATATTTTTTTATGTATGTGTTCCAAAAAATGCAAAACATTTATAAAAAGCAGAGAAAATATTTTTTTTAATTTGTGCAAATATGGTCTAATATGGACATTTTTTTGAAACTTTCGGGCCCGATTGGCACGGGTAAACGTTGTCGTAAAAAAATTTTTTTTAGTTTCGTTCTTAGAATATAAAAACGCATAAAAAAACCTTTCAGCCCCTTGACATTTCCAAAAATCGCAAAATAAGGGACATTCTATTGTGTCATTGTTAAAGCTGCCATAGAATGTGGAAATTGATTCAGCTTGACCAAATTTAACTCAGATGAAACCATTTTTTTAATGATTCAACAAAAAAAAAAAAAATTAAACAAAAGTTAAATAGAAGGAAAGCTTTGCTCAATTTTTTTAAGGGCTTAATTAAATATGTCTTCTTTGTTTGACGCGACCATAATATTTTTCGACTGACAAATGAATTGGTCACCACATCGAACAAGTTTGCGGATTAAAATTGTGTGTTGTGACATTTGGAACCATTTATATATGTATATACTATATATATATACCGGGTATATATATGTATACCCGCTACTTTGCCGGCGATAAAAATATTAAATATCATTAAAGAATTTAAATCTTAAAATTTAACTGCCGTATTCATATTGGAGTGGGAAGAGTGTAAATAATGGTTTGTTTATTAGATAAATTCACTGACTTGTTATTTATTTGTCATAATTTCGTCAACATTTTGATATTTAAACATCAAAAGTTTTTCGAAGCCTCTGCACTGAACCCTTTTTTGTTTTTATTTTCTTCTTTTGGGAACTTTTTATGTACATATTTTGAATTTTTTTGATATATTTTCGAAATGTTTGAAATATTTTGAATAATTTTAATTATTTTTGACATTTGTACTCAAATGATATTAAATATTAAAACTGCTTTATAAGAGGTCTATAGCACGTTTCAGCCATTTTTTAAAATCCTCTAATTTATAAATAAACAGTTTCAAACACTTTTTGACATTTTGATTGTTTTTGATACATTTTAAAATAATTTGACACATTTTTGACAATATTTGTTGTGCTCAGATGAGAAGAAAAAAATTTGTAAAATGCTTTATCGAGGTTTTATTGAAGGTTTCATTTTTAAAATTCTCTCATTTATCTAATGAAGGCATTATAAAAGGTTCATAAGTTTTTATTAATACAGCCGTTAGACTTTTGGTAAAATTTTGTATTTGCGTTGGAGCGACTTAGTTGTTCCATATGAATAAATTACCAGCTAACTAAAGCAATGAAAAAATATTAAACTTTCTGTATCTTCCTGATCTTGCTATTTTTTCCATTGCATTGGTGTACTTTTCCATGCACTGTGACTGTAAATAAATTGCTTTCATACGTAAAAATAGCAGCTGTGAGTTAAGAAAATTATATGACGGCCTTATAGCCTTATAGAGAATTGTTCAATAATATTAAAAAAAACAATTTTGTATCTAGGGAATTGCCCTTAAAGCTGAAATTTAAAACCATAGCTCCATTATTTGAAAATAAAATGCTTTGTTTTAACTGAAAAATTGCTCTTTGGAATTTTTGTCTGTGCTTTTATAAAATTTTAGATTAAAAAAAGTGGCAGCATTTGTATCGCACCCAATACATGTTTTTTTGTTTGTTTTTGTTTTGTGAACCTTGTTTCCTTTTATTTATCATGCTCAAAAAAGTTTGAAAAGAAAGCTTTTGTCTCACAGCGATTCTGACATATTTCTCAAATTAGCATTTCGAACAACATTTTTGAGTTGCACAGAGCTTAAAAAGAACAATTTTTTCTTCTCTCTGAGAATTGTATGGGTATGCTCTTTTAGTTTTAATTAATTATGTAAATAATAGTTATAAATAAATAAAATAAATAACTGGCCATTTCAGCCCTTGAAAGGACTTTGACCTAGCTTCTTATGATTAATTGTGTTGTGCGTGTTATTAAGTTTGTACACAATTGACCGAGAACCGGACCTACATGTTTAACGCCGACTCCGAACGGCGATGAACGGAATGTTCTTGTTCTCAAGAAGCTTTACATGGCATTTTGAATACTCTCTGAGGTTTGCCATTGTCTGCAGAGAGGTGGCGGCCGTACAGAAAAATTATTTTAATTCAAATAATTTTCTGTCGCTGCTGGGGTTCGAACCCGGGTCTCCAGGTTCGTTCATATAGCGGCCACGCACTTTAACCAACTACACCACGGACGCCTATGGTGTTAATAATAGTTAGCAAATTTATATAGCCTATGTTAGGGCCAGTGTTCGGACTTTACTGCAATTGCAGTAGATCTACTGCGCTTTTTAGAAAAATTGAATGTTTTACTGTGTCACTGCGGTTTTTTCAAATCTACTGCGATTTATTCTCAACAAACATTTGTAGGGTAATTTTTGTATTTATCTTACAAACGACAGGAAACACAGGCAATTTCTTATGTTTTGAATCCATAAAAAAATATGTTTCTGCAACATGAAACTATAAAGTATAGTTATGTATATATTTGTATTTAGGTATTTTTTTTATTAGTATAAAATTTACGTTCATGATTGTCAATACAAAAAAAAAACTACTGCGAAAAAATTCGTTTTACTGCGATTTTTTTTTTAATTTACAGCGATTCCAATTCCATTTTTAATTGTGTTTGATTAAATTTAATGTATTTTCACTACTTTTTCTTTTAAATTTCTATTCAGTTAAACATATTAGAAATTGATCAAATATGCGACGCATGCTTTCTATGTGCTTTAACCAAGCTTGCTTCACAAGCATGATGCATGCATGCTTTATATGTGTTTTGGCCTAATGAGTTTGGAAACTTCGGCAAAAAAGGGGAAGTCAATACTACCCAGCAAACACAAGAAAAATAATTCTCTAACCTTTGAGAATTTTGTGATTCTCAAGTTGAGTTTCAACATTCCTTATCATTTGAGATTAACCATTTTCTCAAACGCTATTCTTCAACTTGAAGTAGAGTTGAGGGAGAAAATATTTGTAAAGTTGTGGCATCACTTATTTGGAATTATTAGCAACCCACTAATAATCTTTTTGTTATTTATCAACTTGAGGTGCATTTGATATCAAATAATTTTCTCAAATCTCGAACGTTAATTCTCAACAGCATCTCAATACACGGACTATAGTGTTCTCAATTTAAAAGGTACTTTTTTATATGGTGATTTTCTTTGTTCTCAAGTTGAGAAATTTGTAATTCTCAACTTGATATCAAAGGCATTTCTCCAATAGGTCAAAAATGGAATATGTATTATTAAGTATGAAGGACGACTGATAGCAATTCGGGGAAAAGGAAACAAAATCATCTTTATACCATCAGCTTTCACATATCAAAAATCTAGGATGTGAAATTTTGTTTTGGGTCATGTTTCGGGTCATCATCACATTTTTCCCCATTTTGTCTCAAATTTCGGTACCAAGAACGATAGACCGGTACTTGAACATAATTTCATTCGATTGTCCGTATAAAACTACAATTTTGAGCAGAAATCCAGGATATGAACTTTTCATTTTGTACCTCTTTTGTCGTATTTTCCAAAAAAATACTTCAAAATTGCTAGTAACTCATTACATGCAACTTAGCCATAAAAAGGACGATTTTGACTATAAAAATCTGTCCATTTTCAAGCAAATCACTATACAATTTTGACTTTTACAGCTTTCTCCTCTCATAACATTTTCATGACCTGGCTTATAAAATTCATAATGAAACTTACAATTTGAGTGAATATTAACATCTTCGAGGTTGGTTTTGCAGGAACGTATAGTGTTTTTAATTTTTTTTTCTTTCGTATTTATATTTATACCCCCACGTTTACAAAACGTAAAAGGGGTAGGCGTGGTTGGTACAGAAAAATATATATATTCTTGATCAGTATCACCACCCGAGCCGATTAAGCCATGTCCGCCGGTCTGTCTGTCTGTCCGTCTGTCTGTCTGTCTGTCTGTCTGTCTGTGATCACGGCTACAGCCGTAATTTTCAATCTATCATCACGAAATTCGATATATAAGCTTTTATCTAAAAAATAAAGGTCAAGTTCGCAAATGAGAGGTCTGAGAGGTTTTTTTATTTTTACTGAAAACTTTTTTTTCTTTCTTCTATGTGCAAACGTAATTGAACTCATACCGCACCATACGCATCACCAGCAGGAAATCACAAAATAGTAACTCCACTCTGAGTTTTCATGTTCTGTGACTTTTTAACTGACTTCAAAAAGGAGGAGGTTCTCAAGTTCGTTGGTTTTTCCTTTTTTTTTGTGTTTTTTTTTTAAACATGTACATCGATAAATGTAAAGCACTTGCCCGATTTCCGTAGTTTTTTGTCAACAGATAGATACCACAAACGAGGAGGTCCTTTTTTAAAAAAGTGGGCGATATTCGACAAAGGGGCGTGTCAATATTAGAAAACAATGAATTTCAGTTAATATTGGACACTAGGGTACTGACATTTACAGGAAAAATACTGGGGTAGGTAGAATTATTGCAAATGACGGTCAATAAAGTGTCAATAAAGGCGTTATTTGACAAAGGGGTGTGGCAATATTATAAATACACTATACATCGAATAATATTGACACTAGGGTACTGAAATTTAGTACATGGGTAGGCACAGTTACTACAACTTACGGTAAAAAAAGCGAGGATTATTCAACAAAGGGGTGTGGCAATATTATAAAAATACTATATCTCAGTTAATATTGACACTAGGGTACTAATATTTGGTATGCAGGTAGGTGGGTAGGTAGAATCATTACAAAAGTGGGCAAGATTGTACATAGGGTGTGGCACTTTAAGGAAAGTACTATATATCGGTTAATATTGATACTTGGGAACTGAACTATGGCACAGGGCTAGGTAGAATCATTATAAAATATGGCACTTTAATAAAAATTGTAAAGAGGCAGAAATGGAAAATACCCAACAAACTTTCATGAATTAATAAAACAAATTTTTTAAGAACAAAGTGTCATGTTTGAAATTTTACTCAGGAATACTATTACATTAAATTTTTCATATTCTCTAAAAAGGAAGAAATAAAAACTTTTTAACACAAATAAAAAAACGACTTCAAGATCAATACAAAGTAAAATATACCCTGCAAGCATTTTCTGAGTGCCTCAAAAAAATGACTCTAAAAAGAGTATTTCTTATGCGTGTTTTATGAGTACGCAATAAAAAGACTCATAAAGGAGTCTTTGATATGATTCTAAAATGATTGAATAATAGTATTTTTTATGCGTGTTTTATGAGTACGCAATAACAAGACTCATAAAGAAGGCTTCTATATGATTGTAAAATTACTTTAAATTTTTCTACTATTACTTTTTATTTGAAAAAATAAGATATTGTTGTCATTTTTTTTTTATTTTTCAACTATCAAATATTTTAAATAAATTTGAATCTAAAAATATATTTCAGCCTAAACAGGTCATAGTTACTTCTATGAGATCTGTGTCTATGAGTCCTCAGTATGAGTCTTTAAAGATTCCATTCCATGATTCTTAAATATGACTATCAAAAGTGCCTTGATTTTGAGTCCAAAAGACATTTATATGAGTTCTAAAAAAGTATTTATTTAAAGTCTTTACTATGAATCTTAAAAAGTATTTAAAATGAGTCTTAAAATAGTCTTAATTTTGAGTCCAAAAAGACTCATTTATATGAGTTCTAAGAGAGTCTTTATTATGAGTCTTTAAAGAGTCTTTATTATGAGTCTTAAAAGATTATTAAATATGAGTCTTAAATGAGTCTTAATTTTGAGTAAAAAAACACAAATTTATATGAGTTCTAAAAGAGTCTTAAAATAGTCTAAATTTTGAGTCTTAAATGAGGCATAAAGCAGTCATTATTATGAGTCATATTTTGAGGCCCGAAACCTACGACAATGTACTCATAAAAGAGTCTTTTTTGAGCGCATTATGACGATAAAAGCTCATTTATGTGAGTCTTAAGACTCTTTTAAGAGTCATAATGTGTGCTGGGTAATTTTAAATAACTTGTTCCATTAATTTCTTTGTCAAATTTAAAAATTTATTTATATGTTTTATAATATTGAAAATCTTATCATTTTCATTTTTTCTATTTTGTTTTCTTATCATTAATGTATTAATCGCTTTATGAACATAAAAGCTTTGAAGTCGGCGCTAATCTTTGACACACAATCATGATCTTTAACCATCCCTGCACTATTTTAACCTTTTTTATTTTATGCTATGCTGCCTTGGTGACTGTAGTCATTTTAAAAGCTTTGTACATATAAATATTCTCACTATACTGGTTTGGGTGAGCTTGTAAAGCTCTATATAGTGTGTAACAGCTGCATAAATAATGCATGGAACACATTGGCTACATTCAGCGTGCTCAAAAATTGCCAACTGAAAGAAAAAAATCGCTAAAAAGCTTTTATATTCATAAAGTTAGTAATATTTTTAAGATAATAAAACAAATTAGAAAAAATTAAAATAAAAACATTTCGACTTAGTACGATAAGCGCCGCTTTATGAACATAAAACCTTTGAAGTCGGCGCTAATCTTTGACACACAATCATGATCTTTAACCATCCCTGCACTATTTTAACCTTTTTTATTTTATGCTATGCTGCCTTGGTGACTGTAGTCATTTTAAAAGCTTTGTACACATAAATATTCTCACTATACTGGTTTGGGTGAGCTTGTAAAGCTCTATATAGTGTGTAACAGCTGCATAAATAATGCATATAACACATTGGCTACATTCAGCGTGCTCAAAAATTGCCAACTGAAAGAAAAAAATCGCTAAAAAGCTTTTATATTCATAAAGTTAGTAATATTTTTAAGATAATAAAACAAATTAGAAAAAATTAAAATAAAAACATTTCGACTTAGTACGATAAGCGCCGACTTCAAAGCTTTTATGTATATAAAGCAATTAATACATTGATGATAATAAAACAAAATAGAAAAAATGAAAATGATAAGATTTCCAATATTATAATACTTATAAATAACTTTTAAAATTTGACCAAGAAATTAATGGGAAAAGTTATTTAAAATTATTTTTTACTTTGTAGTGATTTTAAAGTCGGGTTTGTTTTTTTTTTTTTTTTGTTAAAAAGGTTTTTTATTTTTTCATACAGATTTAGATTGATGATAGGTTATTTTGCTTCAGAAAACAACAATTCAAAATAACGTAAGATACATAGCATAAAGTACACTTTAACAGACAGATTTTTTCATATCTAAAATATTTTTCTAGTTTAATGTTAATCCAGATTTGAAAATTTTGTTTCAATATCTCAAGTTGTTTGAATTTTATATCGTTTCTTGCTTCTCCTGTAAACTTATCAAAAGTGATGATACGTTATTTTGCATTTTAGGTGACGATATCTATATCTATACTATTATATAAAAGAGTACTCACGTATGTTCGGCTGCGAAAAACTTGAGAACGGCTGGCGCTATTTGAATAATTCTTTTTCTCTTGGATAGCTATGGTACCCAGTATGGACATAGGCCAGCGCAGGGCACTCCATAGCTCACTGAGCTCTCTGTGAGCGTAACTCAGTGATGTGATTTGGTGGGATTTCGGGCTCATTTTGGGATATTTGGCCTATTTGAGAACGTGTGGGATTTCAGATGCTTAGGTGGGATTTTCTACTGAATCATAATTTTTTAAAGTGTAAATTAGCAAAACTGGTTGGTATCACTTTTTTGTAATCTTTCAAAATTTTTCGTTTAATTGCTGTTTCATTGATTCTAAATATGTAAGAAAAGGATAGGTATATTCAAGAGGCTTAAAATTAATGAAAATAAGCTCCTCATTTAAAAACAAAAATATAAGCTCAGTTTTATTTTGATGCAACGAAAGAATTTTACGATTACTTCATACACTTAAGAGAGTTTTTACAAAAAACACAGTGTTTAACTTTTCGTATTTTTTTTTTTAATTTGTTATATATATTGAAAAACTTTATTATGTACATTATTAAACTATAAAATTATTATAATGTTAAAAAAATGTAGGGGAGGATGCCCGCCTACTAAACACGTTTTGCTTGGAGGCTATACCTTTGGTTTAAAACATAATTTTTTTGGTTTCATTTGGAAGATAAGTTTAATAACTAACAAGAATTTTAGAATTTTTTCAGAATTTCAAATTTCCAAAAATTGTAATTTTGGCAGCCGATCTAGCAAAAGTCTTGAAATCAGCTGCTTAAAAAATCGGCCCAGCTACGGAACATCTAAAACAAATCGTTGAACAAAATTATAAAATGAAGTAAAAACACTAGTTTTTGTGAGTTTATAAAAAGTTTATTCTATCAATAGTTCACAATGACTCACTGAACTTTCAACAATAGAGATTTGAATTTTTTTTATGGCTACAGCCATCGCATCAGAATTTAAATTCGTTCTTCTTTTCACTTTGTTTTAGGCGACGGCATTCTAAAATTTTATCTGAACGTGGACGAGAATCACGAAAACTATTTTAACTAATTTCAAACACTATTTTCAATATAAATGACAATTTTTTACTTGCAGGATTTCTGAAAATTTATTCGGAAGGTGGACCAAAGTTTTGTTCAGTGGGTGGGCAGGCACGCCATCACGATATGAAGTGAAATATTTTTTTCCCATTTCTCAATATTGTTCGATTGCTCGTCGAATTGTGAAAAAATAAACATTTAATATAAATACTACTCATATTCACCTTTTTTTACCGATAAGAAACACTCTGAAATTCACTAAATAGAGATGAACTATTTTTGCTCAGCTTCGTTTTATTCGAATATTTTATTTCTCAACGGCCGTGGGGCTAAAGCAGCATGCGCATTCGTCTTAATGATTTATCAAAAGTGAACATTCAATGAGATGTTACTGCGATACTCTACACATTGGCGCATCATACAGACGTCAGAACTCACAGTGTCCAGTAGTAGTTGGGTCTGTTGAGCAGGTGGGCATCCTTATTTCTTTTCAAAAATTGCATAAAAAATCGTTATTGGTATAAATATTTGGGTGGAATTTTTTGTGGGTTTTTCGTGTCATTTTGGTGGGATAAACAGGTCTAAATCGGGATGTGATCGGAATTTTTTACTAAATCAGAATCACATCACTGGCGTAACTTTTCACATGTACACAAAGATCACAACAGAAGAGAATGTAATTCAGTCGTTTGCAGATGGTGATGCTGTGAGGATTTGTGTCGTTTTGCGTTACATATTTTATGTACACTCTTAAAAAACCAACCTATTTATTTGAAGATTCATAATACTTATGCATATCTATCTTCTTTTTTTTTGTAAATTTCATATTATTCCTATACATTAAGATTTCATTTAATCGTACATACATATTAACTATTATGATTATTTGTATCGTTTATTCATATTCTTGTTTAAATTTTTTGTCTACTTACTTACTTATTAATATTATTTACTTACTTACTAGTCATTTACTTATTTTTTATTATTAATTTTAATTATTCGTATATATTAAGATTTTATAATTATAAATAACTAGCTTTTTCCCGGCGCGCGTTGCTGCACCCAGCAATTATATCGCAACATAATAATTGTATTCGAAACTTTTCTTAGACCCATAGTTTAAAGCTAGGTCTACACGATACAACGGTTGTACCAATATCGGTTGCTATTTGACGGTTGTGTGCGATTATTGTATCGTTTGGATGCAAGCGTGCGACGAGTTTGTTGCAATATTGCACGGTCGAATGGTAGAATTAGCCAACTGCTGTACGATGAGCGATTGTACAGCCGTTGTATCGTGTCGACCTAGCTTAACACCACTGTCATTTTCCACTGCCCGTTACACATCCAGTAGCAGGAGATCACCAAATAGTAACTCCATTTTGAGTGTGAATGCAAGTATTGCTACTTTTACTTTCAAAGCTATTCGATAATACAAATTTTCATTATATGGGCGGAGCCACATCCCCTTTTATAATGCCCATCCCAGTTTTCTAGTAGATGGACATTATCCAGTCTTAGTACAGTTGCCGACAGTGAGCATACAAACTAAATTACCAAAATGTAGCCAAATCGACGAAAACCGTAGGAAATATAGCATTTTTATTGATTTGTGGGCGTACTTGAAAAAAAAAATTTACTACCAGAATTTCAGGTTTATCGGCTCAGTAATTTTAAAGTTTCCAGCCATCTCACAGACAGCGTTTTGCTCTTTGTATATATAGGTTATTGGCTATAACTTTTGATTGGTAAGAGACACAAAGATAATTTTTTCTTAAAAATTAATTTTATAGCTCGTATATTTTTGCAAAAATATAAAAACACAATATTGGAAAAGAAACTTTGTTCGAAAAAATCAAGGGGTTTTTTACCAATTTTTTAACCACAAAAATAGTTTTTAATTTTTGCATAAAATTTAAATAACTTTTGCTTATAAATGTTATAACTTTCAAATAGAATTGAAAATTTGCGAATTTGAATTTAAATTATTTTTACAACAAAAACAAATTTTGAGCCTTTTTGTGAGGAAAACTCCAAAATTTCAGACCTTTTTTGAAAAAAATTTTTAAAATATATACACTAAACAAACGGTATTTTTGCAATAAGGTTTTTTTAGTACTATGATGAAGCTTTAAGACAAAAAAAAATTTAACAAACTGTATAAAAAAGCAGCGAAGATATTTGACTCGAAAGTCGCAAAATTAAATTTCTGATTGTTTTTTTCTCATTTTTAAGCAACGATGTTGCATTAAATATATCGTTGTAGTAAAATTTTTCATATTTTGATGTGAAAATAACTGAAATTATTTTTATTTTACTAAATTTAAGAAATATTTTTTATTTTGTAAATATTTGCATATGTAACAACTAAAAATATTCGATTTTGTAAAAAATTTGTACTACACCATCATCAGGTGTCCAAGGTGGTTCAAAGAAGATACTGTCAAAAAACTCATCGTACCTGAGAACTACTATATACCAATTTTTATTTTAATCGCATGAGCCGTTTGGGAGTCTTAGGTGGTTTTGCAAAAAATTTGTACTACAGCGCCCTCTGGTGTTCAAGATAGGTCAAAAAAGATTGCAGCAAAACACTCATCGTAGATAAAAACAACGGTATACCACTTTTCATTCTAATCGCATAAGCGGTTTGTGAGTTTTAGACAGTTTTGTAAAAAATTTGTACTACAGCGCCCTCTGCTGTGCAAGGTGGATAAAAATTGATAGCCTACAAACACGCACCATATCAAAAAACTTCTATACACAAATTTTCATGCTCATCGGATGAGTAGTTTAGGAGTCTATTACATAGTTACATACGACATTTAGTTCCAAAGCAATTCGATATCATAAATTTGGCCTGTGTGGCCAAATTCCCCTTGTCTAATGTTCGCTCAAATAAATAATAACTACCTCTTGGGCCTATAACGTCTACATATCAAGTTCCACTATCAAAACATGTACAACTCAGGAATAATAATGATTTCTAAAAAGTGGGCGTATATATAGTTAGACCACGCCCAGTTTTAGTATAGTTGCCGACAGTATCCATACGAACTTATTTACCAAATTTTAGTCTAATACGACCAAAAAAGTCTTATATAGCATTTTTATTGATTTGTAAAGGGGGTATGGAAAAAAAGGGGTTTGGAAAATTTTTACTATGCCTATATTTTTTGAGCAAATGCAAACTAAAGTGAGACTTGCAAAATTATTCCAATATTCCATTTATTTCCAATTACCCTTGCAAATATTTCCCCACATACGCCATATGTGCCCAGCTGTATTTTTTCACACCTGTATTGTTGCTAAATTCACTAAAATGCCTATAATTCATGAACCAATACACATACAAGGACCATTTATACAAAAAAACCTTCGTATTGATGTCGCCTTTCATGGGAACAAAATCGAAACCAGAAACAAAATCGGTTCACGCATTACCGAGAACATCAATTTCATACACAATGCAACTTATTTTTATATATATAGATTATTCGTACATATTAAGGTTCCATATAATTCATCCATATTACCTTATAAGATTCTTTGCATTATTAATTCATTTTACTTTTATTAATTAATTTCATAAAACAAATAATGAGGAATACCGATGACTAAACATAAAAACTTAAAGTAAAAAATAAAAACTTACAAATCTAGATAATTGTGACAACTAGTGTGTGCGATTCGAGAGCACACTAATACTAACAAGACAACATAAAATGTGACTGTGTTAGAATGCCCAGCCCTGACACCATGGTAGAATAATATACCATAATATTTTCTCTTCTACTCGCAAACATCTGCTGTCAAAAACAGCTTTTTGTGAAGATACTTCTGCTGAGGTTGCTGTTTTTTTTTTACTTCAACGTTTTCAACATTGTTTGTGTTTTCAATGGCGAATTGTGAGCGCTTTCTTTTTGAGTATATTTTTTGACAGGAGATGTTTCCCTAGCAACTGTCAATGCTACCTTGTATTATTATACCATGCCCTGACACAAGAATGATAGAAACAAGATTACGCGTTTCGCAGTCCCGTTATCTATTGCTCTCTTTCTCAACTGAGTGCATGACGTCACACAGTACTTTTGCTTGACAAAAAAGTATGCAAATGTGCGATATCTTAGGCAAATTGACAAAATTGAAAATAAATTCTTTTGAAAAAGTAAAGTTAAAATATCTACTCTTCTGTATAAAAATATGAATATTTTCGTATACGAAAAATATGAATTTTTTAAACTTTCAAGATTTTTATCTCTTAAACTATTTGAGACTGACAAAATTTTATTGTACCAATGGGTTAAGGAGGTCTATAAACATATTATAAAAATAAGATAAAAAAATATTTAGCCGTGGGTGTGGGAGTAAAATTATTCCAAAGTCTTTCGATCAAATATTTGCTGTCAACTTCTTGTTTCAACGCAACTAGACCCAAAAAAACTTGTTGGTAGTATATACAATGTCAGTGTTGTTAAATTTTCTTCTTTGTTGAAATCATATAATAGTTTGAAAAATTCTCAAACCTTTGTATTGACAAGATTTCTTTATGGTTGTTTATCAACAAGATTCTTGTTTAGTTGAAAACAATTTAATTTCATATACCAGAATTTTTTGTTGGTGTAGCTCCTTGCAAGAAAAAAAAAAATGAGTGGCAACTAGCAACGTCGCTGAACAGTCAAAATTGGTTCTTGCCACTGAATATGTTTCTATACTATTCTCGCACAAACAACAAGAATATTATTGTCTTGTCCACCCGCCACTTGTTTTCAGATTTTAAAATTGGACAAAAAAATTAATTGTCATACAGGCTTAAGTGTTCATACTGAATTGAAATAATTCCATTTGAAGTTTATTTGTTTATTTTTTGGAAGTTCAAGAAAAAAAAAAATGGAATCGTGTATTAATTTTTTTATACTTTATCAACAAAATACGGGATTAATGGTGAAGTTAAGTGAAATATACAACAGAAAAAAACGTGAAACACGAAAGACAACGCCGGTCATTAAAAGAAAAAATCAAGAAACTGCAAATAAATGTCATCAATTTAAGAAGACAGCAGTTGATGCTTATTACCTTTGCAGCCAGGTTTTCATCGCAATGTCGTTTTGTGGTAAGAGGCGTTATTATAATAATGTGCCAGATCATCAGCTGCTTGTTTTAAACCTGTGGTATATATGGGCGAAGATGTGTGATCTCTGCATATACATAGATGCAAACAACACTTTCTTGTGGAACGACGCACATATAAGCCGCGTATCATCACACAAGCCCGACCTTATGTGCGACAAGCGTTAGATACTCAATTTTCAACATGTAATTTTTGCAGGATCAAACGAAATCTTTTTGGGAGTTGGATTGTCAGGTAAATGACGAAGATTTTTTTTAAAAACAATTTTCGAATGAATCGAAGCACTTGTGTAGAATGCTGACGAGTTTGCAAGAAAAGGACATGAACCTTCGGAAAGCGATTCCACTAGAGAAGCGTATCGCGATTGCATTATATGCAATGGGGTCATCTGCAAAATTTCGGAGCATTGCGAACCTCTTTGGAGTTGGAAAATCCAGTGTGTGAAATTGTGCTCGAGTTTTGTACCCAAACTTGGAAAACATTAAGGCCATTGTATATGAACGACTTCCCTTTAACTTTATACAAAATTTTTGATTATGTTAAGGGTTTTGAGACCTTAGGGTTTCCCCAATACATTGGTGCAATAGGTAAATTTTCACTTAATTTGTTAGTTTTGCTATTACTAAACTACATCTTCATTTAAATCAATTGTGATGGTTGCCATATTGAAGTGCATCCGACAGCACAAGATGCTATTGAACTCTACGGTTGTTTTAGCACTGGTTGACTACAGGTAATGACTACTTTTCTGAATGTATGTATCAGAGATTAGCAATGAATGTTTCGCATTTACTTTATCTTCGTACATTCACTGCTTCTGCTATGCTTTCATTCGTCAGCAATGACTGTGAATCACAATGTGCAGTGCTCGCTATTGTTTCCTAATTTCATTTGACATGTAGGCCTATTCGGCGAAATCTGTTATTCTGTTACACATTTTCTGTTATCAATCGTAACAGATACCGATCCTAAAAGATCTGTTAAAATTAGTATTCAGTATATCGAACTTTTATGGCACACTGTTATCAATCTTCGAAAATAAAAATCTATTACAATTCCGTTAACTTTTGTTATGAAACAGCTGATTGTTGTAAATAAGGCCCCAATTAGGTACGACAACTCAACTTAAGTTGAGTGTCTAATTTGTAATACTGTGTTATCTATAACACATTTGAGATACATACGTGTATGTCGTCTGACAAGTATGTATCTCAGAGATGTGTATGCAAATTTTGTGGTATTATGTTTAACAATGCAACTCTGCGTCGAGTGTAAAGAGTGTCAAAAACTTACATCCATTTTGAGCTAGATGTTTTCGTGTTTTTCATTGGAAAGTTTTATTAGTTTATTGTTTTTCGCTGAATTTTCGAAATTAACAGTTTTTCGTAAATTAAAATGGATAAAAATACGTAAGTAGAATATAGTATAAATAAATATATTATGTTTATGCATATATGTTATTATCCATATATTATCCTATATATATTATATTAATATACGTATATTATAGGCATAATTATACATATATTGAAATTTAATTAATTTCATTTTATATAAACGCAAAAATAACCAATAGAAGACAGTTCCAACGAATAATTTTCCTCTTGGAACAGCATCCTGATATTGCTGGAGGTCTAGGACGATTTGGGTCTTCTAAGCAAATAACAAATGAGCATTGGGAAAGGTTTTCGGTGGAGCTAAATAGCTTGGGGGCTCCATGCAGGTCATCCACCGAATGGCAAAGGGTTTGTTTAATAATGCCATTATAAATATTTATTTATGGTAATGTAAATTGTTTAGGTGTGGATTCACTATACGGGCAACCTAAAAAGAAAAATGGGCAACAATAAAAATAACTTACTGGCAACTGGTGGAGGCCTATCGCAGGAAATAAGTTTGAGTCAAATGGAGGAAAATGTTGCAAGCCTGTTACATCTGCACACTAATATAACTAAACCAGAACAAACTTTTGAATGCACTGTCAATGCGGAAAATGACATGAACATTCTAAATGTAACCATTGGGGATGGACATGATTCAGACATCGACCTGATTGAGCCGCAGCCATCCGTATCGGCTCCACCACCTCAGCAATCCACATTGGCTCAACCCAGTGATGTGATTTGGTGGGATTTCGGGCTCATTTTGGGATATTTGGCCTATTTGAGAACGTGTGGGATTTCGGATGCTTAGGTGGGATTTTCTACGGTGTCATAATTTTTGAAAGTGTAAATTCTTAGCAAAACTGGTTGGTATCACTTTTTTGTAATCTTTCAAAATTTTTCGTTTAATTGGTGTTTCATTGATTCCAAATATGTAATAAAGGGATATGTATACTCAAGAGGCTTAAAGTTAATGAAAACAAGATCCTCATTTATAAATAAAAATATAAGCTCAGTTTAATTTTCATGCAACGAAAGAAATTTACGATTACTTCATGCACTTAAGAGACTTTTTATAAAAAACGCAGTGTTTAACTTTAGGTATTTTTTTTTTCTGTGGAAAATTTGTTATATTTATTGAAAAACTTTATTATGTACATTATTAAACTATAAAATTATTATAATGTTAAAAAATGTAGGGGAGGATGCCCACCTACTAAACACGTTTTGTTTGGAAGCTATACCTTTGGATTAAAACATAATTTTTCAGAGCTTTTGGTTTCATTTGGAGGCTAAGTTCAATAACTAACAAGAATTTCAATCAGAATTTAAAATTTCCAAGAAATGTAATTTTGGCAGTCGATCTAACAAGTTTCGAAATCGACCGCTGAAAAAAATCGGCCCAGCTACTGAACACCTAAAACAAATCATTGAAAAAAATTAGAAAATGAAGTAAAAACACTAGTTATTGAGAGTTATAAAAAGTTTATTCTATCAATAATTCCCAATGACCTTTAAACAATGAAATTTGAATTTCTTTGATGGCTGCAGCCATCGCATCAGAATTTATATTTGTTCTTCTTTTCACTTTTTTTAAGGCGACGGCATTCTAAAATTTTATCTGAACGTGGACGAGAATCACGAAAACTATTTTAACTAATTCCAAACACTATTTGCAATCATATAAATGACAAATTTTTACTGAAAATCTGTTCGGTAGGTGGGCCAACGTTTTGTTCAGTAGGTGGACAGGCACGCCATCATAACATGACGTGAAATATTTTTTCCCATTTCTCAATATTGCTCGATTGCTCGTCGAATTGTGAAAAATAAACATTAAATACAGCATTCTACTCATATTCACCTTTCTTATCGACAAGAAACACTTTGAAATTCACTAAATAGAGATGAACTATATTTGCTCAGCTTCGTTTTATTCGAATATTTTATTTCTCAACGGCCGTGGGGCTAAAGCAGCACGCGCATTCATCTCAATGATTTATCAAAAGTGAATATTCAATGAGATGTTACTACGACACTTTACACATTGGAGCATCATACAGACGTCAGAACTCACAGTGTTGATCCTGTTCAGCAGGTGGCCATCCTTATTTATTTTTAAAAATTGCATAAAAAATCATTATTGGTATAAAGATTTGTGTGGGATTTTTTGTGGGTTTTTCGTGTCATTTTGGTGGGATAAACAGGTCTAAATCGGGATGTGATCGGAATTTTTTACTAAATCAGAATCACATCACTGGCTCAACCATCGCAGCAATACACATTGGCTCAACCACCGAAGCCAAAAAAGAAAAAAACAATAGACGAAGAAAGAGTAGAGGTTATCCATGTCCAAATCCAAAATCAGGAAGACATGATTTAAACATTACAGCAAATTCAAGAACAGTGCTGCAAAAATTACGAATTAAATAAAAAGATGTATGAATTAAAAAAAGAAAAACACGAATTGTACAAAGAGCAGCAAAAATTGGACATTGAACTAAAAAAAAATAAAATAGAGCTCATAAAAGCACAATAGTGGGAGTTGCAACAAAATAAAATGTAAAATTACTGATATATAACAAATTTTTTGTGATGCCGTGAATGCGCTTTTTTCACTTTTATTCTTTTTATATTATATTACTTTTATTTTGCACTGGAATGAATTTCTATTTTTTTAAATTAGTTTATAAGTACAAAAATTAATTTCTCTTTTTTTTTATATTTTTTTGCTTTTTACTTTTTTATTCCTTTATTTATTTTACTGAATTACTATAAGTTTTTTAAAAAAAAAGTATTTTTATTATTACTTTAAAAAATTAATTGTTCCTTTTATTTTATATTTTAATAACGCCAAGCAGTAAAATCTGAGAGGTACATTTGCCAAAGAAAATATTTTTATCTATATACTATTATATAAAAGAAGACTCACGTATGTTCGGCTGCGAAAAGCTTGAGAATGGCAGGCGCTGTTTCAAAAATTCTTTTTCTCTAGGATAGCTATGGTGCCCAGTTGGGACATGGGATATATAAATTTAATAGCCATTGTTTAAATAATTAATTAAAATCCAAAGAGAATAACCATACAATTTCTTTATTCTTATTCTCAGAGAGAAAAAATTTTCTCATTTAAGCTCTGTGCATCTCAAAAAAAGGTTGTGCCCAAAGCTAATAAGGAAGAACATATGTATATGTAATACTTCTGTATTCCAACTCTGAAATCGAAGAGAGACAGCCATAACAACATAAGATGTTGCTGTTTGTGTTAGTATATTTGAATATATGAAAATTACTACACAAAAAATAAAAAGTCAACCCGTCACAGGGGCGGTTGTTATGAAAACGTTTTCCCCAAACATATAAGAAAACAAATCATATTTGTTTTTCCTAAATCACAGGTACGCACCATTATAAAACAATTATAAGAACGCCTGAAATATGATTAAATTTAAACAAACAAAATTTTAATCAAAAAATTCAAACAACAAAAATTTCAAATAAAAATTATTGACAATGGAAGCACCGCTCCTGAGTTTTTTTTTTTTAAATTTAATTTCCTCTATATATTTTCTCGCTCATATAACAATATATCAGCACTCTAATGTTGACGAATATATGAGATAGAACAATATGTCAAAATCGCTGTGAGACAAAAGCTCTATTTTCAAACTCTTTTTGAGAAACATATATAAAAGTCAACAACCCAGCGGGAAAATGAGAATTGATTAAAAAAAAAAATCGTAAATGGAATAGATTTTTTGCTTACATTTTAGAACGTATTCCAAAGAATATATAAATTAAAGCAAAACATATGAATTGGAATATATCAATCAAAAGTTTATATCAACCAATATATCAACGAATATATCAACCAAACAAATTTTGGCATAAGTGAGAAAAGCAACAGTCTGTTTTGATTTGTTTTCTCATTTCCGAAAATGAATACTTTTTATTTAAAAGAATGCATTTAAAAAGTGAATAAAAGAATCGATTTCTGTAGCTATTCATATGGAAGCGAGAAAAGAATGTACTACTATTTGTAGGACGTCAGCGTCCCACCGGCAAAATGAAAATGGATTCTAGAAACAAAAATCGTAAATAGAATGAATTCTATTGCTAACATTTTAGAATGTATTCCAAAGAATATATACATTTATAGCAAAATCTATGAATTGAAATCTATCAAGCAAAAGTTTACTGATACGTTTTTATTCCAGCCATAATCGATTACGACCCATATAATTATTTCTAATATATAAAATGTTTTTAGATTCCTTGCTTGCTTTTTTGATAAGTGAAAAACGAACTGATTCTAAAACAAATTCTGGTATAAGTGAGAAAATCATCAGTCTGTTTTGATTTGTTTTCTTATTTCCCAAAGTTAATACATTTTATTTAAAATAATCATATATGTAACACTTCTATATTGGCAGTACACTGTACTGTGAATGTACCAAATTGTATGTACTGTACGAAATTGTGGCGTCCGTGGCGTAGTTGGCTAAAAGTCCGTGGCCTCTATGTCAACGAACCTGGATACCCGGGCTCGAATCCCAGCAGCGACAAAAAATTATTTGAATTAAAATGATTTTTCTGTACGGCCGCCACCTCTCTGCAGACAATGGCAAACCTCAGAGAGTAATCAAAATGCCATGTAAAGCTAATTGAGAATAAGAACATTCCGTACATCACCGTTCGGAGTCGGCGTTAAACATGTAGGTCCGGTTCTCGGTCAATTGTGTACAAACTTAATAACACGCACAACACAATTGATCATAAGAAGCTAGGTCAAAGTCCTTTCAATGGCTACAATGACCAGTTATTTATTTATATTTGGTTTTTTTTTATGTACTCGAAATTTAATTTTATAACAAAAAAACTCAGGAGCGGTGCTTTCATTGTCAAAAATTTCATTTAAAATTTCTGTTGTTTCAATTTTTATGATTTAAATTTTGTTTGCTTGAATTTTTCTTTTTAAATTTTTATCATATTTCACGCGTTGGTCTCATAATTGTTTTATAATGGTGCGTACCTATGATTTATGCAAAACAAATATGTATGCTTTGTTTTGTTTTATGTTTGGGTAGACATTTTTCTTAACAACCGCCCCGTTGACGTATAGTAGTAGTATATTCAAATATACTAATACAAACAACAAAATCTTATGTAGGCTATCTCTCTTTGATTTCGTAGTTAAAACTCATTAAAAATTTAGTTTGCTGCCAATATTGAAGTATTACATACATGGTTTAATAAATAAGGTTGTCGCATGGGTGAGAGCGAGTTCCAATAAATGTCGAATCGAAGTTGACAACTCATACAAAATCTGAATGCGTAAATTGATAACATGCAAAGCCGATGAAGTTGTTGTAGCTTTTCATTGATTTTGACAATTATGTGCGCTGAGAAGAGAGTACAATCAGCCACGAGACAACCTAATTTATTCAACCATGATTACATATCTGAAAAGAATCTATTTAAAAAGTGAAAAAAAAAACGATTCTGTAGCGATTCCACTTGAAGCGAGAAAAGAATATACTATTCTTTGTAGGACATCAGCATGTTAAAAATAATCAATTCTAGAATCTATACTGGAGAAGAGAATTGATTCTTTTTTTATATAAAATTGCATTTTTTTCCCGATGGGGTGTTAAAAATAATCAATTCTAAATAGAATCTATATTGGAGAAGAGAATTGATTCTTTTTTCCCGGTGGGAAGGTCCACAAAAAAGAAAAAAAAGACAGCAACATGTATTGAGTGCGGTACCAATGCTGCCACCTTTTTGAATGTAAAAATACTGCCACTTTTATAAAAGCATCGACAAAAATTCCGTGTCGATGTTTTGTTGAAATGTTTTGATGAAATTTATCAGCTTAAACGAAAGATATATTTTATTTTAAAATAACAATTCTCTAAGGCCGTCATATACTTTTCTTACCTCTGAGCTGATATTTTTACGTATAAACGAGATTTTTATATATAGGGTATTTACAGATCCCTTCTAAAGTTGATATATAGTAACTTTAAAACGATACTTCAATCAAATTGTGAGAACCCCTACACGTAGTTCATTCTAAAATTGACACGCCTTTTGAAAAGAGAAGCTTTCTTTAATTTATTGATTTTTCAATAAAATAAAAATAATAAGAGAAGCTTTCTTTGATTTATTGATTTTTCAATAAAATAAAAATACCTTTCAGAAATGCCAGTTTGCTACGAAAAACAAACATGTTGGAAAGCAAGGCAATTTTACCAGTTTGTGTTATCTCTTATTTACATGCAAAACAAAATCAAAAATAGCTACCACATCGCAAAATGTTTCAGAGTTAACAGACGGCGTAGTTAACACACCAGATAAAACAAAACTGTGAGTACCCCAATAGTCACAGCGCTAGGAAAAGTGAACCAATGCATGAAAAAAAATGATCAGGAAGATACAGAAAGTTTATTACTTTAGTTATTTTTTATTACATTAGTTAGCTACTTACTTTAGGTTACTTTATTCGGATGGAACTACTAAGTCGCTCCAACACAAATATACAATTTTACCAAAATTCAAACGGCTGTATTCATAAAAAATATGAGCCTCTTACAAAGCCTTCATAAGAAAAAAATCGAAAAAAAATTTAAAAACATTTTTCATGTTGAACGTTTCAACAGCTTTCAAAAGCTCTTTTAAATGCTTGATAAATAAGAGAATTTTAAAAATGGTTGAAACCTTCAATAAACCCTCGATAAAGCATTTTAAAAATTTGTTTGTTCTCATCTAAGCACAAAAAATATTGTCAAAATGTATCAAATTATTTCAAAATGTATCAAAAACAAACAAAATGTCAAAAAGTGTTTGAAAATGTTTGTTTATAAATTAGAGGATTATTAAATAAGGTTGAAATTTAAATTTTTTTTTAAGGTTTTTAACACACCTCTCATAAAGCAGTTTTTTAATTATTTGCTCTCATTTGAGCACAAATATTGTCAAAAATAATTAAAATTCTTCAAAATATTTCAAACATTTGGAAAATATGTCAAGAAAATTCAAAATATATAAAAAATTTCCAAAAACATAAAATAAAAACAAGAAAATTTGTCAAAGATTTCAAAATATTTATAAAAAAAAAAAAATAATAAAATGACAATTATTTCAGTGCAGATGGCTTAGAAAAACTATTGATTATTAAATACCAAAATCTTGACGAAATTGCGACAAATAAATAACAAGTCACTGAATTTATCTAATACACAAACCATTATTTCCACTCTTCCCACTTCAATATGAATAAGGCTTTTAATTTTAAGATTTAAAGTTTTTAATGATATTTAATATTTTTATCGCCGGCGAAGCAGCGGGTATTTCCTAGTTTAAAATAAATAAATATACTAACATATTTCATACATACTCAATTTGGATTTATTTTTCTCTTTGTTTAGTTAATATTGCAGTTCTGAAAGAGACTGGTTGTTTTTGAAAGCTATGATGTAAAGAATTTAGCCCTCATTGATAGCTTGCATTATATTATGCCGTATGCTTGCAGCAATGCCTGCATTGTTTCCTTCCTCATTGTGATTGTGTAAAGTCACTATATCATCCGCGTATGCTTCACTGACATCGTCTGGATACTGAGATTGAAAATGTTGACAAACGTTATGCAAAGCACAACAGCAATTAACAATTAGAGTTGCTTTATGAGGTTCATAGTGCAGACCTCTTGAGGAAAGGAGGCACCTGAATCTACTCTTTAGAACCCCAATAGTTCTCTCCACAACATTTCTTGCCCGTACGTGCTGTTTATTGTAGCGTGCTTCCGGACTTCCGCTTTCGGTCGCACGGAAAGGAGTCATCAACTGTGGTTGTAGAGGGTATCCTGCGTCACCTACCAGAAAAGTTTGTACCTATACTTGTATTGAAAAATTATAAATTATAAATTTTACCTAAAATCCATGTGTTTTCACAAATGATATTGCTTAAATCTCTTTTGTAGTCGCTCGAATTTCAAACAAAGGAATCGTGAGATGAGCCTGGATTCTGAGCGTCTACATACATAGCGTATATTCATCTTGTAATCGCAAACCTGTTCAAAAACAAATTAGTTGAAATAATATTAATATAATGCAATTAACGTACTTACAATCATAACATTTATGCTAAAATAACCTTTTCTATTCAGGTACAAATGTTCAATATTTTTTTTTTTGGAGCAATAATGCGAACATGCGTTCCATCTACACAACCTACAACTCCAGGAAATCTCGTCTTCTCAAAAAAATGTATCTTAGAAGCATTTTGCTCAGGCTCACTCATTTTAGCCTCGATCCAGACAGGGCAAATCTTTGACTCCAAAACGTGCAGGACTTCTTTAACAACGACTGAAATTGTGGGTTGTACCTACTAGTCCAACGTTGAAGTCATTCCCGCTGCACTTTTGGTAGCTACCCTCCGCAAAGAACCGCAATGCTGCGCATAATTTTAAAATTTCAGGTATGGTGGTAGATGCAAAAGCTAATTATAAATTAAACAATTTTTTTTCTTCAGTATATTTCAGTCGTCTTTAAAAATCGCTGCTGTTGAATTGAAATCGAAAAAAAAAACAAGTAAACAAAATGCAGTCAATTCATGTTGTTACCGGCGCTGCCGGCCAAATTGCTTCTCATTTTGCATTTGCTCGATATTCCTCCTAAGGTTGGTGTACTCGAGGGTGTCGTTATGTAATAAGCCAATTGTGCACTACCTCTACTACAGCAAGTTGTACCAACAACTGATCCAGCTGTGGGCTTCGAGGATGTTGCCGCTGCCTTCATGGTTGGTTCAATGCCATGTAACAAGGGTATGGAACGCAAGAATTTGTTCTCGGCGAACATGGAAATTTATAAGATGCAAGGCCAGGCGGTGGATCTACATGCACCCAAGGATGTTTAGGTGCACAGATTGCTACATGCACGCAAGGATGTTAAGGTGCACAGATTGCTGTAAAAACAACATTTTTCGACTGAATTCCCTGATGCTAGAAATGAGACAGTGTGCATAAAATCAGTCTTAGATACCGACTTACTGCAGGGAAAATTTGATGAGACCGTGTAAAAGCGTCGCGCTGCTGTGATTTCCGCACGTAAGATGTCTTCTGCCATATCTGCCGCTAAGGCTGCATGCAATCATATGCACGATTGGTGGCACGGATCTCTTGCTGGTCAGTACGTCTTACGTGTCATTTCGTATGGCATCTATGGAACGCCCAAGGATTCAAACGCATTCCCTGTTGTGATCTCAAACAAGAAAACAAATTTTTTAATGTTTGCAGATCAACACAATGGGTGTTGGCCAAAGCATTTGTAATTGGTATTTTATACTAAAAGTTTATAGATGTTTATACTGTTTTATGAAAACTATAAATGCAAGTTTAAGAATAAAATGTTTTTATAGAACTTAAATATTTAAAAGTAGTAAGAAATGATCTTCGACTGGGCCAAAAAACCAAAGTTTATTCAAAGTCTTAAGCAGCCAATAAAATGTTTATTTGTAAAAACATTTTCGTCATAATTTTAATAGAAAATACTCACTTTTGTTTTTTGATAAAGTTACTTTGAATGGGAGGTAGGCATGGTTTTTATTTGATGGTTGAATTTCATACTCAGAGTACGGCTGACTTCATAAACGCAAGTTGCAATGCAACATTGCAAAGCATTGCGCAACTAATGCAAAGCAATGTTGCCTTACATCACTACTTTGTCAAATGATGCAGTGCATTTGAAGGCGTTTGTGAACACCACCGTGTAATGTTTTTACTTTAGCGCCAACTGTTTGTATAAATAAAGTAAATAAAAAAAAAAATGAAAAATATATTCCATGCTTTTTATATTTTAGCTTTTAAATTTTGTGCAACTGGCAGAAAGTACATCTTTGATGCGTTTGTAAGTGACCATTATATTAAAAAATCATCTACTTATTTCGTCCCTTGTGAAAGGAAACGTGCCATCAATTTCTTTTATCTCCAGCAAAATTTTTTCCAGATTGTGTTCCTTTTCTTTTTGTTGGAGGTAAAGTCACTTTCAAAGCGCAATCTTGTGCTTATTAGTAAGAGCTTCCTTTCGTGTCCATTTATTATTACTTTAAATATAATGGTAAATAATTCATACATTAATAAAATCAAATATTTTATAAATTTCTAATTTAATCAATTTAATAATGTATAAATATACTTGTTTTGTTTGTGAGACATCCATGTTGCATCATAAAATGAAATGATGCGCCGAAATGACATCTGATGCGCATCGCAAAGGGTTGCGATGCATTAGTGAACACACTACATTGTCAAAAATAAAGTGTGGATGTTTATGAACATTTGACTTTGCAGTGTTGCATTGCAACTTGCGTTTATGAAGTCAGCCTACATATTAAATATCAAAGTTCATATGCAAAATTGCAAGTTGAGTGCATGTTAATAAAGATATAAAATAAAGACATAAATCATATTAATAAAGATAAAAGGTTAAATATCGAATTTCGTCATCACAAACTTTGGATGTTCCACGATTGGTTCCAATTTGTTCATGAGCAGTCGAGCATTTACCTTGTCCAACCGAAATAGCTGCACGAAGCGCGCATCAGGAAGCTCGAATGGTTTGCTTTGAAGCCGCAACTATAGCAGAGTTGCTAGATGGTTTCTTCTAAAAAACATTAAATTGAACACAAACATATGCATATATTTATACTTAATACAGTAATTTAGTTTACTTACATTATTCGCCTTTTTTCGGCACTTCTTATTGATATTCTCAAATAGTCACTTGAAAATATCACTTTGATATAATTTGTTATCATAAAAGACTCAAAAATCTGTCTGTTATTCTGTTATGGTTTTTAACAGATTTCATAACAGATTTTGTCGCACTGAATACCAATTATAGAATTTGGAATAGATGTTTTGACAGTTCGAAAATCTGTTATGATTTATAACAGATTTCATAGCAGATTTTGTCATGCAGAATATGCATTTAGAATGCATAGCAGATTTTTTGGCAACTAAAAAATTTGTATGGGAAATCATAGCAGAACAACAGAATTTTTTCATAAAAGATTGCGCAGAATAGGCCCAATTATTTGTATGACTTAATTAAGCAATTTCAACTCCATTTCAGCCGAAATTGAGGATATGCTCGAAATTGCTCAATTTCGGCCCAGTGCGAACGTACTATAAAAAAATTTATATTGACACAATATTTTTTCATATTGATAAATTTTTAATAAAATTGATAAAATATCTGTGTGTTTTTTCAATTTAACAAAAATTCATTTGTTAAAGAATAATAAGAGATTTTTATCAAAATCCCAGATGATTTTATTTTGAGTGTAGAACCTACACTCAGCGCGCAATAACTCGCTGTAACAAAATTTCAATTTCATTGCTTAAGTTTCTTTCCGCTTTCCAATCACTTCATTAATATTATGTTTTTTTTTTTTCATCATAAGATCAAAGAAGTTTCTTTTACTGTCGTACCATAACTATTCTCATAACACCTACATTCAGCGAGAAACAATTCCAACAATTTAACAACTTTTTTGAAGACCTGCGTGGTAAGATGTAACGCTGTCACGCCAAAAACAAGAAAAACTGAAAATGAAAGATCATAACATTTTTCTATCAACATTTAAGTTATTAAAAATAAATTTAAAAGGAGTTTCTTTGCTGGAAGCAATATTTTCAATTTTAATCCTGCCAGCCAGAAGTACTTGCTTCTCTAAAAAAATGAATATATTGCAAGAACTTCAAAGCTATCAGTTATATTATTGGTTTATGAGCAACAGTGCAGAGCGAAAGGACATTTTATATATATATATATATATATATATAAATGTCCTTGCACTCCAACGAGAATTAATTAAAACATCGCATTGTATATGCCCTGCAGTTAATTTAATTCATTTAACTTAATTTCAAAGGATACACGAATATCCTTTCAACTAATTTACAAAGGCAAAGAGCTAAGTATACCCCAAGGGCAAGTCTTTCGCAGTTATATATATGATTAAATAACGCTGTTAATAATAAACTGTTTAAGCGTGGCTCTGGTTGAATTGGATTGGAAGCAAACAAGAATTTATTAATTATAAAAAAAAAAAAAAAAAAAAACAAAAATAGAAAAAAGAAGATAGATGAATGAGGTGAGCAAACAGTCAAGCGTGCGCAAAGTACAATTGATGGTTCCAAGGATAGCGAAAATTCAAAATAGCCAGCAGCTACTAAAGTATTCTGGATATTCGCATTTTATAATAAATTGTATGGAAAATAGTGAATTTTTGAAAATATTTCACTATTATATAAATGCATTGCAAAAAAATGTCAAGGTCATTGCAATCTATTAGAAACTGTTCTTTTTTTATCGTATCTTTTCCATCGCTCTTTTATTATGACTCACAACATGATCGTTAACACGGTCAGTTCTAGCCACGACCGCTATTTTCAATTTCAATAGCTTTCAAATACGGCCTGTTGATGTATTTATCTAACCATCAGAACCAACACAAACACCAACACCAACTCCAACCTCACGTTGATTATTCGAATAGAAATGACAATTTATTGATTGTGTTTTTAGGGCCGCCAACAAGCGGCAATCTATCGAGCTCCGCAGACATAATGGCACGCTGCAGCCATGTAGCAATGCGTCTGTCAGTCCGTCTATCGCACGCGGAATTTCTCTATTTTTCTAGATTTGTTATTTAGCCAAAATATTTTGTTGGATTTTATTTTGGTTTTTTTTTTTCGTTCTATTTTCATTGGCATGCATTGAGCCGCGTTAGTAGCCTTTCTAGTGATGGCAGCCACTCAATCGTTTTGCCAACGGATATGGAAGAATGCCATATTGAAAAAAAGCCTTATGTCCGGTTTTGTTTTCGTGCAAAAATTTGCACGAGCTCGAAGTACACAGAGAGAAAAAAAAAATGAAGTTTTGCAAATTTTTATACCCATCTTTCTATCAAATCGAGAGATTGTTGCTATATTTTTATCGGAATGGCCAATAATTCAGGCAACTTTGACAAAATTATATTATAAATAAAAATTTCAGTAAAAAAAAATGTTTAACATCCAACGTTTTTAAATCGAACAAAAAAGTATAAAATAATTTCTGCTAGAGTGGGGCTTTTAGTTCTCATAAAAACGTGGGCCTTTTTTTTACTTAAATTATTATTTTCTGGTTTTTAGTCTTTTTCAATTTTTACAATAGATTTTGAGGGTTTTATGTTTTAATCAGTACAATTGAAATGATACTCAAAACAAATAATCAAGTGGACACCAAATTCTCTAAAATGTATCGATAATTTCCCGAGATTTCTGATTCTTTTGAATTCTATCAAAAACTTAAGAAATACGAAGTTTCAAAAATTTACGACTGAAGGTGACAAAATAATTTATTCAAGAAAATGAAATACGAAAAAAACCGGAAAAACGTCATTGACATTGTTAAGGATCGAACTCACAACCTCACGATCATAAAACAAGGGGCGTGTGCTCTGAGCTATAGAACTCACACAAAAGGCAATAGCAAAATAGCAATAAATCAAACTACTATTTAAAAATAACTAAAAATTTTTCTTTTTAAACTACTTTCTTACAATTTTTTTTCACCCTCACTGGTGAATTTTAAAAGGTTTCAATTTGTTTCATAAAAAAAAAAATCCTCCACATTGTTGCGGCTCGAACTCACTACCTAGCGTATACTTAGGCGGTCGCTTTACGCTCCCCTACGGAGAAGGCAGAGTCAATTGCTCTTAAGTGACTGATTCAGTGACAGCACAAGTGTAACCTATCACTGGACAGGTCTGATATAACTAGTCACGGAACAGATTCTTTGTGCCTGATACGGAACAGATTTTATTTTACTCAGCACGGGACCAATTTAATATGATGCAAGTGTAGACAGATCGATTTAAATTCAAAGCTGTATTTGTATCGTGTGGAAATTCAAAGTTGGAAAGAAAAAAATTTGCATCTGTCAACGCCGTGTAAAAGTGACCGGTCGGTTTCATATGTTGGTGGCAGATTTGGGCCTGATCTCTCTCCCTTGGGGACCTATCACATGATATGTTCAGAACCGGTTCTTTTCTCCGTAGGGTCTAAACTACAGAACTTACACAAAAATATTTTCTTAATAGCAATAAATCAAACTACTTTTTAAAAATAAATAAAAAAAAAATTTATTTAAACTACTTTGTTACAATTTTTTTTTTCATCCTCAGTGGTGAATTTGAAAAAATTTGAATTTTTTTTCATAAAAAAAAACAAAAATTTCATTTACATTGTTGAGGCTCGAACTCACTACCTAGCGTATAATAAGGCGAACGAACGCTTTACGCTTTGAGCTACAGAACTCACAGGAAAATATGTTCTAAATGAGGCAATAAATTTACTTCAGTTGTGAATTTTTGAAATTTGAAAATGTCAACAAGCTTTTCAATTTTTTTTCGTTTGATTTTCAATATGCATGTAGGTATGTATCAAATAATTTCGCATTTTAGCGAAACAAATAAACGCACAGACAAACAAATTAGATAGTATTGTGTTGTCATCCAGTTCTGAGCTACATTTTAAGTATAAAATCTCTAGCTCATCGGGAAGTTGGTCAAAAATCGATTCCAAGATTTGTACGGGACAGACAAATGAAGTGAAGCTAATAGAAACGTTTTAAAAAAGGATGCAGTTGGCTGTGTCATGGACACAACCGTAAGTTTTGACGTATCCTTTTCCTTGTCTTTAAATTTGTCCCATACTTTACTTTATTTGTATGTTTTACCTTATACTTGTCTAATTACTTGTCCTGATGTTTGCTCAAATTCTTCTTTTAATTCATAGCCAAATTCTTGTCCCAGTTCTTGTCCGAATCCATTTCATTATATTTGTTCTACTTCCCAATTTTTTTTCTAATTCTTGTTTTTAATGTTTTCTTATCCCAATCTTTGTTTTAGTCTTTCTCTGCATCCTTGCCTGAATCCGTAACCCAATCCTTGAGAAAATTCTTGTTCTTGTCCTATGTCTCATCTTTGGCGTAATTCTTGTCCAAGCCCTTGTCTTAATCCTTATATTTTTCCTGGTCTTAATCGTTGCACAAATTTTCAGCCTCCTTCTTTTTCTAATCCTTGCACTTATCCTTGTATGGATTTGGATTCTTGTTCTAATATTTGTCATGCTTGCTTTTGCTTTTATGTGGTTACATTAACATTAACCTAAGCGCCATGCAATAAATCCATGCAATAATGGAGTATTTACCTTACTTCGAACGGTTCCGTGCGGGGCCTCATTTTTAATTGGCTATTGAATTTTTTTTTTATATTTTTCATGTAACCGAAACCTTCACCTTTATTGTCATTCCATTAAATTTCTCATAGCTCCAATAGTCACTTAGTTATAATTCCATGCAACGTTTGTTCATTTTTGTTGCAATTGTTCTGAATCAAGCCGTTACTTCCATGTTGTCATGGCGCAAAAATTGTTGCTCTTATTTTCATTATAAGATCAAAAACCCAATCTTTGCTGTCGTAAAATAAAATTTACCGTAGCGAGTAATAACCTGAATACGCGAGTAATAATTTCATGCAACGATATTGCATTTTTGTGGCATAAGCTGCTATATTCGCGACCTAACGGCGTGACAAATTTTTATTTTTTATATGCGTCATACCCAAAACAAAATATTTTATATACGTCCGCATAGGCGTCATACCCAAAACAAAATATTTTATATCCACTATAGCCCAATGTTGCCCACAGGCAATTTGTGAGTTTCATAAAAGCATTACTTTATATATGAAACGCACACCTCAAACTTACTTTCTAATGAATATTATGTGAAGTATGTAGAATTTTATTTAATTATTATCGAAAACAGTGAACTTATTTCTGATAACTCCAGTTTGCAATACGCTGATTAGCGACGATTTCATTTTACTCTTTCAAAGATAGCAGGAACAGTAACAGTTAGTTTTGCATTATCATAACCGGGTATGGGCAGAGAGCGCTCCGGGAGCGTTGAGCGTAAGAATAGAGAGCAAAAGCTTATGTAGCAGCACAAAAGGCAACAACAAATCAAAGACAAAAGAGAAACACAGAAACAGTACAGAAGCTTTAAATGTAGTGGTGCCCATACCCGATCATAACCCATCAACATAACTTAATTTAAGAAAAAAACATTGTTCGTAGCTTTAACTATTAGACGACAAACATGTGAAATTGCTCTCAGACAACGTTGGGGTCGAAAGGGTTAAAAAACTAAACGAAAGAAATAATTAAAATTCTTAAAATTCAATTTAATAAGTATACAATAATAAGTATTTTACTAGTTGGTTCATTTGTAAACAAGTAAACAAAAGAAAAAATAGTAAACAAAAGGATTCGGTCATTGACGAAAGTAAGAGCTTACATGCTAAAGTTAGAGTCTACAATTTCTTGCCTAGTGCGCCTTCCTTGTATTTGAACTTTATTTTCACTTTACTCTATTAAATTTAAAGGATCATTGTCTTCATTATATTCCTCAAAATAGTTATTATAATCATACTAGCTGGTACCCGACGCGTTGCTGTCGTACCGGAAATAATTTCTATCTCTATCTGAATCTCAAACTCAGTCTCAATCACAATTTCGAACTCAATCTCTATTTCTATTTCTATTTCTATTTCTATTTCTATTTCTATTTCTATTTCTATTTCTATTTCTATTTCTATTTCTATTTCTATTTCTATTTCTATTTCTATTTCTATTTCTATTTCTATCTCTATCTCTATCTCTATCTCTATCTCTATCTCTATCTCTATCTCTATCTCTATCTCTATCTCTATCTCTATCTCTATCTCTATATCTATCTCTTTCTCTATCTCTATCTCTATCTCTATCTCTATCTCTATCTCTATCTCTATCTCTATCTCTATCTCTATCTCTATCTCTATCTCTATCTCTATCTCTATCTCTATCTCTATCTCTATCTCTATCTCTATCTCTATCTCTATCTCTATCTCTATCTCTATCTCTATCTCTATCTCTTTCTCTATCTCTATCTCTATCTCTATCTCTATCTCTATCTCTATCTCTATCTCTATCTCTATCTCTATCTCTATCTCTATCTCTATCTCTATCTCTATCTCTATCTCTATCTCTATCTCTATCTCTATCTCTATCTCTATCTCTATCTCTATCTCTATCTCTATCTCTATCTCTATATCTATCTATATCTCTATCTCTATCTCTATCTCTATCTCTATCTCTATCTCTATCTCTATCTCTATCTCTATCTCTATCTCTTTCTCTATCTCTATCTCTATCTCTTTCTCTATCTCTATCTCTATCTCTATCTCTATCTCTCTCTCTATCTCTATCTATATCTCTATCTCTAAGTGGAACGACTCGTGTAAATTGATAACCAAATTTCGAGGTTATGCTACTTATAATCCCAAAGTTATTCGATATCACAAATTTGGCTTGTATGGGCGGAGCCACACCCCCTTGTTCAATGACATCTCAGTTTTCTAGTAGAAGAATATCACCCAATAGTAATTCCATACTGAATTTCGTTGTTAAACGACATTTAGTTCCAAGGCTATCTGATATCAAAAATTTAAAGTGTATGGGCGGAGCCACACCCTTTTTTTCAAAGCCCATCCCAGTTTTATAGTAGAAATATATCACCAAGTGAATTTCATACTGAATTTCATTATTATACAGCATTTAGTTCCAAAACTATTCGATATCATAAATTTGAATTGTATGGGCGGTGCCACACCCCTATGGTCTATACTGGCTCAATTTTGCCAGTCGAAAGACATGACTAAATAGAACATTCTAACCGAGTTGCATTAATGTGTGACTTATAGCTCGAAAGTTATACCGAAAATTTGGTCTGCTGAAAAAGTGCCACGCCTACGTTCAACGCCCATAAAATTTTACCTGTGGAACGGCACTTGTAAATTGAGGAAGAATACCGAATTCCGATGCTATGCGACCTATAACTTCAAAGCTATTCGCTATCGTAGATTTGGGTTGTATGGGAGGTGCCACGCCCCCTTGTCCAATGTTCCGTGAATTTTTTTTAAAACCTTCGCGTGACAATTACAAAAAAACCCACAGAAGAAAGTATCCAATTTGGTCCAGTCGTTTTCAAGTTTTAAGTGGTCGAACAAACCAAGATTCATCTATACTATTATATAAAAGGCGTCTCTCGAATTTTCATCGTTCAATCAGGGGGGTAAATGCTGAACCGATTTTAATAATTCTTTCACTATTCAATTGCTATAATAAGCGACCCTGCTACTGGATACTACGTTTTTGGTAAATCTTTTTATTTAATTATTTAAGAATTCATGCATTTTAATCCATGCTGCCATTGTATAAGCAGCACGAAATAACAGCAAACAATAGCTTAAGCTCTTTGTTGAGAGAGAGAGGTGAGATTCTACAACTCACCGCGCTGGTCTCTTGAGTGGACAGTTGCACTCAGTTCATTCCTGCTACAGTGTAGCCATAAGCCCAATATATAGTATTTATTTGCGTGCCACTCTTTTTATTTCAATATCTACTGAGTTAAATAATCCAATAAATAGATTGAGATAAATTTTACAGCATCCTAACATATAAAAATGAATAGTGGTTTGTTCGGATGCTTAAAACTTGAAAACGACTGGACCAAATTAGATACTTCCTTCTGTGAATTTGTTCGTAATTGTTACGCGAAGGTTTTGGCAAAAATTCACGGAACATTGGACAAGGAGGCGGGGCACCTCCCATACAACCCAAATCTACGATAGCGAATAGCTTTGAAATTATAGGTCGCATAGCATCGGAATTCGGTGTTCTACCTCAATTTACAAGTGCCGTTCCACAGGTAAAATTTTATGGGTGTTGGACCTGGGGCGTGGCACTTTTTCAGCAGACCAAATTTTCGGTATAACTTTCAAGCTATAAGTCACACATCAATCAAACTTGGTAAGAGCGTACTATTTAGTCGCGTCCTTCGACTAGCAAAATTTAGCAAGCATTGGACAAGGGGGTGTGACACCGCCCATATAATTAAAAAATATGATATCAAATAGCTTTGGAAATACATGTCGCATAACAATAAAACTCAGAGTGGAATTACTATTAGGTGATGTCCTTCTATGTTCTAGAAAACTGAGACGGACTTTGGAAAAGAGGGTGTGGTTACGCCCATACAAGCTTAATTCGTGATATAGAATATCTTCGGATATAAATGTTGCACAACAAGGTTACTCAGTATGGAGTTGCAACTTAGTGATATCCTTCTACTGAAAAACTGGGACAGACAGGTCTTTCCATGTATAGTGGTTTGCATGTACGTTGAGTGTTTTAACGTTATCTTTTTTGGGCCATCTTGAACACCAGAGGGCGCTGTAGTACAAAATTTTTTGCAAAACCACCTTAAACTCCCAAAACTTTCATGCGATTAGAATGAAAATTGGTATAAAGTGGGTTTTGTGTAAGTTGAGTGTTTTTCTGTTATCTTTTTTGACGCATCTTGAACTCCAGAGGGCGCCGTAGTATAACTGTTTTTACAAAACCACCTCAAACTCCTGAACCGCTCATGCGATTAGAATGAAAATTGGCATATAGTGGTTTTCAGGTACGGTGAGTTTTTTTTATCTCCTTTGATCCACCTTGGACACCAGATGACGCTGTAGTATTAAAACTAAAGTAGTAAAACTGCCTAAATATAATTTTTTGTTATTTTTGTAGATAATATTTTTTTATTTTTATATATTATTCAAACTTGAACTTATACGTTGCATTTCTTAATAAATGAAGTATATAACCAGAAAATTTGGTAGCGCTATATAGAAAAATGGCTTTGCAACAGTCAAAAATACATAAAAGTGGGAAACATTTAGCCAGTTTTGCTCGCCACTGTAGTTGCTGGGTGCAGCAACGCGCGCCGGGAAAAAGCTAGTTTTTATATATATAAACTAGCATACCCGTTCCCAGCGTTGCTTGGGATAATAAATATAAATACAAATATGAAAACATATTTAAATAAAGACTCGATATTTTGCAAAGCTGTTCAAGTCACAACCTAACGCAATGACATTTCAGACCGTTGAACACACAACGACCATTGTAGTACAAAACATTTCACCCCCACAACTTACATGCAATTGAAATCACCATCATGGTTAAATTAATAAGGTTATCTTGGGGTACTCTCTTTTCAGTACCCACAATTGTCAAAATCAGTGAAAAGCAACAACAGCAACTCCATCGGCTTTACATGTTATCAATTTTCGCTTTCAGATTTTGTATGAGCTGTCAACTTCGATTTGATATTTATGGGCACTTGCTCTCACCCTTGAGACAACTTCATTAGTTCAACCATGATTACTACCATCCCATTTTACCATAAGATCATAGAAGTTAGTTTCGCCATTAATAAAAATGTTAATGGGCTTTAATGAAAATCTTATATATATTATTTTTTTTTTTTGCTCAGCTTTATTCTAAAATTATTTTACCATAAGATCATAGAAGTTAGTTTCGCCATTAATAAAAATGTTAATGGGCTTTAATGAAAATCTTATATATATTATTTTTTTTTTTTGCTCAGCTTTATTCTAAAATTATGTAAAATTTATCTCAATCTATTTATTAGATTTTTTAACTTAGTAGCTATTGAAATAAAAAGAGTGGCAAGCAATCTTCATCTTCATCAAAATAAATACGATCTATTGGGCGTTTGGCAACACTGCAGCAGAAATAAACTGAGTGCAAATATCCACTCAAGAGACCAGCGCAGTGAGTTGTAGGATCTCACCTCTCTCTCTCTCTCAACAAAGAGTTTAAGCTATTGTTTGCTGTTATTTCGTGCTGCCTTATACAACGGCAACATGGATTAAAATGCATGAATTATTAAATACTTAAATAAAAAGATTTACCAAAAACGTAGTACCCAGTAGCAGAGTCGCTTATTATAGCAATTGAATAGTGAAAGAATTATTAAAATCGGTTCAGCGGTTACCCCGTGATTCATCGATAAAAATCGGAGAGAACCCTTTTATATAATAGTATAGATGGCACTTTTGCTTTTATTAATACATGGTGTAAAACGGCACAAGCATTTACAATTTTCCCAGCTTTTGTTGAATTGTAGCACAAAACTCTTTGTCCCAATAATCACCAAAATCGACTCTTTAAAACGCCAATGCAACGCTCCACAATACATCGAGTCATTTTATGTGCAATATTATTCTTACGTTCGCATTCATTCGATGTCGATGCTATTGGTGTCTTAAGCTAAGGTTGAAGTGGCAATTCGCTGTCACCCAAGGTCCAGCAGGTACGTCTTCCTCCCGTATAGCTTTGTTTCATATGGGTTTGAACTGCAGATCTTCTCCATATGTAAGCATCATGAGAAGTTCCGGGAAATTTTGAATTCACATACCGAATGATGTAGTTAAGATCGCACATAAACAGAACATTAATAGAGTGGCCACCTTTGCGGCAGTAGTAAGTTCACTTTTTGGACTAATTATTTTTATATGGGTTCCATCTATAACACCCACTATACCAGGGAATGAGCTATTCGATAAAACTGTTGCTTTATTCTGTTGAGTTCAGTATTCTTTGGAAAAGTTACATATTGACACGAAACATCATTTAAAATATTTGCAACTTCTTGCACGGAACGGCTTACAGAAGATTGCGACAACGAGGACATAAAATCTTGACCAACACTTCGCTGGTAGCATCCACTAGCAAAAAAACGCCGAGCACATAAAAAACGAATAGTTGGGGAAAGAGCTGTAATGCGTTCTGAAGAATTGAACCTTGTTGAAATGGTGTTGAAGAAGTTTATTGCAAGATGCTTTGGGAAGCGGTACAGCTCAACGAATCGTTTATCACTTACAGCAAAAGGATTAAGAGTATCTCTCAAATTCCTTCTGACAACGATTAAGTGCTTCCTATTTAAACATACACAAAACTTTTTTATTATTTATATTGTACAAATTGTATTTAATTACCTTACAATACTTCTTATCCGGCGTTAAAGATTTATTCTTAACAGCGAACACATTTTCAATATATTTCGTTTATATTGATGTTTATTTACATTTGTGATTGAGTAGTTTTGAATATGAGCTCAAATTTAACATCACTAGTTTTTAATTGACAGGCACAGTTTTACATTCAGCAACTTTCATTTTCATTCAGCACAACAGTGTTCATTTGTACATACAGAATAGCATGTAAATCTCTTGTGGAAGTAAATTTTTATATTTTGTGTACATACGTTTTTTTCACAGTTACAGAATCTTTTCAGATTTTTCGGATCGGCCATTACCTCTACGCAGCCAATGGCAAGCCTTAGAGAGTAACTATGACAGGTCGAGCTTCTTGAGAACACTTCGGAGTTGGCATAAAACTTGTTGGTTCAGTTGTTCGATTGTAAGTGCTAGCCATGTGTACAATATATTTTGCAAAGTTAGCAACGCATCGTTTCATTTTGCACTAAATTCCAGGGATGGTAAAATTATGAGAAAAACGGATATATCAGAAATGTGATTTTAATAATTTTTTTCTAAAAAAAATGTAAACTTTTGGCCGGCGATTGAAATTACTGGATATACATATATCGATATATCGAAAAATTATTGTCTTACTGTAAGAGCAGTCAAATTACTGTAGAAAACAGTAATAGCTCTGCCGTTAACATCAGTGTCTGGCAATTCCTCGGTCAATGTGCTTCCAAGGGTCGAAATAGCCAATTAATGTTTTATTTTTTTTTTTTTTTTTGTTTTTTTTTGGTATGGAAGCCATAAAAGCTGTGAACTGTACTAATATTATTCCCTGCCATGTACCTTGCATGTCCTGCTTTATTTTTATTTACGTTTTTCTTAAATTGCAGTGTATGAACTCGCACACTCAGACTTGAATTTTATGCATTTGAAACATAGCTATGTTGGTTTTTTTTTAGTGTCTACTGCTGCATGCTTGTGAATTGAAATATTTGAACAATGATTACATTTTTAATTGAAATCACAACTTGCTGATATTTTAATCAATATCAAATCAAAATTCCCTGCAACATTGGAATATTGCAAAGTGAGATGAGTAAAGGAAGTATACGTTCACTGAACTCATATACTCTCGAATGTTTTCTAACACGTTGTTGTTATTTCTTCTATCAAATACAATAAAGTTTAAACTAGTTGCTTTATTTTCGGCAAATCTAAAAAAATTCAGATATAACTAGAAAATTAAAAAAATAAAAACGAAGAATACCATATTTTGAAAGTAACTTTTTTGAATTTAGTTTCGAGTCTAAAAAAATTGTTGTTATCGCAAAATTTACCACTTTTGGTCACAAATTACCTTTTTTACCTCTGCACAAAAAATGAGTCAAAAATTACCTTAATTAGGGAAATTTACCTCAATCTGGCAACACTGGGTGAGCGATCGTAAATGCTTTTGTTCGTCGCGTAACTTTCTCACACACGAGAAATTCAAAGCACGAAATTATTAGCAGTGATTAATTGTGAGAACAATCGTATTTCAATCGTTCTCCGCAGAGTCCAAACAGAATCAAAGCTATTGGCGATCGGCGATCCTCTCTTCTCGCTAACCGCTCAAACACGTCCAGAATGAAAGCGATTAGTGATTGGCGAACTATCCAGACTGAATTGTTAGAATGTTTTGTTTTGTGTTTGCATAATTGACATGAAGAAAAGAAACACAGACAACAAATGTCAGAAATAATAAAACTTAAGGAAATAGTACCGAACGTACGCTATCATTAGGAAAAATACGGCAACACTTATTATGTTTGAGAGCACTCAAAGAGAGGATCGCCACGTCGCCAGAGAAAAAATAGAATAGATTCTAATCTGGCGAATGTTCGTCGCGGCTGAAGACCAGCCATTTGGTTTCGGACGTGTTCATACGTTTTCATGCATTCTATTGCTTGAAAATATCGCCAATCGCTAATCGCTTTGATTCTGTTCAGGCTCTAACTCAAAAAAAGAAAATACAAACTATTAACTTGGTAGAGTGCAATGAAATACCAAAAAATTAATTTATGCGGTATTTTGAGTGCGATATTTCTACAATAAAGAGAATTTATAGAAACCGTAAAAAAAGTGGAGGAAGCCGCTAATGCAACATGTTTAAAACGAAAGCGCCTACGTGGAAGCGCAAATGACGAAATTGAAAAGGCTTTTTCATGCTATCAGAAGAAATATCTGAGGAGCAAAGCATTGCTTCTATTATCGTTCTTACTTTAGCGGAGGCGTTAAGCGCACTTACAACATTAAAAAACTTCATGGAACTCGATAATCTCGGTATTGATGATCTCGAATCATTAGAAGAAAAGATATGTAAAAACCAGTTTAAAAAAGTTCTTCCAAGAAAATTACTGACTTTTTCATTTCCTAAATAATCTCGAAAAAAATGTCTTACATACTTCTTACTGTTTCTGTTCTTAAATGCAAAAGTTTATTGAAAAAAAAAAAAGTTTTACAATATACAAAGAAGTATTTGCCTTATGTTTAGGCTTGCCATACGTCAGGATTTAGTCCGGATTGTCCGGACTTTTCAATCATATGCGGACTTTGTCCGGGCTTGTGATTTTGTCCGGACTTGGACCCAACAAATTGAAAAAATAATTATAATATCTCTTTCCTAGAAAAAATTTTTCGTGTGAACACAAAGTGATCTTTAAGAAAGTAGCTGAAACACCATGTGTAAGAAACTAATAAAATAATTTAATGAACTGTTAATCAAATCGTTGTTATATTTACGATTGTTGTTTGCAGTTAGTATTAATTTGTTTTGAACCTTCTTGATTTGCGAAATGTTGCGATTTGTTTTTGTAGATGTTTTAGTACTACTTTATACTAAGTAGCCCCGCATTTGATACATATTAAGTGCAAAATTCATTTTAGTTTTTATTTTATTTTTATTTTCATATAATTATTTATTGTGGAGTTATTGTTACGTTTTTATATTCATTCTAAGTTTATTATTTTTTAAAGAACTTGTTTATTTTTAAATATTTTATTAAATATAAATGAATTCATACTTTCTAATTGTTTTATATTCCTACTAATTTGAAAGCATCAAAGGTATCAAAGAAGATAAGAAAAAATCAACAGCTTCTTACATAACTAAGTTAAGAATTCTTGCTGCAAGCTTTATCGTAAAAAACATGAATTGTACAAGTGAAGAAAAATTGTGGATGTCTTCTACTCATACCCCCCCCCCCCCTCCACAAAAAAAAACTCAAAAAGTGTCAGGACTTGTTTTCAAAAAATTATGGCAAGCCTACTTATGTTCCCCTTCAAAAGAATTTAATACTTAAATTAATTGATCTCATATTTTTACAACTACATACGAAATGTATTCTTATTGAAGCGAAGTTTTTTACGCCTCGTTTTGCGATTTGCTGGATTGAAATCTGAAAAACGGAACGTTTTTCCGACACCTTTTTTCTCAGTTTTGATGTTATTTTTTGCTTGCGTCTACTCGTATTGCAACAAGAAAATGTTAACTTCAAAATAATTTCTTGCCCGATGTAGGAATTGAACTCAATTCCTCTCCACTGACAGCTCTATACCGTATCCATTAAGCCAAAAACCCTCGTTGTGAAATGTTGCTGATTCAATATTAATTATTAAATAAAGCTTATTGCTGCAGGTCATAGTAATCCATTTGCAGGATTGTGTACTGGGTATATATCCTTCATATCGTACAATAACCACTAAGGATTGTGTATAGTGATGGGACAAGGGTAAATACCCAAATGGTAAATTGGGTATTTAAATGTAAATACCCAGGTATTTACCCAAGCACCTGGATATTTACCCAAAATTTAGGTATAAATCAGAATAAAGAAAAATTTAAATAAATTAAAAAAAAATAATTTTTATTCGTGGCGTCCGTGGCGTAGTTGGTTAAAGTGCGAGGCCACTATGTCAACGAACCTGGAGACCCAGGTTCGAACCCCAGCAGCGACAGAAAATTATTTGAATTAAAATAATTTTTCTGTACGGCCGCCACACAGTGAATATAGTCCCCATATTCCCCATATAGTGAATCGGCAAAATTAGAGAAGTTATCGCAGAAAAATGAAATCTTGTGTGCTGGTTCAAAATATGTTTATTAAGAAAAATTCGAAGTTTCGGAAAAATCGGTGCAAGGACATGACTACCTCCCATACATCTTTAAATTTAAAAGTTTAAATTTAGCTATAATTGTATATAGAATAAATCGAAAGTTGGTAACTATCTGTTAAAATATGTCTTTTAGCTTAGTGGTTAATTTTGTTTCATTCGGTGCAAGGATATGACTACCTCCCATATATAATTTTTCTCAAAAACTAAATTGCAACTACATTAGTGATCAGAATGCACTGAAAACTTATAACAACTTATAAAACTATATTTTTGGGCTCTCTGGGAAATTTCGCTTCATTCGATACAAGGACATGACCATCTCCCATATATCCTTTTTCTCAAAAACTAAATTTTAGCTACATTTGTGATCAAAATGCATTAAACACTAATAAAAACTTATAAAACTATGTTTTTGAGCTCTCTGAGAAATTTGGCTTCATTCGATACAAGGAAATGACCATCTCCAATATATCCTTTTTATCATAAACTAAATTTATGCTACATTTGTGATCAAAATGCAAATAATTTAATATTCTCTTTAAAAAGGGTCATAAATAAATTTGTTTCTAAATTTGCTCAACAAATAAGATAATTAATTTTAATTGTAATATATGGTGTTTTCTTTCAAAATGTATTTCTCAATTTCTTTGAATTCATCATTTTTTTTATGTGTTTTGTAGACCTAAGTGACGATAGTTCCGGATCCGACATTAATAAGAAATGAGCCATTAAATCTCTATTTGTATTTTCTCTCGTCGTTTTTCTTGTATGGGATAATCGCAAAATGTACATAACAAGTCATATCGTCAGCTTAGTATTAGCACACACAACAACAAAGTGCAGTGTAATAAATAAAAATAATAAATAAATAACTGGCCATTTCAGCCCTTGAAAGGATTTTGACCTAGCTTCTTATGAGCAATTGTGTTGTGCGTGTTATTAAGTTTGTACACAATTGACCGAGAAATGGACCTACATGCTTAACGCCGACTCCGAACGGCGATGAACGGAATGTTCTTATTCTCAAGAAGCTTTACATGGCATTTTGATTACTCTCTGAGGTTTGCCATTGTCTGCAGAGAGGTGGCGGCCGTACAGAAAAATTATTTTAATTCAAATAATTTTCTGTCGCTGGCTGGGGTTCGAACCTGGGTCTCCAAGGTTCTTTGACATAGCGGCCACACACTTTAACCAACTACGCCACGGACGCCACCAAAGTGCAGTGTATTCATGGAGTAAATGAGTTGAAACATAGGGAAAGCAATGAAACGAAAAGCAAAACGGAAAACATGAATCAGCTGTTTACAAACAAATGTTGATTACTTGATACTTTTTACTGGATGTCGTTCGTTTACTTTTTGTGATATTTTTTACTGAGAGAGTAAAATCAGTCTTACTCTCCCAGTAAAAGTTACTTGATATTTTTTACTCGAAAAGTTCTCAAACAGACCTACAGTCAATAAAATTGCACAGATTGCAAAAATTGAATTGAACATTGAACGTCGCTGGAGCGTTTACTTGGAAAAAATTATATAATCATATTTTTGGTCTTTGTAAAACTAAAAAATATAGATGTTTTAAAAAAATACAAAATTTCAAATTTCCTGTTAAAAATCTTAATTTTTTTTTTTGCTATGGTAAGATTTGTTAACAAAGTAAATATATAAATGAAAAATAAAAAATCGCCTACTTTTTATTTATATATTTTTTTTAATTTTTTCAAAGTTTGCAAAACTTTAGGGTTTCCTCCAAAAAAAAACAAAATATTCTTTCAATTTTTGGTAAGTTTTTGTCACTACTTAATAAAAATTATACACTACATCAAAAATTGATTAATTTTTTATAGTAATAAACAAAAAAAATTGCATAAATTAATTTTTTTTTTAATTTTGGCAGTACCATAAACTTAGGTCTTTGCAACTTTTTCTGAAACTTAGGAAATATGTCTTTAAAAATTCATATAATTTTTACATTTCCGGGTGAAAAATCTAAAACTTTTTACATATTCTATTTAAGCTCTTTAAAATGTACTAAAATCACAGATAAAAAATTACCTACTCTTAAAAAAAAAATTTTTCAGTCTATCAAACTTTTGCATTTTGGGAATTCCAAATAAAAAATCGCAAAAGTTTTCGATGGCACAAACAACATTTTTATATAAAATATTTACAAAAAATGATTTTTGTTTTTTTGTTCCTATAGTTATAAACAAAACTGTTAAGTTTCAAAGCAATACAATAATAAATGAAATTTTAAAAATTTGTTTTGTAATACAGTAAAACCCGTTTTTCCGTTCAACAGTTTTACCTCAAACGTTTTCTGACTTGAGCGCCCTCTACTGTTAACAAAAAGGCGAGATGATAAATTCTATTTACGAATTTATTTAAGGTACTTTATTCGCTTTACAAAAATGTATAATACTTAAATATTCTAAGCACTTTATTTTATTTTAATTTTGCCTATGGGACAAAGCACTGTGCGCCACCTCTCTGCAGACAATGGCTCATCTCAGAGAGTATTCAAAATGCCATGCAAAGCTTCTTGAGAACAAGAACGAACATTCCGTTCATCGCCGTTCGGAGTCGGCGTTAAACATGTAGGTCCGATTCTCGGTCAATTGTGTACAAACTTAATAACACGCTTAACACAATTGATCATAAGAAGCTAGGTCAAAGTCCTTTCAAGGGCTGAAATGGCCAGTTATTTATTTTTTACTAGCAAATACCCGCTGCTTCGGCGGCGATAAAAATATTAAATATCATTAAAAACAGCGTTCTCTGCGTTCTCTGCCAAAAACAAATTCCGGGTAACTTTCTCGGCATATTGGCACTATATGTAGAACCTAAGTAGCTTGAGTGGATCACAGTGTTAAGTCATACAAAGGCTACTGATGAGTTGGTGTAGCGGCCAATGAAACAGTCTGTATAGTCAAGCTGTGTGATTTGCTCTATACAGAGCCGTTGTTGTTGTTGTTGGTTGTTGCCTTCTTTGTTCTTCATGTTGTCTTGTTGACAACATGCTTGGCCTAGAGCTCGAAAAAAATTGTTTTCAATATCATTAAAAACTTTAAATCTTAAAATTTAACAGCCGTATTCATATTGCAGTGGGAAGAGTGTAAATAATGGTTTGTGTATTAGATAAATTCAGTGACTTGTTATTTATTTGTCGCAATTTCGTCAAGATTTTGATATTTAAAAATCAATAGTTTTTCTAAGCCATCTGCACTGAAATAATTGTCATTTTATTATTTTTTTTTTTTTTATAACTATTTTGAAATCTTTGACAAATTGTTTTTATTTTCTTTTTTTGGAAATTTTTTATATATTTTGAATTTTCTTGACATATTTTCCAAATGTTTGAAATATTTTGAAGAATTTTAATTATTTTTGACAATATTTGTGCTCAACTGAGAGCAAATAATTTAAAAACTGCTTTATGAGAGGTGTGTTATAAACCTTAAAAAAAAATTTCAATTTCAACCATATTTAAAAATCCTCTTATTTATAAACAAAAATTTTCAAACACTTTTTGACATTTTGTTTGTTTTTGATACATTTTGAAATAATTTGATACATTTTGACAATATTTGTTGTGCTCAGATGAGAACAAACAAATTTTTAAAATGCTTTATCGAGGGTTTATTGAAGGTTTCAACCATTTTTAAAATTCTCTTATTTATCAAACATTTAAAAGAGCTTTTGAAAGCTGTTGAAACGTTCAACATGAAAAATGTTTTGAAATTTTTTTTCGATTTTTTTCTTATGAAGGCTTTGTAAGAGGCTCATAATTTTTTATAAATACAGCCGTTTGAATTTCGGTAAAATTGTATATTTGTGTTGGAGCGACTTAGTAGTTTCATCCGAATAAAGTAACCAGCTAACTAATGTAATAAAAAATAACTAAAGTAATAAACTTTCTGTATCTTCCTGATCATTTTTTTTCATGCATTGGTTCACTTTTCCTAGCACTGTGACTATTGGGGTACTCACAGTTTTGTTTTATCTGGTGTGTTAACTACGCCGTCTGTTAACTCTAAAACATTTTGCCATGTGGTAACTATTTTTGATTTTGTTTTGCATGTAAAAAAGAGATAACACAAACTGGTAAAATTGCCTTGCTTTCCAACATGTTTGTTTTTCGTAGCAAACTGGCATTTCTGGAAGGTATTTTTATTTTATTGAAAAATCAATAAATCATAGAAAGCTTCTCTTGTTATTTTTATTTTATTGAAAAATCAATAAATTAAAGAAAGCTTCTCTTGTTATTTTTATTTTATTGAAAAATCAATAAATTAAAGAAAGCTTCTCTTTTCAAAAGGCGTGTCAATTTTAGAATGAACTACGTGTAGGGGTTCTCACAATTTGATTGAAGTATCCTTTTAAAGTTACTATAGTATATATAGTATATATATATATCAACTTTTGAAGGGATCTGTAAATACCCTATATATAAAAATCTCGTTTATACGTAAAAATATCAGCTCTGAGGTAAAAAAAATATATGACGGCCTTAGAGAATTGTTATTTTAAAATTAAATATATCTTTCGTTTAAGCTGATAAATTTCATCAAAACATTTCAACAAAACATCGACACGGAATTTTTGTCGATGCTTTTATAAAATTGGCAGTATTTTTACATTAAAAAAGGTGGCAGCATTGGTACCGCACTCAATACATGTTGCTGTCTTTTTTTTTCTTTTTTGTGGACCTTCCCACCGGGAAAAAAGAATCAATTCTCTTCTCCAATATAGATTCTAGAATTGATTATTTTTAACACCCCATCGGGAAAAAGATGCAATTTTATATAAAAAAAGAATCAATTCTCTTCTCCAGTATATATTCTAAAATTGATTATTTTTAACATGCTGATGTCCTACAAAGAATAGTATATTCTTTTCTCGCTTCAAGTGGAATCGCTACAGAATCGTTTTTTTTTCACTTTTTAAATAGATTCTTTTCATATATGTAATCATGGTTGAATAAATTAGGTTGTCTCGTACTGATCGTACTCTCTTCTCAGTACACATAATTGTCAAAATCAATGAAAAGCTACAACAACAACTTCATCGGCTTTGCATGTTATCAATTTACGCATTCAGATTTTGTATGAGTTGTCAACTTCGATTCGACATTTATTGGAACTCGCTCTCACCCATGCGACAACCTTATTTATTAAACCATGTATGTAATACTTCAATATTGGTATCAAACTAAATTTTTAATGAGTTTCAACTACGAAATCAAAGAGAGATAGCCTACATAAAATTTTGTTGTTTGTATTAGTATATTTGGATATACTACTACTATACGTCAACGGGGCGGTTGTTAAGAAAAATGTCTACCCAAACATAAAACAAAACAAAGCATACATATTTGTTTTGCATAAATCATAGGTACGCACCATTATAAAACAATTATAAGACCAACGCGTGAAATATGATAAAAATTTAAAAAGAAAAATTCAAGCAAACAAAATTTAAACCATAAAAATTTAAACAACAGAAATTTTAAATGAAATTTTTGACAATGAAAGCACCGCTCCTGAGTTTTTTTGTTATAAAATTAAATTTCGAGTACATAAAAAAAAACCAAAAATATATAAATAACTGGTAATTTTAGCTATTGAAAGGACTTTGACCTAGCTTCTTATGATCAATTGTGTTGTGCGTGTTATTAAGTTTGTACACAATTGACCGAGAACCGGACCTACAGGTTTAACGCCGACTCCGAACGGCGATGAACGGAATGTTCTTATTCTCAATTAGCTTTACATGGCATTTTGATTACTCTCTGAGGTTTGCCATTGTCTGCAGAGAGGTGGCGGCCGTACAGAAAAATCATTTTAATTCAAATAATTTTTTGTCGCTGCTGGGATTAGAACCCGGGTCTCCAGGTTCGTTGACATAGAGGCCACGGACTTTTAACCAACTACGCCGCAGACGCCACAATTTCGGGTACATTCACAGTACAGTGTACTGCCAATATAGAAGTATTACATATATGATTATTTTAAATAAAATGTATTAACTTTCGGAAATAAGAAAACAAATCAAAACAGAATCTTTTCTCATTTATACCAGAATTTGTTTTAGAATCAGTTCGTTTTTCACTTATCAAAAAAGCAAGCAAGGAATCTAAAAACATTTTATATATTAGAAATAATTATATGGGTCGTAATCGATTATGGCTGGAATAAAAAGGAATCAGTAAACTTTTGCTTGATAGATTTCAATTCATAGGTTTTGCTATAAATGTATATATTCTTTGGAATACATTCTAAAATGTTAGCAATAGAATTCATTCTATTTACGATTTTTGTTTCTAGAATCCATTTTCATTTTGCCGGTGGGACGCTGACGTCCTACAAATAGTAGTACATTCTTTTCTCGCTTCCATATGAATAGCTACAGAAATCGATTCTTTTATTCACTTTTTAAATGCATTCTTTTAAATAAAAAGTATTCATTTTCGGAAATGAGAAAACAAATCAAAACAGACTGATGCTTTTCTCACTTATGCCAAAATTTGTTTGGTTGATATATTCGTTGATATATTGGTTGATATAAACTTTTGGTTGATATATTCCAATTCATATGTTTTGCTTTAATTTATATATTCTTTGGAATACGTTCTAAAATGTAAGCAAAAGAATCTATTCCATTTAAGAGTTTTTTTTTTTAATCAATTTTCATTTTCCCACTGGGTTGTTGACTTTTATATATGATGCTCAAAAAGAGTTTGAAAATAGAGCTTTTGTCTCACAGCGATTTTGACATATTGTTCTATCTCATATATTCGTCAACATTAGAGTGCTGATATATTGTTATATGAGCGAGAAAATATATAGAGGAAATTAAATTTCAAAATAAAAAAACTCAGGAGCGGTGTCAATAATTTTTATTTGAAATTTTTGTTGTTTGAATTTTTTGATTAAAATTTTGTTTGTTTAAATTTAATCATATTTCAGGCATTCTTATAATTGTTTTATAATGGTGCGTACCTGTGATTTAGGAAAAACAAATATGATTTGTTTTCTTATATGTTTGGGGCAAACTTTTTCATAACAACCGCCCCTGTAACGGTTTGACTTTTTATTTTTTGTGTAGTAATTTTCATATATTCAAATATACTAACACAAACAGCAACATCTTATGTTGTTATGGCTGTCTCTCTTCGATTTTAGAGTTGGAATACTGAAGTATTACATATACATATGTTCTACCTTATTAGCTTTGGGCACAACCTTTTTTTGAGATGCACAGAGTTTTAATGAGAAAATTTTTTCTCTCTGAGAATAAGAATAAAGAAATTGTATGGTAATTCTCTTTGAATTTTAATTAATTATTTAAACAATGGTTATTAAATTTATATATCCCATGTCCCAACTGGGCACCATAGCTATCCTAGAGAAAAATAATTTTTGAAATAGCGCCTGCCATTCTCAAGCTTTTCGCAGCCGAACATACGTGAGTCTTCTTTTATATAATAGTATAGATTTTTTAATTTTTTATTATGAATTAAATTTTTTAATAACAAATGAAATAATTTTTAAATTTAATCGTTATCGCTGTCGCTGTCCGTATCCGATAAAAACTTATATCGAGTAGAGTGCGTGATTCCTGTTGAAGTTGAAGGGATATCGTATTGAGTACCTATTAGTTAAGAATTCATGGCATTTTCAAATTGAGTGGAGTGCGTGCTTTCTGCTTAAGGTGGTAAACTATTTTTAAAAAGCAAGTTCCAGTTGCACGATATATATGTTATTTTTCCTGCTCTTTGTGTTGTTAAACGGTTCCTTTTTTTTGAGTGAATGAAGCTGTGGGTGCTAAAGGAACGTTCAGTAGCAGCTGATGTACAGGGAGCTGTTAAAATTCAAACAGCTAATTTGCTTAATTGCGTGCTTCCACAAATTCCTTTCCACCTAGTTACTGGAGAAATTTCATCCAAACAGCTCCAGACAAAAGTTTTTGCCCAGAAACCATTTCTGGCCTTGTAATTGGCAAAATCTGCCATTACATTTATGTTTAGCGCCTGTGACATTGTGTGAATGAATTGCAATGCATCTACCTCCTCAGACGGATCAAGATCACTTGCTTGTGCCTTAGGATCTAGCAAATTCGCAGCTAAATGTATCGGTTTTATGGTTTTTTTAAATCGTGTATTGAATATGGATGATAGCTCAGTTTTTTCGGCATCATTCAGTATCATAGTTGAATCAAACTCTTATTCAAGATTACTTTTAATTTCATTAAACGCGAAATATACCCTGTGTATATCAAGTTCATTTGATTCGAGCTTACAAATCCATTCTGTAATGCAACCAAATATGTTTGAGCTGAAATTTAGTTGCTCCCAAAAGATTTCGCTAAGTAACTGGGATTTTATATCGGCTTGTAGATTAATTTGTTCATGAACTGCTAAGACCTGAAAGGATGCTTTAGTTTTTATTAAATTCTGCATTGAATAGAAGTACTTTCCCCACCTTGTTTTGGCTGGCAGTTTTAATTGTTCACCGATTCCTTTTTCTTTCACAATTTTAGCTAAAGTTGCTGTTAGAACTTGGTTGTTTTTAATTGTTTTGATTATATTTGCAACATATGAGTAATTCTTCTGTAAGGTAGAGCATTTTAAAAAATCCTGACAGATTAAATGAAGACTATGTGCTACACAACCCATAGGCACAATATTCGGGTAGGCTTCTTTTACTATTTTGAACGCCTTTTGCATATTTGCAGCATTGTCGCCAATTAACAATAATTCTTTCATGCTTTTAATAATTTCCTGTGATAAATACTGAGCTGTATGCCGATTGGCTTGTGTTGACAGACTTTTCACAAATACAGTTTCTGACTTTGATATGAGAAAGTTTACAACACCTTCATTACGAATGTTACTCCATCCATCACATTGAATATGTAAAAAATTTGCTGCTTTTAGTTTCGAAGTAATGTCCATACTCATCTCCTTATAAATTTTATCCAAATATGTGCTGGAAATCGCTTTTCTAGTTGGAGTCTTGAAATGTGGATTAAGGTTCTTAAAAAAGTCCTTCCACAATGAATACTCTACCATAGCCAAAGGAGCGCCGGTTACAAATATAGCCTTAGCTAAGTTGTATTGTGCTAAATTTGAAGGAATATGCATATGTAAATCAGATGAAGGCGGAGAATCATTTGCTGTCTGTATCTTGCTTATTGTCACATTGGTTGCAAGCATGTCTTGAACTCGTTGCTTTATTAATAATGGACACTTGATGCACGTTATTAAATGTTTTGCTATTTTATTTACATTTGCAAATTTGTAACGCTATTCGCAATGTGAGCATGAAACTTCATTGCTACTTTCGCTTTTATGAAAATGTTTCCAAATAGTTTAATTTTCGGTCTTCCCATCATTTAAAATATAATTATCAACACGCGCACTTTATTTCATTTACTAATCGCTGGGAACAAATATTTAAGAATGAATGAACCAAATTCTTTTTATGCACCTGAGATGCATCAAGCTTGGGTTTCGAAACTTTAATCTTTCTAGTTGCTTCAGCCTTGTTGTTGCCATCGCTCCCACTCATTACATTAAACTGCCATAAGCACGCTGATTAGCGGTTCTTATTAAGAATTGTTGTTGTGTTTGATGCAGTCAAAACTGCCTTATTTGAGCAAAATGCATCAAGAAATGTATAAACAAAATCGAAAATGTTCACATTTCTCTTACTCTACGTAGCAACGAGTATTTGTTATTCAAATGAGTATTTACCCGAAATTAGATAAATACCCGAGTATGAAAGTGGGAATACATGGGTAAATACCCAGCGTTGGGTAAATACCCAGGTGTAAACCCATCTCTAATTGTGTATTGGCTATCCAAAGAAGAGTACCAAAAAAACAAAAATTTTGCTGCTACTTACTACCAGGGTTCGTATATGCTTAAAAATAAGCAACTCGTAAGTCAAACAGAGTTCGTGGTTATTAAATATGTTGATCTACTTTCTAAGCAACAATATTGCCTCAAACTTGTTGAATGTTTGGCTTACAAATTTAGAGCAGCTAGCCTGCTGAAAATTAAGCAACTCAAAAATTAAACTTAAGACGGTAACGTGCTGATACTTACAAGCAAAGGGCTATGTAAAGCTTCTTGAGAACATGCACATTAGCCATTCGGAGTCGGCATAAAACTAGTAGGTCCAGTTCTCGACAGTGTTTAAAAAACTTAAAAACGTTCAATTGCTTTTGCTTTTACTTTGCTTTGCTTATTGAAAATCAAACAGCAACAGCCAAAGCAGAAAGCACTACCACAAAAAAAATTGTACTCATTTTGCTTTGCTTTCTGAATCTTCGAAAGGCTTAGCAAAAGCAGCAGCACTAAAAAGAATTTGTTTTGCTGCGTAGTGCTACGAAAGCATAAGAAATTATTGTAGTGCTTTGATTTTCATTTTGCTTTTCTAATTTGTCGCAGCACTACGAAAGCAACAATTATGCGCTTTGCTTCGTTTCGCTTTTGGAAGCATTTTATTTTCATTCGTTTGGCTTTCGAGATTTACTTGTCATCGTTTATATGCTGTATTTCAGAGACGCATGTCTGTTTGTACGTTGTTGTAAATTCCAAATAGGCGCTACCAAATTTATTTCTGCGATCTCTTTAAAACTCATGCAATAACAAAACCGTTACACACAACAAAAACAACACCAAGCATTCGCGACTGCGTACAAGTGCGCATATTATACAAACAACAATGTACAAAAAACATGCGTCTCTGAAATACAGCATATAAACGATGACAAGTAAATCCCGAAAGCCAAACGAATGAAAATAAAATGCTTCCGAAAGCAAAACGAAGCAAAGCGCATAATTGTTGCTTTCGTAGTGCTGCGACAAATTAGAAAAGCAAAATGAAAATCAAAGCATTACAATAATTTCTTATGCTTTCGTAGCACTACGCAGCAAAACAAATTCTTTTTAGTGCTGCTGCTTTTGCTTAGCCTTTCGAAGATTCAGAAAGCAAAGCAAAATGGGCAGCATACGCTTGTCTTGAAAAACTTTAGGTAGCACTACGCAGTAAAATTTTCGTTGCTTTTGCTGTTTTGCTGAAAGCAATTTAAACCCTGGTTCTCGATCAATTGCGTTCAAATATTTAATAACACGCACAACACAATTTGATCATAAGAAGTTCGGTCAAAGTCCTTTCAAGGGCTGAAATGGCCAGTTTATTGTTTATTTTTAATTAAAACGATGTATGTGAATGTGAAGTACCTCGAGTTACTCAAGCGGATTCTTTTAAGTACCCAGCTCGAGGTACATAAGCGAAATTTTTTTAAGTACCCAATTGAGGTACTTAAGCGGTTTTTTTTAATTACTTCAGCCCGCTTAAGTACTTCAAAATGTTAACATTTTCGGGTTAGATACTTAAGCGGGTTTTACTGTATATTGGTGTTTTCTCTAATTCAATCCATGAAAAACATAACGTTGGTATAAACCAGAGAACCAGTTTCATATTCACCAGATGAAATGTATGACCCTATCCAAAAAACTTGGTTACATCCATGCATTGAGCCACCAGAATCCGGACACACACTAGCGTTTTCTTGATGTGAACATATTTGGTTGTCATAGAATTGTATATCAAAATAACTGTTACAATAACGACTTTCTAGAACATCAAAATAGTTCCATTGTGCGAAAGCAGGCATAGAACCATTGTTATTTGTACTACCCCATCCAGCCACCTTCACTTTATCGGCCACACATTTCATATTTTTGCTTTATGACAGGTTGGCGATATTTATTTTCGCGTTGATTCTTACTTTTGGAATTTTAAACACGGCAATATCGTTTTCTTGATTATTTCTAAGATTATAATCTTCATAAATTTTCAAATTAGTTGCAGTAACAGCGTCAACAGTAACATTAGACTCATTAACATTTCTCTGATTGGATCCCATTAAAACGTTGGTCAGAGTTGGCTTTTCACCACTGAAATGAATGTTAAAAAAACACAAATTTGATAACAAGAATTTGAATTTCTATGACGACGTACTAGAAAACCATACAATGGGCTGCAGTCAAAACCCACTCAACACTAATTAAAGTACCGCTGCATATGTTAAAAATCTCCTCAAATTCGATGGCATATGTTTAGGTTGAACATCCCTGGAGTTTAACATGCGACCTCTTGCCTCCACATCTGGTGCTGTGTTAGCCAAAACCAAGGCCAATACCAAGACGTTTAATAGTTTCATAATATACACTGTTTAAATTTACTTTAACGATTTGCATGATAATCTACTAGCTGTTATAGCTTAACTTTTGATGAAAAAATCCCAAGTACAATAAATTTAGCCTGAGCACAAATTTTTTAACTTAAAGATAAAAATTTGTATACACCTGAGTAAATAATTTGTGTTTTTTTTTTTTAATTCTAGACTACAATTCTAACTACAAATATTTACACGCAAGTGTTGAAGAATTGGAATCTATATCTGCTGCTACATAAAAAGCATGAAGAGATGTGTTTAAAAGTGAAAACAATTATATTTAGATACCCATACAAAATTTTAAAGATAATAGTTCAATTTATTCGCCAGCAAGTATACAATCTTTTGACTCGATTCGCAAGGAAATTGATTCCATAGATATAAGGGCTTTAGAAAATTACTCAGTTCCTATTTGAGAAACTTCCGAACCAACCCAGTCTAATTAACCATCTTATTAACGGCTCATACATAACGGTTCTTTAATTTTGCATAAATGAAGAAGATTGTGTCAATGTTAAAGGAAAAGCCGTAGAATGTTGATTTTGATTCAGCTGGACCAAATTTAATTTAGATGAAACCATTTTCTTAATGATTAAAAAAAAAACGAAATAAGATTTACTAGTAGGGAAACTTTGCTCAAATTTGTAAAGGGCTTAATTAACTATTTATGTCTTCTTGGTTTGACGCGGTCACAATATTTGTCGACTTACAAATGAACTGGTCAATACATAGAACAAGTTGGCGGATTAAAATTTGCCATTTGGAACCATTTTACGTTTTCACGATAACGTTCACTAATATCTAAGGAGATGTCAAATGGCCAAAACCGGATATCCAAATGTTATACAGTGTCGAAATGTGCCACTTCCCAAAGTGTTAAAGTTATGTTCCCATAATTTCCAAAAAACCATTTTTTGGCTTATTTATTCAATAGTATCTATATAAATAGAAAAACGTGAGGTTGTGATAATACAAACATTTTGACTAATCGTTCGATTATCTGAGGTATATATTTTTCGAGATATATATTATTTAAGATAAAATTGAGGATATACTCAAATTCCCATATATCTCAATTTTATATTTTTAATAAAAAAACGATCGAAGCTTCGTTTTGGACCTGTTGGAATATTTAATCTCTCTTGACGTCATTAAAGGGAAACTTGAAGTTTGGATTTTTTCCGATTTTTTTCGTATAAAGACACAAACTCGAAATTTCCAAAAAGGTACATCTAATTAAATTATTTGTTACAGATGTTTGGCTTTATTTGTCAATTTATATCCATTGATATTCCGAATAAAATTTTCACTTGAACTTATTTCCTTTGAAAAAGCAGTCTTCACTTTTATTTTACCCCCACGGTTAAAAATAGTAAAAGGGGTATTATATTAATTTTGTCACTCGTGGTAGGTATGATTTAATATCGAATTTCGTGATGATAGGTTGAAAATTACGGCTGTAATCGTGATCACAGCCGGACAGACGGACATGACTAAATCAACTCGGGTGGTGATGCTAATCAAGAATATATATACTTTTCTATACCTACCTCTATAGTCCTCTTTATGGGCCTTACAAACAGAATGACAAAATTAATATGACCCTATTGCGTTTTTGTATTGGATCTCATATAAAGAGTTGTTAGAGGATATAGATCCCCAAAGGAAAAATTTTCCTTTTACAAAAGTAAACGGGGTCGGTCATACATATTAACTCTCTCCGGCACTCCCTTGCAGGTCATCTGTACAGGTATATGGAATAAATATACAAAAATCATAAAATTTGTATGGGAGCCCCCCTAAGGAGCGGTCGGAGAGAAAAATGTTCCTCTTGCACAAGTAATGGGGGTTGGTCTTACATATAAACCCTCTCCGGCACTCTCTTAAAGGTCATATGCTCAGGTGTATGGAATAAATATACAAAAGCCATAAAATTTGTATGGGAGCCCCTCTAAAGAGTGGTCGGAGGGAATAGATGTCTATCGGAAAAATGTTCCTTTTTCAAAAGTATTGGGGGTCGGTCATACATATTAATCCTCTCTGGCCTTCTCTTAAAGCTCTTCGATTCGTTTTTGACGTTTGTGAAGTAAGCCTAGTCCCAAAGCCTTATTTGGAATGAGCGATATATACAAGGTGCGGCAAAAGTAATCACACTATGGAACACCTTATAACTTTTGCAAATGGCTCCAAATGTCGATTCGGTTTTCACGTTTGTGAAATAAACAAACGCAGAATACAAATCGACAAGCCATGAATCGGTTTACTCCGCAAGAACGCCGCATAATTGCTTCCATTTTTTTGCCCAACAATTTGTCGGTTGTATTGGCGCAGCGTGAGTTTCGTCGCAGATTTCCTGGCGGTCCGACACCAACTGGACAAACACTGTGACATTTAGATACTCGCCTTGAAGAGACTGGGACAACGCGAGATCTTGTCAAGGCTGGCCGGCCCCGGAGCAGCCGTTTTGCTGAGAATATCGCTGCTGTTACCCAAGATGTCGAAGAAGAGCCCGAAACATCGTTCAGACGACGTGCCACGCAATTGGACATTAGCCGGCTGTCCCTACGCAGAATTTTGGTGAAAGATTTGAAGATGTCCCCTTACAAAGTGCAGACAGTACATAACCTGTTAGCTGTTGACAGCCAACCGCGTGTAACCTACGCTCAAGCAATCCTGAATATCAACAAAGAGGTGGACGATTTTTCATTGAAAATTATCATGAGCATCATTTTCATCTTTGCGGTTACATGAATAAAAAATATAATCGTTTCTCGGTCACCAAAAATCCGTGTATCACCCACGAAGAGCCATTACACCTGCTCAAAGTTACTGCGTGGTGTGCTGTTTACGCTGGAGGAGTCATCGGGCCATTTTTTTTTTTTTTTTTTTTGAAAACGCTGCGGTCCAAACGATGATTATGGACGGCGCGTGCTACAAAGCCATGATTACCGAATTTTTTCTTCCTCAATTGGATGAATTGGGACAGGAAAACATGTGGTTCGTTCCAACAGGACGGTGCAACGGCAGACACTGCTTGAGCCACAACCGATATTCTGAAGGAAGTATTTCAGGGTCGCTTAATTTATCGTTTTGGTGATTTTCACTTGACCGGCCAGATCGCCCGATTTAACCGCTCCAGACTTCTTTTTATGGAGTTTTTTGAAGTTGCGTGTGAACGTCAACAAGCCTCAGACTCTTTAAGCTCTTAAACAGAATATTCGCCAAGAATGCGAAAACCTGTCGCCCGAAGTTCTGGCAAGAGTGATGGAAAATGCCATAAAACGAGCCCGTATGGTCATCAACTTTGGCGGCGGCCACTTGGCCGATATCATTTTCTCTACTTGATGGAATAAATTCTAATGGATGAAATAAACAAATTTCACAAGCAAAACCAAAGTTTTTCATTACAAAAAAAAAATTACAGCAAAAGAACATTGGGTGATTACTTTTGCCCCATATTGTAAAGGGGTTTTCATTAAGAACTTGACAACTGTTTTTTTAAATAAAACACAAACCATTTGAGATATTTCAAAAACTTTATTATTGACTTGAAGTACAATCAAAACATTTATGTATAGAACTCAACTTCGTTTATATGGCCACCGCAGGCACGTATGCAGTGGTTGATTCGTTGGAACCAATTTTCGATGACTCGGCCACACATTTCGGCCGAAACGGCCGCTATTTTTCGTTCAACATTGGCTCTGTGCTCTTCCAACGTCGTCGGCTTGTTGGCATAGACCAATGACTTGACGTAGCCCCAACAAAAATAGTCTAGAGGCATTAAATCGCACGAACGAGGCGGCCTATCGACTGGCCCATGTCTTGAGCTAACACGCTCATCAAACTAACTCTTCAATAAATCGATTGTAACGTGTGCTGTGTGGCTTATGGCACCGTCTTGTTGAAACCACATGTCGTCCAAGTCCATATCATCCAATTCGGGCCAAAAATAATCGGTAATCATGACGCGATAACGATGGCCATTCATAGTAACGTTACGATCGTTATTGCCGACAAAAAAATATGGTCCAATGACGCCGCCGGCATGCAAACTGCACCAAACAGTTATTTTTTGTGAATGAAGTGGTGATTCATGAAGCACATGTGGATTTTCACCCGACCAATAATGCATATTTTGCTTATTGACAAACCCATTGAGCCAAAAATGAGCTTCGTCACTGAAGATGATTTTGCGATGTAATTCATCATCTTGGCGCATCTTTTCCAGAGCCCAATCGGAGAACGTATGTCGCTTCAAATGGTCCATCGGCTTCAATTCTTGAGTCATCTTGATCTTGTATGGGTGTAAGCCAAAATCCTTACGCAAAATTCACCATCAAGTGGTCTGGACGATGCCCAATTCTTGAGAACGCCGTGGAATTGACTGCTTTGTATCGTTTGCTAGGGACGTCTGAACGGCAGCGATATTTTCGACACTTCGACCAACCCGTTGTCTCACTATTACGGCATCATCACACAACAAATATGTTGACTCAAATTTTTGCACTAAACTTGTTATTGTCTGTCTACTAGGGCGAGAATTACGACCGAAAATTGCAGTTAACGCTCTTAAAGTTGCGATCACCGACTCCGAATTTCGGTAGTAAATTTTTATAATTTGCAGACGATTTTCGTTCGTGTACTTTACATTGATGAAAATGTTGAGTTTACTGAATAAATTGACAATGGCAGTTCGATGATTAGTGAAAGGGTCCGTTTAGAAATTCAATTCGAAGTTGTCATGTCCCTATTCAAAAACCTTGTATAAATCTACGCTCTTAGTTCTCTCACAGTTTTCCGTTCCCCTTTCCGATTCACACCCAAATTCATCCAGCGGCCAAAGTGTGTGCGCTTTGACGCACGCTGGCGCCCACTGCCGCAGAATGTGCCCGTCCCTATTTTAAGGTATTATGTTTCATTAATCATGCATACTATCATTAAGAGTACGCATGGTGTGGTTACGATCCATCCAATAAGTCACACGGATCGACAATTATGTTGTCGCGCACGGTAATATTCCGGAACTGAGACCAGATTTTCGAAAAAAATGTTCGCAAGCTGCAACCCTTTATTTATTATAGAATGGCAAACCGAACTAAGTAAAATGTTACTAGAGTTGCCATATCCGACCAACTTATGACAGTTAAATCCTAATCGAAAAATGGAACCTCTAAAAAAGAAAACACCCTATATATGGAAACGTGACATGTGACTCGAGTTTTTCGATTGTGCCATTGGCCGTAAAAAACCTACGCCTGGGTCTATGTACACCTGCAAATAATTTTGCACCCCAAGCTACAACAGGAACTGTTACGTTGTGCTCTCGCCAAGCACGTAATATATGCACTTCCGCTGCAATGCCACCAGAAAGTTTTTCAGCTGCAAACCCGGAAGCTGCTGGCTTAGTTGGCTTAGTGTCGAAATTTTTTCATCATTTTTTTTTTATTGATCGATAAATAAGCCGTCAGGAAAGTTAAAATTTATTTCTTTCTCCAACATTGTTTGACAAACGAAGTTGATTTACAATTTTAGAATTTTTTTTCTTTTTTTTGTGTTGCGGCTTGACGTTCCTCCTCCATGACTACCCTGAGCCGCACTTGTCTGCGAATGACTTTCTGTAACCGTATCTCGTTAATGGTGCACATTTAAAAATGCAGCAAATGTTAAATTTTTCCATTTCCTTGCATGACATTGAGTGCCACTCAATAGCTTTTTACATCCGCTCCATGCTAAGCCATAATTATAAATCACACAAAGGACGATCTGAATAAAAACGATAGGAGCTTGCTATTAAATAATGTTGAGTGTCATTCATAGCTATGCTATGAATGTTCTCTCTCTCTCAATATTCAATCTTCTTCGCTTTTCCTCTCTGTTCATCATCTATCTTACTTCATTCTTCCATCAACTGTGTGCTTTTAGTCATTTATTGCATTTATAGCTACATCTGAAAAATATTCTATGCAACAAAAAAAAAAGAAAAAGAATCGCAGTCGAAGATTTGTATTCATCCCTTTATCAGCACATACATCAGCTTAGAATCCAACTTCGACCTTCTCCCATCTTCTGCTACCCGCACAACCCAATCGTCTAACGAAAATAAATGTTTTGCCATCAATTTTGTTGTTAAGTCGCCGCTTGGACAGCAGCAAATTCTTTCAACGTCATCTTCTTCTATCGTCAAAATGTTGTAGTTGATGTTATTATTGTTGTTGTTGTTGTTGTTATTGTTGTTGTTGTTATTGTTGTTTTTGCTGTTGTTGTTGTTGTTGTTGTTGCTGTTGTTGTTGTTGTTTTGCGACTGCTGCCTTTGTCAACATGTTAACCGAGCTGGACTTTGGCGGCTGTTGTGGTCGGCATGCCAAAACGAATCTATTTGTTACCATGTGATGAAAAGTTTGGCTTAAATCCCAAGCGACTTTACGATATCTGGTCCCAACGTTAAACAAGGCTAATCGGAAACACATCGCGATGTCGCAATCGTCAGTCGTTAGCTTAAAGTTGCCAGAATGCTAACATGTTGACACATTGAATTCGTTTGGGCAAGATTTGGCAGCCAACATGTTGGGCTAAGCATTTGGTTGATATGATTTGTGTCCATTTAAGATGAAATTAAATTTGGAAAATGTTTGCAAAATGAATAGAAAGTTTACTTTTTTCCGTAAGGCGGAGAGGATATATGCTCAACGTAATCAAGCCAGCGCAACCGTTCGATTTTAACCTCTTAACTATATCGATGTCAGCGTACAGCTTATACAGCTCGTGGCTCCATCGAAGTCGGTACTCGTCGTTGGTGCAGATTGGACGAAGATATTTCGAAGGAGCTTGTTCTTGCAGGCTCCCAAAGTCTTTTCATCAGAACTGTTCAACGTCCAGGTTTGCGCTAGAACGAGCGTGATAAGTGATTTATAGAACGTAAGTTTTTTTCGTCGAGAGGGGGCTTTGCTTCTGAATAACCTACTCAACCCAAAGTAAGACCTATTGTTGAGAGTTATACTTCGTTTTTTCTCAATACTGACATCGTTGTTGAAGGAGTTTTAGCTAGGTACCAGGTAGATAAAATCCTTAACAACGTCGAAGGAGGTAGGGTAGGTGGAGTCCAAGACGGTGGAACTTTTTATTTGTTGACACTAGGTATTTGTCGTATCTGCGTTCACTGCATGACCCATTCGACTCTACTCTTTCGCTAATCTTGAGAATGCTGCAGTGACTTCGCACTTATTAGGGCCAATGATATCTATGTCATCTGCATATGCCAGCAGCATAACACTTTTGTAGAATATTGTGCCACTACGTCTCAAATCAGCAGTAATTGGCGCAAATCGCATTTCTTGTGGCTTGGACAGAGCACACTGAGAATCCAAACATTTGGAACGCATTCTGCATAGAATTGAGATATGGTCTATATTTAAATAGAGCTTCGCCTCCATTCTTGAAGAGCTCAGCAGGTAAACCATCGGTTCCTGCAGTTTTGTTGCTTTTAGGCTGAGCGATAGCTTTAAAAGACTTCATTATAGTCGGTCAGCGGAGTTTGAACAGCGGGGTTTCCAGAATATCATCTCTATTGGCAGGATTGTTGTCATCGCCGTTATTCACAAACCTAAAAAAGTGTTCCCACCACATCTTCAACGTACGCTGGATATCTGTCACTAGATTCCCGTTTTTATCCTTGCAGGAAGAGGCCCCGGTCTTGAAACCATCGGCGAGGCGTCTTATTATTCGAAAAATTTTCGGACTTCATTCCTGGCACTGTTCATCTCAATTTTTTCGTACTTACGCATCTCTGTCTCTATTTTCTTTCACGTGAAAATGCGTCTCTCTTACCTCCTCACATTAAAATCGACTGCAGGGTGGCTCTGTAGGCGGCGTCTTTTTCTACAGTGGCGTCGCAACACTTCTGGTTGTGCCACTGGTTTCGGTGAGGGCGGTGGTAGCCAATCATCTCTTCGGCGAATGCAAACGACTGATGATAATATTTTCAAGAAATTTTACTTGACATCTATTTGCTCTTTTGACTGGAAAACCATCGCAGGGCTGGTCCTTTGGAGAATATCATGCTCGCTAAGGTAGTTCAATGTCGTGAGCATGTCCTATGGTGGTCGGCGTGGAATTGCGCTTGTCTACAACCGGGTGGCAATGCCCATATATTGTCAGAGATTTTAGATGGGCACCACCAATAAATGTGAATGGTGATAACACTAGCCATCAATACACTGGTACTGGTGCAATATTGTTCCAATACTGGTAACTATCCATACAGTATATTTATTAAACTAAATATACATGATTGTGGTGTGTATGCGACATTAGAACTTAATTAATATGACGCTAGTCACGACTGGAGTCATAGAAATGACTACAAGAGCTGCTTCGATGGACGTTAGTAATGAATGAAGTTGGGATTAACGTCCCGAAAATCTATCTGTTGGCGTTAGCTCCTTTAAACATAGACTCCTTGCCAAGGGCCACCGTAGAACGAAGCCGACAAGGCATTTGTCTACGATGAACACTAAAAGACTTCTGTCCAACCCACAAGAAATACGATCCCACAATTTGCGCCAGCTATCGTGGGATAAGCCTTGTTAATATCGCATATAAGGCCCTATCGGGCGTACAATGTGAATGACTGAAGCACGTCATAAGCCAGCAGATTGTACATTATCAGTTCCGATTCAGACCTGGAAAATGTATCATCAACTAGATATTTACACTATGATAAATATTGGAACAGATCCTTGAGAAACCCACTCACCCCCTTTTAATCGACTACAAGGCCACCTTCGATAATCACATATACTCCACGATATCTGAATTTGCTATTCCTGAAAATTACAGAATAACACTGAGCAACACCAGCAGCACAGTTAAAATTACGAAGGATCCTCTCTCCTCATTTCAATACCAAACGAGGATTCAGACAAGGAGGTTTTTCGCACGATAAGGACAAGGTTACGCAGTATATTTTTTTGATGAGCGCAAACTGCTCTTCCATTATCGGCATTGGAAATGGCGTTTTGATTGTGATTCGATTGAGAAGTCGATAATCGACACACTTACGATGTTCCCCCTTTTTATTCGACGAGAACAACTGGTGAAGCGTATAACGATTCTGATGGTCGAATAATGTTATTTTCCAATAATTCGGATATTATTTTGTCATAGTTTCTCGTTTTCCAAATGCAATGCGATATGGCCTAGGTTTACTGGAACATTTGTGGTCAGTTGGATTTGCATTTTCGTCTCGGTGCATACATATACCCAGATCAGCAACGTTTTCAGCGCAGCTTTTATGATACGTACTGAGATTAATTCTAAGCTTAGCGACTTCTTCTGATGTTAGGTGTTGTCCAGTTTGGATGTTGGCTGCATTCTCGAGCCGGCAGACATCTTCCTCGATAACACATCGATTGCTTTCTTGACACAAGGTATCTTTACCTAACAAGATATTTTCTGAAATGTGCTCATCTTAAACGACGAGGAGATCCATTTCAAAAATGCTTTTATCAATTTCAAGGGTTGCGGTAACTTTATTAGTACACTGAAAAAAAAAAGTTAGCTTAAAATTAAACACAATGTGTTCACAAAATGTGTTGTTAATTTGACTTTTTTTTCATATGTTTTTCAAAATTTTTAAATACATTTGCTCTTACTTTGACGAAATTTGTTGCAAGCTATTTTTTAAACACAAATATCGTCAAATTAATAACAATTGTCGTCAATTTTAAAACATTTTTTTTTCAGTGTACAAATGTACTGGCCTCCAGCGAAACCATTTAAAATTACTGTGCAATCCGACGTCTGACCAACTTCTTCAGCGAAAGTTTTGTAAGTTAGTGTCCGGTTACTGCCAGCATCAATAATTGACGATGTTGTTTTATTGTTAAGTTTAATATTCTTTTTAATGAAATCCGTGACGGCTTCATCATTTTCCGTTTCAATTTTGATAACAGCGGCATTCGTCCTGTTTTCGACAACGTTGGAGTTTTTTTGTAGACAGTTAACAGTTTGATGAGTTGTCCATTTTCTGTGGCTCAGGGCATTTTATTGAATAGTGGCTAAATTTAAAACAGTTGTAACATTTTACATTTTTCTCACCTGATTTATTCTCGAACTTTTTCGCAACGTCCTGCGCACCATTCCCAGCCAATGAAACTAAAAAAAAAAAAAAGATACAGTATACCGTGTATACAGTAAAGAAGTGAAACTTCTTCTTTGTATACTCTTTTTCTCTTCTAGAATAAGAACCATTTTAGTGTAAAGGCTCGATTATGCAATCGTAAAGCTACGCAACGTAACGTGGCGTAGAGTTCTATCTGGAATAGAACCCATCGCTGCGCTAGGTTACGTTACGATTTCACTAACCACTTACACTTATTTTTCATAAGATAGATTTACGATTGCATAATCGAACCTTAAAGGCAAAGAGAGAACTTTTTAAGCAAAAGAAATTCAATAAAAAGTTTTTATAAAAAAAAAATATTCTGTTTATTTAATATTCATTTGTATGGACCTATGGCCGAAAAGCAATTAACTTGATAACCAATTTGCGTCGTATTTACATATAGATGTGAATGCAGAATACAACTTGATATATTTTTAGTTCAACATATATATGTACGTATTAATATTACTTATATCAAACATATCATACTTACTATTATTAATAATATTTCGATATAAAATTATATAACTACAATATGTATTAAATAGTTATCTATTGAAAGAACTTATTCCAACTTTTCTTGCGCACAGTGTCAAGTTAGCGTCATGGGCGACAGCATATGCTTCATGAATTTGGGTTTTTATATAATTTTATATCGCAATATTATGAATAATAATATAATATGTGTAATATGAGCAAAATTCATAGAGGTTATATTAGGCGCGTTTTTTCCAACATCCAAATCGGATTTTAATTTGGATTTGCAGCACATTAACTACCTGAGAACCAGATGGCGTTGTCAACACAAAAAATGTAAACAAAAAACATATGATCGCAATACTAATTCGATCCAAAATTAAATGAAATGTATTGTGTTTTTAGATGTTTACTCTGACAAAAAACAAACAAATCGAATCTTTTGCTCAGCGCATAAAAAATAATGTAAGATCTATATCTTGAATTAAACTTAAAATAAACTTCAATCTTTGTATAGAATAAAGTTCAATAAACAAATGGAAGCTTTAATTGAATTGCTAAATTCGTCAAATGCATCCAGCTCTTCAAGCGCAGCGTCATCGATGGGGTTATCTGTGTTTGACACCGGAAGTTCAGATGAAGTTAATCATCATGAGACAGTAAAAACCTTCATGGATACTTTACTTTCATACACAGATAAAGATTTCAAGCGGCACTTTCGTTTAAAAAAAAGTACTGCTGTTCATTTGATTGGTATTTTAGATTTGTATTTGCACCATTTAAGGAAACTAATCTTTTTTTTACAGATCTTTATAAGCAGTCCGATATATTCAAATTAAAACGTATTAATAAAGGAGGGATTAAAAAAATAACAGCGGAGAAGGAAGTATACCTATTTTTGTGGTACATTGCAAATACCGAGCCATTTCGCACCATTGCAAATTTGTTTGGCATATCTTCTTTTGCTGGCTGGTGTGCTATCAATAGGATAGCAGATTTCATAGTTTCGATTGGCGAGGAACATATAAGATGGCCAAGCAATTTAGGTTCACTTGCAAGTGGCTTCTTCAGCAAAGCACGTGTTCCTGGAGTCATTGGAGCTATCGATTGCAGCAATATAAAAATAAAAGCTCCTGTCAACAACAGCGAAGACTATTTTAATAGAAAAGCTTATTATAGTATTAAATTACAAGCTGTTGTTGACTCCAAAAAAATGTTTTTAGACATATATTGCGGAGAGCCGGGATCACTTCATGAAAGTAGAATGCTCAGAAGATCTCCGTTGTACGATCGACTCCATATGAACGGATTCCAAAATACATTTTTTATTGTTGGAGATTCTGCTTACCCATGCCTCGATTGGCTTGTTACACCATACAAGGATAACGGTAATTTGTCTCAAAGTCAAAGAAACTTTAACCACCTTCATTCCGTTACGCGCATAGCAGTAGAAAATGCTTTTGGATTACTTAAAACGCGATTTCGCAGAGTAATGTTTTTTACTGAACAAACTAGTATACCTAAAGTAGTCAATATAGTTATGGCAGCCTGCGTTCTCCATAATTTATGCATTGCCGATGGTGACGAAATGCAAAATGAGGACAATGAAATAGACACTTTAAACTCTTATGATGACCATACGCCTAATGTCTTCAACAATCGACGAGAAATGGTATTCAATGAATTATTAACTAATGGCCTAATATAAATATAACTTTACCCATAAAAAAGTCATTGTTGTGTTAACTTATTTATTTTTTTTATTTAAAAGTTTTCTTAGCAGAGAAATTTTTTCGTTTTCTTTTTGCATTCTTTCTCTATGCCTTTCATTTTTATTTTTCTCTGCTATTTCCGCTAGTTTAATTTTTTTTTCTGTGAACGATTTTAAAATATTTAATTTTTCCCTATAGTAGGACTCCTTCCGCATCGTTTTTGGAGCAACATTTTGTTTTGCCGTAGTTCCTTCAAACTCCAGCTCATCCACGTCGATGTGTTCAATTTGAGCTTGCCGCTCTTCTTCTGCAACATCTTCGTCCACTTGTATTATAAGCCGGTTTGCGGACAGGGAGCGGCAATGAGAACTCGATATTATAGGCCTGTCACCAAACAATTCATCCAATTCATTTTGGAATGGCACATGAATACTTCCAGCTCCTGTTCTGTTGCTATTGTCCTTTGCTGACTTGTATGCCTGCATCAAGTTTTTAAATTTTGTTTTCAACATCTCCTCGCTTGTTGGTTGAGTCTGAAAATATTAAAAAACAAATTAAGAACTTTCCTACCTTATTAACCCTTACAGATATTTACCAAAATATTTTGGCTAAGCAAGTCTTCCAAAACATTCGCCATTGCAGTCTTCCTTTTTTTTGCATGACTGAATTCCTCAGCTCTTGCAGCGTACGCATCTATAAATGCCCTGGTTTCGGATTCTTGCCAGATTCGTTTTCTGTAGTAAAAATAATGTTTTACGTTAATAAACAAAAATTTTAATAAAAATTCTTTATTTCTACTTACTTTCCTGTTGTTTCCATATTTAGTACTTGTTAAGCTTTGTTTACATTCTATTTTTTTATTCTATTATAAAGTTTCTTTCCACTGAACATACTGCAAGCTAAACATAATGCGATCACAGCATCATCTAGCTGTGATGTGTCGAACTTTAACTAAATGCAAATCTTGCTTGAGAGTCGGATTTTGATTTGTATGCAAATCGGATTTGGATGTTGGAAAAAACGCGGCTATTAATATATTGAATTAAAGATATACCAACGTTGGTATTCTAAAAAAATATTGGCATGGCAGCCCTAGTATGAGAGTTTACTTTGCGAAAATCATAATGCGCTCAGGGCAACTCTCTTATTCACTTCTGCTTCGCTGAATCGTTCTCTCTTCTACCCGAGTTATGGCAACCCCCCTGTCTACCACACATGGAACGCAATCAGCACACAATCTGCGGCTTTTGCCACCCAGCGGTAATCGAAGCGTTTCAAAAGCCCTAAACAAGCGCTTCTGCCATAGCGCTTCACACATCTGAAGCTCTTTTTAAGTAAACCAAATTCATATTAAAATTTATATTGGATCAGGGTGCGAAGAACGTTTGAAATACAATTGTTTTCAATTATCGTTATCTTCACAAAAAATTGTGCTCGCATATTTTTACGAACGAATAAATAACGCTCTGCTTGCGTCATTATATTTATCTCTGATAAATTTGTCAGCTTCGTATTTTTTCAGACAAATTTTTCACACAACAACAAAAAACAACGAACGTTCGTTTGCTATCATTCATTTGTAATGAACGTTTGAAGAAAAAATTCAGGAACGTACGTTCGTTTGTACCAGTGTCGCCAGATGAAATTACCACCAAAATTGTATTTCTCTAACACTTAATTCTCACAAATTACCACACTCGCAAAATACCTCAAATCACAAAATACCACAATACCTTAAATTACCACAAAACACCACAAAATCCCTCAAATTTTCTTCTGAAGTATTTTTAGGTGTTGTGGTATTTTGTGGTAATTTGAAGTATTTTGTGGTAAATTGAGGTATTTTGTTGTAATTTGAGGTATTTTGTGGTATTTTGAGGTATTTTTTTTTCCCAAGCGAGAGATTTTTACCACAAAATACCATGGGATTTACCACATCCCACAATCGTTGAAAAATACCATAAGTACTACTTATTTATCGTGCTTTTCTGGCAACATAGCTCGATCTGGTACAATTTTTTTTTTTTTCAATGAGGCAAAAATAACAACGTGTATACGAAAAATCAACACAAACCGACGACGCATGCACAACAGCGAACAAATTATTTTTTCTACAAACGCTCATTAGAAATGAACGATAGCAAACGAACGTTTGTTGCTTTTTGTTGTTGTGTGAAAAATTCGTCCGAAAAAATTCGAAGCTGACAAATTTATCAGTGATAAATATAACGACGCAAGCAGAGAGTTCTTCTATCGAGTGCGAACGTTCATCTATTTTGAAATTTTTCGTTTGAAATTTTACTCACAAAGTAAAAACCGAGCGAGAAGATCGTATTTTAATCATTTGCGAACGAATTTTTCCGCACCCTGTATTGGATATCCTAGGATGAAAGCGCTTCTTAACAAACAAATAGTTATAAAGCTCTTTAAAAAAAACAAAAAACAAAGCGAGAAAATTTTTTAATATGCGAGAATTGAACTCGCACCGCTCGCATTACAATCAAATGTCTTACTGCTGTGCTATTTTCCGATTTTTTTGAAGAACAAAATGTGTATAAAAACATGAGCTCCACAACTCTGAACTCTGAAAAGCACATCGCTATTTCTAGGAACGCTTTTTCTTTTCCCGCTGGGCATCTACAGCAAAAGTAGTTTGATTAATTGGTATATAGAGCAAATTTATATATGAAAAGTTTAGCTCGTTGGATAGAGCGCTGTCTTTGCAATCGTTAGTTCGCAGGTTCGATCATTAGCTGTGACAAGCAAATTTTTTAAGTCTTTTATATAATGTATATCTCTCTCATTCTCTCTACTGTAAAACATATCTTTCTTCTCTATCGTGTAACGAAATGAAGTAAATTGACCTTGAAATTTCACTCCTCAATATTCTCATTCAAATTTCGAAGCGCCGCCTAAGAAGTTTCACTTCAAAAACTTAACTCGTATATTTATGGTGAATCACTTATTTTTTTTACATAACAACTCAAACAAAAAAGAAATAATTGGCAACTTAAATGTAAATATAGTAAGCTTTTTGTAAACAATAATGCTCTTAAAAAATGAGCATCTTTAGTTTTTCACACTTGGTGGACCATTTTTGGGATTTGCCCATATATAATGTTCTGATCCGGGTTCGCATTGCCTCATTCATGAACTGCTCATTTCTACTCTTTTTCATTCATTTTAGAATATGAGCAAATTACTTTTGCAAAAGGAATTTTTTTCTTTCGGGCCCTATTCTCTCCGACCACTCCTTATGGAGGCTCTCATACAAAGTTTATGATTTTTATATATATATTCCCTATTGCTTGTGATTCACTGCAAGGTAACTGCAAATATTTTGTGTTTAAAGAAAATAAAAGCATTGGTTATGCAGTGTTTGCGTCATGCAGTATTTGCGCTGCTTGCCTTTATTTCGTTTCTTGTGGTCAATCATACTCACCACTGCTTAGTCCCATATTAGACATGCCGATATTGTGCCGATTTCTCTCACCGATTTTTTGTTCGGAATAGCGGGAAGGGAAACGAAAGCGGAAATGAAAAAATTTTTGCGACGATCTTTTGACGTTTACTTTTGCTTTCGACATTTGCTTTTGAACTAAAATCGTTGTTTACCGTTTTATTTAACTTTTCCACGAAATTTCATTATTTTATGGTATTTTGTGAGAGAAATAACTTTATTTTGTGCATTTTAAGCAACAAAACAACAAAAAGAAATGTCAAAACAAATAAACAGCAAAATAAATCGCTCGGCCAAAATCGTCATGTCTACAAGCAATGGACGACGAAACAGTGCAACAAAAGAAAAAATAAGAAAATCGGTGAGAGAAATCGGCACAATATTAGGTCTGTTCCCGTACTCTAAAGTCTTAGTCCAATTTACCATTTTTACAGGTTTTAGTCCGAGAAGCGTTCCCGTACTCGAAGAAATGGTAAAAGGGAGTGCAAACGAGAGAGTAAAAAATTTCCCCTCCCTGTCAAAAGCTGCAAGTTTTAGTCCGAGAAATTTCTTCTGGCAAAAATGGTAAAAGTGTCAAACGGCTTAAAATCATATGTTTACATGTTAGCAAAGAAATTGCAGATCCTCAAAACTTCTTTGAAATAATTAAAAAACTGTTGGAATGGAAACCAAAAACATGGTAAATTGTGTAAAAACTAAATATAAATGTTTATTTGAGAATTTATTTGTATATTGTTCACAATCTTTAGCATGTCGTCTGCACTGCCGATGCTACACACCAAACAAACGGTTTTATTTCACAGTTTACACAATTTTAGTCCAAAAAGCGTTCCCGTACTTTTTTGTGTTTTTCGATATTTTTGAGAGATTTTTCCTTACTCTCACGTCTTTGACAGTTTTACCATTTTTAGCCCAAAAAGTACGGGAACAGACTTATTGTCATGTCTAATATGGGAATTACCAGATGTTTAAGCAAACTTGCTCTGGTTATTAAACCAACAACGCAAACGGGAAATACCCAGTCATACAAAAGACTACCAGCACAATTCGATTCGCTGGCGGCAGTTCGTTTGATACAACATCGCAATGCTTGCGATGTGCGTTCATACCAGTGATGTGATTTGGTGGGATTTCGGGCTCATTTTGGGATATTGGGCCTATTTGAGAATGTGTGGGATTTCGGATGCTTAGGTGGGATTTTCTTCTGTGTCATAATTTTTTAAAGTGTAAGTTCTTAGCAAAACTGTAATCTTTCAAAATTTTTCGTTTAATTGGTGTTTCATTGATATTAAATATGTAAGAAAGGGATATGTATATTCAAGAGGCTTAAAATTAATGAAAATAAGGTCCTCATTTAAAAACAGAAATATAATCTCATTTTTTTTTTTAAGCTCATTTTGATGCAACGAGAGAAATTTACGATTACTTCATACACTTACACCGTGGCGTCCGTGGCGTAGTTGATTAAGGTGCGTGGCCGCTATATCACCGAACCTGGAGACCCGGGTTCGAACCCCAGCATCGACACCACCTCTCTGCAGGCAATGGCAAACCTCAGAGAGTAATGAAAATGCCATGTAAAGCTTCTTGAGAACAAAAACATTCCGTTCATCGTCGTTCGGAGTCGGCGTTAAACATGTAGGTCCGGTTCTCGGTCAATTGTGTTCAAACTTAATAACACGCACAACACAATTGATCATAAGAAGCCAGGTCAAACTCCTTTCAAAGGCTGAAATGACCAGTTATTTATTTATTTTTGAAGTGAAACTTCTTAGGCGGCGCTTCGAAATTTGAACGAGAATATTGAGGAGTGAAATTTCAAGGTCAATTTACTTCATTTCGTTACACGATAGAGAAGAAAGATATGTTTTACAGTAGAGAGAATGAGATGGATATACATTGTATAAAAGACTTAAAAAATATGCTTGTTACCGCTGAGGATCGAACCTGCGAACTCAAGACTACAAAGGCGGCGCTCTATCTAATGAGCTAAATCCTTCATACAAAAATTTGCTCTATATACCAATTAATCAAACAACTTTTGCTGTAGATGCCCAGTGGCAAAATAAAAAGCGTTCCTAGAAATAGCGCTTTTTATGTGTAGTTTTGATATGCTTTGAGGATGTGCTTTTCAGATTTTTATACACAATTTGTTCGTATCTTAAGCAGCGTGGTAATAGCACAGCGGTAAGACATTTGATTGTAATGCTAGTGGTCGGAGTTCAATCCCCGCATCTTTTAAAATTTTCTATCTATTTTTTGTTTTTTTTAAAGAGCTTTTTAACTATTTGTTTGTAAAGAAGCGCTTTCATCCTAGGATATCCAATATCTATTCTATATTATTATTACGCAAGCGCTTTTTTTGTGATGACCATCAAATCCATACCGTAAATGCGATTTTTATAAAGAGGGTATCAATAGAAAGGTCTTGCTCTGTAGATGTGCAATAAGGTCTTACTTTTTCTTAAACATTTTGTATTTAAATAAAAAAACCAAAACAATCTTCTACGAAGAAAGCCAGCTTTCTATTTAATGCCTAAAACTATGTGATCAATTTTTTCTCAAATTTTCAATTTCATACTATTGTATTATTAAAGCAGTTGAGCGAAGCGAAAAACGTACAAATATATTTTATATTGATACACTAGCCACAAAATAGCAAGTTCATGCAAAATTCCTATTCCAGGAGCCTTTACTGGCATCGCCGCCAGTTCATTTGAAGGAGAGCATACTTTGCACAGCTAATTCAAACATCCTATACCTCTTCTTAAGACATCTGTATTGGGTGATAAGCCCAATTCTACGCACGGAAGGTCAGGTCGTGAAGATAGCAGCTTATCCAACAGAAATTTAGTATCGTTGAATTATAACTCGCTCAGGAGACGTGCTACGGTAAATTTTAGTTAACGACAGAATAGATGCGCTATTAAGCCTCACAACGAAGATATCGCGAGCGCATTTTGGCGTTTTAACGTCATACGGGTTTACTAGTAAATTTTAATATGAATTCGGTTTACTTAAAAACCGCTTCAGATGTGTGAAGCGCTATGGCAGAAGCGCTTGCTTAGTGCTTTTGAAGCGCTTCGATTACCGCTGGGTGGCAAAAGCCGCAGATTGTGTGCTGATTGCGTTCTATGTGTGGTAGACCGGGGGGTTGCCATGACTCGAGTAGAAGAGAGAAAGATTCAGCGAAGCAGAAGTGAATAAGAGAGTTGCCCTGAGCGCATTATGATTTTCGCAAAGTAGACTCTCATACTAGGGCTGCCATGCCAATATTTTTTTAGAATACCAACGTTGGTATATCTTTAATTCAATATATTAATATAACCTCTATGAATTTTGCTCATATTACACATATTATATTATTATTCATAATATTGCGATATAAAATTATATAAAAACCCAAATTCATGAAGCATATGCTGTCGCCCATGACGCTAACTTGACACTGTGCGCAAGAAAAGTTGGAATAAGTTCTTTCAATAGATAACTATTTAATACATATTGTAGTTATATAATTTTATATCGAAATATTATTAATAATAGTAAGTATGATATGTTTGATATAAGTAATATTAATACGTACATATATATGTTGAACTAAAAATATATCAAGTTGTATTCTGCATTCACATCTATATGTAAATACGACGCAAATTGGTTATCAAGTTAATTGCTTTTCGGCCATAGGTCCATACAAATGAATATTAAATAAACAGAATATTTTTTTTTATAAAAACTTTTTATTGAATTTCTTTTGCTTAAAAAGTTCTCTCTTTGCCTTTAAGGTTCGATTATGCAATCGTAAATCTATCTTATGAAAAATAAGTGTAAGTGGTTAGTGAAATCGTAACGTAACCTAGCGCAGCGATGGGTTCTATTCCAGATAGAACTCTACGCCACGTTACGTTGCGTAGCTTTACGATTGCATAATCGAGCCTTTACACTAAAATGGTTCTTATTCTAGAAGAGAAAAAGAGTATACAAAGAAGAAGTTTCACTTCTTTACTGTATACACGGTATACTGTATCTTTTTTTTTTTATTTTTTTTCAGTGTTTATTACTGATGTAAGAGAGCTATTTATATGAAAACTTTACGAATACATTTTTTTTTTTTTCTTTGTACTACTTTCTTCGCAAATTGGTGCCATGGTTTGGCAAAATTTGGGCATAACGGTGTATTTTGCGAAATAAATATAATTAACTCTGTACTGACGTACGACACATAAAAAGTGTTTTATTTAGATAAAATTATTAAAACTAATTAAAAACAAAAATCGAAACGTGTCACAAAGCAAGTTTTTGCATATTTTCTAGAATATAACTGCTGGGTTAAAATATAAAATAATTTTGTGCTTATATCAACTGGATATACGTAGTGACTTCCGAATGGTAGGCGACATTATCAAATAGAATTAATGTGCAAATAACGTTTGTTTGTATATTATTTTTGTAGATGGTAACCAAATATTAAAAACAAGTGCAGAAAGATCCAAAAATTTGCGAAATAGTTCAAAAACAACTAATGACGGATTTTGTAGAAAAGAAGCGGAGAGAAATTTATAGCAAAAAGTTAAAGGAAAAAAATAAAAAAGACCACCAGTTAGCTAAAAAAAAAACAAATATGTGTGGGGCCGCCACGCAGGGTATAAGTGAAACTTGAACCCAAAAAGTGAAGAGATTTTTAAGTGATTAATTGATTTAATCTCTAATATAGTCTTGCTTAAATAAGTCCCATTTCATATAATTGCAAGCTTAGATTAAATATGTTTTGATACAATTTTGAAAAGTTGAATGTTATACTATACAATCATACCATATTATCATCCTATACCGTCATAATCTATATAATATTTTTGTTTGTTTGTATGTATGTATGTATGTTTGGAATAGACTCATAAACTACTTAACAGATTTTAATAAAACCTATATCAAACGATGCCTTAAGTTACTGCGCTGAACATAGGCTATATTAATTGTTCCACGCCCCATTTTAAAGCCCACAAATCAATAAAAATGATATATTTCAAGCGGTTTCTTCCGTATAAGACTAAAATTTGGTAGTTTAGTTTGTATGCTAACTGTCGGCAAATGTATGTAAAATTTGCTGCCACACCCCCTTTTACCGCCCACAAATCAATAAAAATGCTATATTTCAAACGGTTTTGGTAGTATTTGACTAAAATTTTGTAATTTAGTTTTTATGTTTACTGTAGAAAATTTTACCAAAAATGGCTTGCCACGCCCCCTTTTACAGCCACAGATCAATGGTATATTTCAAACGGTTTGGTCGTATTGGACTAAAATTTTGGACATCGTATTGGACATTTGCCTGAGGCATATGAGATGGCATATGTGACATATTGGAACTGAATAAAGATTATGACTTTAGGCCCATTTCTGATAACGATAAATAAATCGAAGCGTTCTCTATTTCACTTTTTATAAAAATAAATAAATAATAAATGAAATAAAACATGAGTTCTAAAAAACGTCAAACGAAGTTTACTAATTTTGTTCGTAGTAAAGTTTTTTTTGTTCGTAGTAAAATGAAATAATTTTTTCATATATTGTAGCAAAACATAAATTAAGACCTTTTGAAAAACTGGAGGCTCGAAATAGATTTTAGACTAAGGGTTTCTTGCGCAAAGTTGAATAGAATTATCCGTAGAACATTATCCGAGCCTACGATTTTTTGAAAAAAAAAATTAACCCGCTCTAAGTCACATTCAAGAGTATGTTTAGTTTTGTTTTTATTAAAAAAAATTGAATATTAAGGTAGATACAGCATTTTTTTTAGAGCGCTGTGAAAAAAAGGTGAAAAGCGGTCACCAAAATTGCTCCTACTAAATTCATCTGAAAGTAAAGTAACGATTTTCGACCAAAAATTCATCATTATTTTGCCTATAACTAATGTACGAATCTACGAAAAAAAACTCCTATGACCAGTACAAGATTATTAGGAATAAAATAAGCCTGCAAAAAAATCAAAATGATCGGGTCACTGAGTTTCGTAAAATCTTGGTCACCAACTTTGAAAACATGGTTTCGAGAAAAATGCGTTTGAAAATAAGAACCAGCACGGCGCGTTCTCAAAGGCGTTTCACTCACTAGGCTATAATTTTATAAGTTTTTGATATATCGACTTGAAATTTAAACCTCATATTCTTGAGACTTGAATTTAAAAAAAAAGTTCTGGGTATATAATCCCTTTAAGCCAATCCGAACAAGGTCGGGTACTCTGCTAGGGTATCATAAAACTATGCTATGCTATCATTCCATGCTCACATTACCACCATACTACCATGCCTACCAACACACCATATTTCTATACATCATATCATCGTACCATACCATAATACCTTACAATAGATGACAAAATATTAAAAATATTGCAGAAATGAAACCTCAATTTATACACTAAGGGAAATAACGCATATTAGCATTATCCACGCCTGAGTATAAATTTTATTCAAATATTTACGTGGATAAATCCAATGTTTTCCTTACAACTCGTTTTTTCCCGTATTTGAATTTTATTTATACCACACACGTACAAACATATTCCATACAAGCAAGCAGCAACAGCATCGCACACGTACACACATACTCCGACAAGCAGCAACAGCATCGCACTCTGTTTCTGCAGTTTATTTTTTGCATTTGCAGTTCTTATAGTTCTCATAGTTCTCATTTAGTTATTGTTTCATGAGTAATATAGTATGCATGTTTGGCAACGAAATGAAATTATGTATGGTGGAGTGACAACTCGGTGTTTTCTCAAGAACATTTTGGACCGGTTGTCATTTACCTGCATAATTTGCTCCTACCTAGATATATTTTGTAGATTACTTTTTCGTTCTCTATTTTATACTATGTTTGACAGTTGGTGCAGTATTAGGGCACCAACTGTCAAAAATAGTATAAATTAGAGAACGAAAAAAGTGAAGCGAGAATAAATTATACAGGCAATGGCATTTGATGAACGCAATATGAAGAAAATAATACCATAAAACCACTAATAACATATTCAATTTAAATTTTTTTTTTTTAAAATTCAATATTTCTATATAAATTTTCTTTAAATGCGAGTTTATTTTCAAATAGTAAATATTTGAAAGATATTTTAAAAAAATTCGTGCATAATTTTAATATATTTTTTATTAATTCTGTTTAAATATTTAAATATTTCATTTAATTAAAAAAGTATTCAAATAAATTTTAAATATTTACGTAGTCGATTTATTCAAATGCGTTATTGGTGCAAAAATGACTCGCTTTTTGGATAAATTAAAAAAGTTTTTGGATAAATTTAATATTTTTTTCCCTTAGTGTAGTTATTGCTCGAACAGCCTATTTTTTTAAACGTAGAGTAGATGTTAATATCAAAAACAATTAAAAAAAATTCTAATGTGTAATGGTGAAAAAAATTAATGACGTCCGACACATGACGTCCGAACGATAATAAATATTATAAAAATAAAAACTTTTTGTATATATCAGTTAATTCTAAACGTTTGATTCATATCATCCGTGGCTCGAACCAGTTGGCTGCAAATAGCAGATTTTGCAATTAATATCAAAACTACTTTTATTTTAATAACGTCCGAACGTTTCATACCAAAACAACTGAACATGTATTTACACTTATATTGTATTTTTTTCTGATATTTATAAATATCAGCCCCATAATGCTTAATGTTACACTAGTTCTTTTTATCCAAACTAAAACTTTTCAGCATATTAATTGGAAAAAAATGCATCTGAATGTGACGTCCGACACGTTGGATTTGCCCATATTTGCTTGCGAACAAATTTAACTGTTACCTTTAATATTTCGTATGGGTGTCTAGCTATTCTAGCTATCAATTTTAAACACATCTCTTCACGCTCCACAGTGGACTGTTTGGCCTATTTTGACGGAATTAAATCTGTAACTCGAGTTTGAGTGCACGGAATGAATTTAAATTTGATATTAAGGCAATTGAGTGGCTTATCTTCCTTACGTGTAAATTTCATACAGACAGACTGTATGGTACCAAAGCTACAAAAATTTTTATGGGAAAATTTGCCTTTTTGCTTCCCTACATCACAATTTTCTAAATTTTACACACTTCTTAGTACACCAAAAATTATATTATCCATTATTATTATGCTTTTGTTCGAGGATACGCTAGAATAACCAAAAAAGGTAATTTTTCCCACATTTCAGCTGAAATTTCATCCTTCCTTGTATGTCCTTGTATTTACTTTTGACAATTTCTTAAAGTTTATAATATTTACTTAATATTTTGATAAATTTTAGGTTTGGCAACTTTCTCCTCAAGGGGTTTTCGGCTGCAACCCCTAAGTTTATGTATTTTGGTGTGCATTAATACAGCTATTACACCATTCTTTATTATATTCGTGCAATGCAAATAAGTTTAAATGCAAATATAGATTCTAGAACCCCTCCTTCCCCCCTGACCTTTGTGACTCCCTTCCTTCAAAAAAACTGAACATTTATTTATAAATCTGTGACAATAATTATTTGATTATTATTTAATTCTTATAAAAATGTTATTTTACTAAAAATTACTAAGGGCAAAAAGTAAGTAACACTACTAACAAAAGCAGGTAAATATGATGTTAGTTTAAATGCAAGTATTGTTGTTCTATTGTTGCTTTTTCTAATAGGAATGCATTGAGCAGAATGAGGTTATTGCACTTTACACATGTCGACAATTTTTGAAAATTAACGGTTGACTTAATTGTTGTTGTTGTTTAAGTAATTTCGCTTGCTTGATAACACAATACATATATGAACATTTCTTCTGTTGGAGTTAAAGAGTAAAGTGTTCGTTTTTAAGTGAAATGGAAAGTAAACAAGTGGTTTTATCTCGAAATGAGTTGTATCATGGTCAGCTATGGGCAGAGAGCGCTCTGGGAGCGATGAGAGTAAGAATTGAGAGCAAAGGCTCATGTAGCTACACAAAGACAAACACTGAAGCAACGCCGAAGCTTTAAATGTATTGGTGCCCATACCCGATCATGGTATAATAATACAAGGTAGCATTGACAGTTGCTTGGGAAAACATCTCCTGTCAAAAAATATACTCAAAAAGAGAGCGTTCACAATCCGCCATTGAAAACACAAACAATCTTGAAAAAGTTGAAGTGAAAAAAACAACAACCACAGCAGCTGCAGATGTGTTTCCACAAAAAGCTGTTTTTGACACGAGATGTTTTCTTGTAGAAGAGAAAATAAGCAGTTGTCAATGCTACCTTGTATTATTATACCATGGAGTTATATGAAGTGTGTTCTAATGTGACAAAAAGCAAAAGAATGGAGAAATTGATAAAGTACTTGCAACAAATTTAATATTTGTGTGGATGATTTTGAGATGGTGAACAAGTTAAGAAACGGAGTTTATAGTAATCTCCAAAGTTTTAACGATAAATTTTATAAAGTCGGTAATCGTCAAGATAGGTTTGACTTATATTTGACGTACCTATGTGTTCTGATATGCCAAAATTTCTTATCGTACATCCAAATTCTGCAGAGGAAAATGATTCTTTCCATTCTGATTCAGATAGTGCGTAACATTGTGAATATTTCTTTATGTTTGTATATCAAAATAAATACATCTTGAATTTGTATTAAAGTATTTCTTGAACTGAGTTTTTATTTAATATTGCTTTAATAGGAAATAAATAAAAAAACAAAGTTTTTTTAATTTAAATTCACTTTAGGCTTAAAAATAATGTATTTTATTCCAAAATATTCTGGTTTCACCACCAAATACTTCCAATTGTAACACAAATATCTACTAGTGTTGCATTTCATTGGAAAGGCCATGAAATAATCTTTCTAAAACGTCTTTGCACAAAGCTTTACATTAAAAAGTTTCGTTGGAATACCATTTTTAGCGAAACAACTTCCGGAAAACACAAAATTAGCCCACAACTCCTCAGGGGGTCAAATAGACCCCCACTTCCCATATATTTTTTTGTTGTTTTTTCATACCCTATCGTTTAAAATCATAAAATAATTTTTTCCGTCTAACTTGTATGGGACGGTCCACTGTGTGGCGCCAGCAAGCGCAAAACAGAAATGGCTGGCGCAATTTCTTATACGAGGCCAAAACCGACCTACGGTTGTAAGCGCCAGATAAGTAAGCAAGTAAGTGAATATACTCGATGCATTTTAAAACTATTATTATAACAATAAAAAATTGAAATAAATACAGTATATTTACAAAATTTTTATTTTTTGTACAGAGATTTGAGATATGGACAAAGATAAACTCGCTTTGGGGGTGTAAAATCTATTTTCCGCCCTGGGTGCCCACAACCCTAGCTAAGCCACTGAATGCAAATATAAAATATTTATTAATTTATAATATATTCAATATTTTCAGTAAAAAAATAATAGCGTTATCAAAGCAGGGTTAAAGGTAGCCTAAGTATTTAATTGAAAGGTCCGATCTGATCACATATTTTTCCAAGCTCATTAAAATCTCCGAGATGGAATATTTTACGAAGCTTTACTATATATTTTACATATATCATGGCAATATTAAGCTAAACCCACACTTGTCTTACACAGAAAGTTACTTTATAAAAATAATTAACTCCTACTCCTTCAAGCATCACCAATTTGGGATGTATATCAACTTAGACACAGACAATGATAATTCATTTGTATCAACTTTTTCAAAAAAAATATAAAAATCCTTTGACAAAAACTATCCATCCACTAAAACGTTGGTGGCAGGTTTAAAGCCCTGTTTAAGTCCGCTTCGGAACAACATTTGGTATATTGAAGAAATTTAAATAAAAACTCTATTTGTTTTTCTATGATGCTTTTCTATGATGAAGCTAAGTCAACTAAATTTGTGTTCTTGAAATTTATATTTGTTTAATTCTTTTCTGAAAAAAATATTTGTTTTTTGTTGTCTTTCAGCTTTACGTATTTATTTTGAAAGAAATTTTAAATTAAAAACACCTTTATCAACAATTTGCTTAGTTGGTACTAAGCACACATACTTCTATGGATAAAATAATAGAGTGAGCCCGCTCTATTTGATGGGTTAATCCCACTAAGTCCTTGAATTATTTATTAAAAAAACAAAACGGTATAAATTCAAAAGAATATTTTTGTAGAAAATTAAATAAATATTAGAAATATACTTTAATGGTGTGAGTGATGAATTGCTTCAAAAAAGTTTTGCTGTCAATTTTATTAGACAAAATTAAACAATAGAGAAAATTGCATTAAAACTCGGATCAACCTGAGAATTTTTTGAAGTCGCAAATAGTGAATTATTAGACATTTGGTGTTTTAACTTTCTATTTTGTTAAAACTATCCAAAGCGCGAATGGCAGGAAATAACAACTTGTAGAGCTGGAGTTAATTTTATAAGAAGTGATAACTTATTTCTTACAAGTATGTATATCAATGCAAGTATTGTTGTTCTATTGTTGCTTTTTCTTATAGGAATCAGAGATCTGCAACAAGTCAATTGAAAATCAAGTACATAACTTGAAAATAATCAAGTTTCGATTTGACTTGTAGAAACTTGATATGTTTCTACCCTACAAGCCACGACTTGCTTCTGAAAAACGATTCATAAGTCCGACTTGATTCTATTTTGTTTCTACCCTACATTAATTGGTAGAAAAAACCAAGCTTTCTACTTTTCAAGTCTGTTTTCAAGTCTATGCAACTGCGCTGCCGCAGAAAGCCACTGACGGGCGTTTACTTATACTTTTCTATACAAAGTAGTGTTGCCAGATGTCCCGTATTTTGCATGATTTTTTAAGTGTCTCGGCGGGACAAAATTTGTCCCGTATTTTTGACATTTTTGTAAAATATCTATGATTTCAAATACGCATTAACATGAACTGAGGCATTCAGAAAAGAAGTGTAAGCATACCATAATATGCATAGAACTATTATTAGTAGGTACTTGTATTTCAAGAAACACTAAATGCGAAATATATGTGAAGCGCAACATTTGATATTATAAATATTCTCCGTACCTAAATAAATTGTTTTTTTCTGAAACACATTCTTTTTAAAAATAACTTTCTCTTTATTTATTGTCCCGTAAAATTTTCCAAAATCCCGTTTTTTTTACATATTTTGCATTTGCCCCATATTGTTGGAAAACAAATCTGGCAACACTAATACAAAGTGACAAAATAAAAAATAAACAACAACAACAACAACAACAACAACAACATCAACAACAACAAAACAAACAAACATACTTCAATCCATGGTATAATAATACAAGGTAGCATTGACAGTTGCTTGGGAAAACATCTCCTGTCAAAAAATATACTAAAAAAAAGAGCGCGCACAATCCGCCATTGAAAACACAAACAATGTTGAAAACGTTGAATTGAAAAAAAAACACAACAACCACAGCAGCTGCAGATGCATTTACACAAAAAGCTGTTTTTGACAGGAGATGTTTTCTTGTAGAGGAGAAAATAAGCAGTTGTCAATGCTACCATGCTTCAATCCAATGCTTTAAAGCAGTGGTGTTCACACGCATACTACCACAATTTTCAACTCCCACAATTTAGTAGCTCTCTCGTTCTCTGCACTGACAAAAATTGTTGTGCAGGTATTAAGCAAGAATAATTTTATAATTATCATTGTCATCATCATTATCATTATCAGTATCATTATCATGATCACGATCATTATCATTCTCACTATCATAATCACTATCATTATCATTATTATTATTATTATTATTATTATTCTGAAAATAACTCATATTCATATACCTCAAACTCAAATTACGTGCAGTGCAAAACACACGACAAAAAAGGGCGAACCACACAGCCAGAGATAATGAGATGGGAAACTTCGTTTTTATTGTGAATTCTGTTGATTTTGACAGCTAAAAATGCTTCTTCTCCAATTTTTTATGCAATCACGTATTGTGTATGTGAGTTCACCTCATATTTGTCAAAAATAGGTATTACACCCAAAAAAGTCTTGCATATTTAAAAGAAAATTGTTTTTAGCTGAGAAAGAATATTTTTAATAATAGTGGATAAAGAACTTTTGTTAATATAGAAATGTCAGTATTGTCAATCTAATTTATGGAGTTGCTTTGATAATACACAAAAATATTTTTGATAGAAAAAAATTGAATTAAAAATAAAAACACTCGTTCTATTTACAAGTGCTGTTGTTAGCAGAAAAACATAATTCAATTTCTTTCAAGAACAGTTATATCTTTGTATTAAAAACTCTGATCTAATTTTTAAATGCATGAATTTGTTTGAACAAAAATTTGTAAGCTAGTTTTTCCCTATGTGCACACTGGTGGGTTAGCTGTCGAAAGTGAGATATTCACCAGCGCTCATGTCCATCCAGAGGGGTGAATTCATCAAGAATCCATCGAGAGGGGTGAGTTTGTTATGAAATTTTACTAACACATTTATAATATTTGCATTAGTATTGACTGCATTTTAGCATACGGCTATCTCTTTTTTGACGAAGTTTCCAATCTCTTTATCTCTGACACAGCTTGAAGTTTCAGCGCCAACTGATTGAGAGAACTGCGTGCATTCGATAGTGTACGTGTTTCGATTCTCGAATAAAGCTTTCGAGTCTCACCACGCGTGGTACTACGTGAACATCACTGCTTTAAAGCACTCGACACTTCTTTAAAGTTTAACTGTTTTCTCAACTCGAAAAACGAAGTTTGCATTGACAACACGAAGTTAATTCCACGAACTTCGTAAACAGACTTGAAAATAAACGATTTGTAGGCAAAATAATTGCATTTTCCCTACATTTCAAGTTTCTACATTTCAAGTTTTCTACATTTAGCGACTTGATTTTTGCTGCCTATGATTCGCGCAAACTTGTTGTTTGCCTGCCACGACTTGCAGGGAGTTGAAAAATTAAAGGACCTTGAAACAGCAAATGAATCCATTCATGCAGATCTCTGATAGGAATACATTGAGCAGAATGAGGTTATTGCACTTTACATATGTTGAAAATTTTTGGAAATTAACGGTTGACTTAATTGTTGTTATTGTTTAAGTAATTCCACTTGCTTAGGCTGTGAGCTATTCGGAAACTTTTCACTCGTGGTAGGAAAGAATTTACTGAGTTGAATATATTTTCTGTCTGTTCAAATAAAACAGTGATTTTTGCTGTGGCAAATGGACGATGAAATATTGACAACTAGAACTTTTAACGTTTTAGTTTTCGGTACTGTATTAGTACAAGAATTTAATTTCATTTACAAAATTGTTAATAATACTGAAAATTAACAGAATTTCACGCAAATATTTTCCACTTCTGATTGCTATGCTGTCGGAAGCACAAAATTTTGAACTTCTTTGCAACTCACGAACTCACAAGTGATTTTTTTTTCTATTTTTGCTTGTGTCAAAAATTCTCTTGCCGATTGTCAAATTTATACTAGCCCCTGGGGCTGCATGAATTTTTGACAATCATATTCACCTCACAAGTGCCAAATATTCTCTTTCAGACTGTCAAACTTTCATGATCCGAGTGAAAGGTTTCCGAATAGCATACGGCTTTAACCCTGGATAACCAGTCATATTTCTAAGGTGGTATATAAAATACGTTTAAAGCTGTTTATTAAAAATTAAAAACAATAGAAAATTTCACTAAAAACGTAAATATTGGTCTTTGATTTTTATTTAATTGTTGACATATTTCGATAAGCTACTCAATTCTTGAGATAGAAAAAAGATAACACTGTTAGTCGAAACGACTAACATTGCCTATCCAGGGTTAATAACACAATTAATGTATGAATATTTCTTCTGTTGGAGTTAAAGAGTAAAGTGTTCGTTTTTAAGTGAAATGGAAAGTAAACAAGTGGTTTTATCTCGAAATGAGTTGTATGAAGTGTGTTCTAATGTGACAAAAAGCAAAAGAATAGATAAATTGATAAAGTACTTGCAACAAATTTAATATTTGTGTGGATGATTTTGAGATGGTGAACAATTTAAGAAATGGAGTTTATAGTAATCTCCAAAATTTTAACGATACATTTTATAAAGTCGGTAATCGTCAAGAAAGGTACGACTTATATTTGACGTACCTATGTATGTCTTCTGATATGCTAAAATTTCTTATCGTACATTCAAATTCTGCAGGAAAACGATTCTTTCCATTCTGATTCAGATAGTGCGTAATATTATGGTTATCAAAATCATTGTATATCAAAATAAATCTATCTTGAATTTGTATTAAACTATTTCATGAACTGAGTTTTTATTTTATATTGCTTTAATAGGAAAATAGGAAACTAACATCGAAATTAACAAAGTTACATAAGTGTTTATAAGTAGAAAATTAAAATTAAGTTGAAATTGCTTATGTAAAAGTGAAAAATTGCAGTAAAGTAAACAATAGTAGCATGATTTTTAAAGTAAATTTAACGAAGGATCATAATTTTCAATAAAAAATGTAGGTACACAAAGTGTTTTTATTTTGTTATTATTCAAAAATATTCTGGATTCACCATCAAATACTTCTAATTGTAACACAAATATCTACTAGTGTTGCATATCGTTGGGAAGGCCATGAAACAATTTTTCTAAAACGTCTTTGCACAAAGATAAACTTTAAAAATGTTCGTTGGAATAGCATTTTTAGTGAAACAACTTCCGGAAAACACAAAATTAGCCCATAACTCCCCAGGGGATCAAATAGACCCCACTTCCCATACATTTTTTTTGTGGTTTTTTCATACCCTATCGTTTAAAATCATAAAATAATTTTTTCCGTCTAACTTGTATGGGACGGTCCACTGTGCGCTCTTTACGTAGCAGCAGATATGGATTAAAGTTCTATAAAACACGCGCGCAAATATTTGTAGTTCAGTTAGAATTAAAAGGTAACACAAAAATGTTTATTCAGGTTTAATAAAATTCCCACCTTTAAGTTTATTTAACTTTGTGTTTACGCAAAATTGTCTTCTACTTGGCATTTGTTCATCAAAAATTTAGCTATAAAAGCTCGCAGATTATCATGCAAATCATAAGTTAAAATAAATTTAAACAGTGTACATTATGAAGCTATTAATCGTCTTGGTATTGGCCTTGGTTTTGGCTAACACAGCACCAGCTGTGGTGGCTAGAGGACGTATGTTTAACTCCAAGAATGTTGAACCTGAACAGATGCCATCTCTTGTACGCATTGAATGTCAATTTGGGGAGATGATTAGCAGATGCAGCGGTACCTTAATTAGTGCTGAGTGGGTTTTGACTGCAGCCCATTGTTTGTTATACAAGTACGTTGTCATAGAAATTCTAATTCTTGTTATCTAATTTGTGTTTTTTCATTATTTATTTCAGAGGTATGAAGCTATCTTCGATTAACGTCTTTATGGGATCCAATCAGAGAAATGTTCATGAGACTAATGTAACTGTTTACCCTGTCACTGCAAATAATGTGAAGACTCATGAAGGTTATAATATTACCGGAAATCTTGAAAACGATATTGCCTTGTTAAGAATTCAAGAAGTAGAAATCAACGAGAACATAAATATCGCCAACCTGCCATACAGAGAAAATACTGAATGTAAGGACCATAGTGCGATATTGGCTGGATGGGGCTGGACAGATGGCAAACGCTCTAAAGCTATTCTCGCACAATGGAACTATTTTAATGTTCTACCAAGTCATTATTGCAGTAGGTTTAGAGAAAAATTCTATGAAAACCAAATATGTTTATCTCACGAAAGCGCTAGTGCCTGTCCTGGGGATTCTGGTGGCCCAATGTATAAATGTGGCCAATTGGCTGGCATAGGGTCATATGTTTCATCTAGTGCATGTAACTCTAATTCCCGTATGGTATATACCAACGTTATGTACTTTATAGATTGGATAAGAGCAAGCATCTATGCATCGCAATAATTAACATATTTTATAAAATCTGACGAATAAAGCACTTATTATCCACAAAAAAATATCTATCTTATAATAAATTAATATTTTCTAAATCACATTTACATGACAAAGACATAAAGAATGAATTGAAATACATTTTCACAGAAAAATTAATTGGAGAATTAGAGAATATATATCACATCCAAACATAGATTATTTTCATGCTTAAATAAATATACGTTGGCTGTGTTATGAACACATCTGTGGGTATTTTGACGTGACTACCTATGTTCATTCTTATCCGTATCCTCTCCTTTGTCTATAAACTTGTCATCCATAAACTCATTATCCATATCCTCTATCCATAGAGGATTCCTATTTTCTATTTATTCTAAAACGTGCCCTACCCCATGACCTAATGCCTTTCCAAATTGTTGGTATAATTTTTGTTCAAATCTATGTTCTAACCTTAGGTTAAATCTTTGCTCTATCCTCATCGTATATCTACGCCTTATCCTTCTGCTCATCCGTTTTCTTATTCAAATCCTTGCCCTACGTGTCTTCATTTACTTTTTGTTTTTGGAGAACTCGGATGTTTTTAGACACATTTCATATTTTAAAAAAGGGGCGTTAAAAACAGACAAATTATGATCTATCTGCTATCATTTAATTTTTTTTAGAGATGCTGAGGGATCGAATGGCAGGCGGTCTGCCAAAAAATTGGACACATTTTTAAAACTGAAAAAGCAATATTACGATGACCTTTTGCAAGGAATCTTGGTGTAACCAAAACTTTTTAAAGACAAATGAAAAATAAATAGTAAAAAATTTAAAAAGTAAGACTTTAACTTACGGTTTTTAAGAGCTACTAAACCTAAAACATTGGCTATCGATGGGATGTATAAAAAAGTTTTTTTTAAAAAAAAAAAAACCGAATCCCTACAAAGTAAAAAATACTTTACATTCGCAGACATTCGCCGGTCATTAGCAGAGGAAATTTTCTACCTCTTCTTCGCATTTGCAGCTTCTGCAGAAATCATTTGATGTAAGTCCCAATCGAAGAGCATGTGTTCCAATTAGACAGTGACCCGCGATGATTCCTACTATTTTTGAAAGGCTTACCCTGCTTAATTCAAGTAGTGATTTAGTTCCTAGTAGCGAGACCACGTTAGCTTAGCTACCCTAAATGTGTCAAGGCGTTCCCAGTGTACTTGTGCAAGACTCAAGGAATTGCTCTTGCACTGGAGTTTACAGGAGGACATGGGTATACCAATGAAATCCTCGTGTATGTTGCAAAAAATATGTTTTCCCATTATATTTTTAAATAGCCCGATTGCTACGGTGCTTTAATTGTAACTTTATGTTGCGTTACCATATGGGTGCACCCGGTCAATTTGGGTTAATTGGGGTTGTGGATAATGCACCAGTAATACAGAGACATGCACTTCTTTGAACCTTTGCAAATTTCTGAATTGCAGTTGCCTTATCAAGGGCCCTGCACCCACCATACCAGTGAACCGTATACAAGTATGGGGCGGACAATTGCCGTATAAATCCAGCGTACTATTTTGGGGAAAAACCCCATTTTTTACCTATAATTTTTTACAGGCAAATAGAGACATATATGTCTTTTTAACGCGCTCTTTTATGTTACCATTTCAGATAAGTTTCTTTTCCAGAATAACTCCTGGGTAATTCGTGCTATCACTAAAGAGTAACCTGGTGCCATTCAGACGCGGTGGTTCTAGGTTGGCGATTGTGTATTTCCTGTATTTCCTGAAATGTGTTTTCTCTGGATGTACGCTTAATCCACAAGAGGACGCCTATCTTGAAAGGATTAAGAGTGCTCTTTTTATGAGTTGACAGAGGGATTGAGGAAATTTTCCGTTAAAGACGAGAGCAATATCATCGGCATATGCAATTATAGCCTTCCCCTTCCATGATGCGCAACAGTCGGTCAACAGTCACGGACCACAGAAGTGGAGACAATACTTCCCCTGGCGGAGTTCCCCTGCTTACAAACCTACGGGTAGAGGATCCTCCCATTTCTGAGTTCACCACCTTATAGCATCTGATTGCTGAGACTCACGAGAAAATCCTCCACCCTCAGTTCTGAGAGGGCTGAGGTGACCGCACAGGGAAGAACGTTATTTAATGCTCCTGCTATGTCTACAAAAACGGCAAGCGTGTATTCTTTACTCTCAAGTGCTTTTTAAACTGTAGCCACAAGAGAATGGAGAGCTGTTTCTGTAGATCTGTCTTTTATATAGGCATGTTGAGTTTTTTTAAACCTTTTGAGCTTCGGTTTAAGAAGAAGTCCAATTAGTCTCTCCAGTAAAAAAAAAATAAATAACTCGCCATTTCAGCCCTTGAAAGGACTTTGACCTAGCTTCTTACGATCAATTGTGTTGTGCGTGTTATTAAGTTTGTACACAATTGACCGAGAACCTGACCTACATGTTTAACGCCGACTCCGAACGGCGATGAACGGAATGTTCGCATTCTCAAGAAGCTTTACATGGCATTTTGATTACTCTCTGAGGTTTGCCATTGTCTGCAGAGAGGTGGCGACCGTACAGAAAGATTATTTTAATTCAAATAATTTTCTGTCGCTGCTGGGATTCGAACCTGGGTCTCCAAGTTCGTTGATATAGCGCCACACCAGAGTCTCTCCAGTATTTTAACTAAAAACTAGGAAAGGCTGATAGGCCTAAAGTCATTTGATTGAGTGTGAGAGGACCTACCCGCTTTTGGTATAAGGATTACTTTGGTATCTCTCCAAGCTTTTGGGATAAGGATAACTTTGGTTTCTCTCCAAGCTGTTGGAATATAATTAAGGTGTACGTAACCTCGGTAGATTGCCTGAAGACGGGGTACCATTGCATTGAATTATCGAATAGTACCATCGAGACCCGCAGATTTATAGGGTGGGAACGTGTAAATCACTCATCTTAATTTCTCCTTGCTGGTCAGCTGCTCAATTTGTTGAGGTGGAAGGTTTGAAAGCTGGAGTTGTCAGTGTACAAACTACCAGGATAATGTGCGTCCATAAGAGTATCTAAGGTTTCGACGCATGAGTCTGTCCAGGTTTCATCTTCCTTTTGAAGAAAGCTTGATGCTGTTGGGGACTTTGATAACATTTTCCTAAGCCTTGAGGTCTCGGAAGTGCTTTCTATTTCTGTACAGAAGGAAGACCAATAGGATATCTTTGCTTTCCTGACTGCAGTTTTGTAAATATTAAGTTTGGATTTATAAGTTTTCCATGAGTCCTCACTATTGCTTTGCCTTGTGGATTTCTGAGGATTTCAATCTCCCGATACCACCATACTGGTTTACGGGATTTTTTATAAGACTTTCGTAGACACGCTTTTTTAAGGGTGCCCGAGCATTTTTTAGTGAAATCAAGTACAAGAAGATTCAAATCTTCTTTACTTTTTACGGGGAGAGAGCTATCTGAGGTCAGAGACATCCTGATAAGTTTATTATACCTTCTCCAAATTGTCTTACGGAGATTTCTTATTTTTTGAGGCAAGGATTGATTTATTTCTTGCCAGCCGAATTCTATATACCTTTGGTCTGAGAACGAGTGTTCTTTTAAGAACTTCCATGATAAAATTTCATCCGAGAAGTTTTCTGATGCTAGGCTGACATCCAAAACTTCCTCTCGGTTTTTAATTATAAAAGTTGGCTCATTGCCTTTATTTAATATAGTATTTAAATAAGTACTAAGTGGGTAGTTAAAGAGTGACTCACCTCGATTGTTGTTGTTAGTGCTTCCCCATTGCGAATGGTGTGCGTTCGTATCTCCACCCAAAATAATATGAGCGGCAGAACTAGTTCCTCTCACCAGTTCCCTAAATGATTTTCCATGCTGACCACAACTCCAGGCTGAATACAGTGAGGTCTCCATGACTAAACTGAGGGAGAATAAGGCAATTTAAATTGTGTTTAGCTAAATACAGGTTCGAGTTTTACCTTTGTTTTAGACGAAATAATTATTATAGTTAGGTGTATTCAGGCTGAGGATTTTGTTGTTGTTTATCCAAGGCTCCTGATTCAGCACCAAGTCGATACCGCCTGTCGCCAGGTGACGCTGGAGAGCAGCCGATGATGCTTTGCAGTGATGTAGATTAATTTGGAGTACCCGGAACATCCTCAGGTACTCCAACAACCGTAATGTCGACCTCCATCTTGGATGGGGTCGACCAATAGTTCCTGTTCACTGCAGAGATTGGTCATCGCAGCAGCCAACTCGGAGGCGGACGACAGCTTATCCTCGCTTCCCGATGCCACTTCGATGTCACTCAGACTCAGTGTTGCCATATTTTTTTTAAAAAAAACTTTAATTTTCAGAAAAAAAAACTTGTTTTTTGATGAAAAAACTTGATATTAAAAATTAACTAAAACATGTATTTTTAAAATGTGTGCTTTAAAATTTTTGGCAATTCGCTTTGTTCTCTCGTCGTTGGTCGTTGGCCACTTCATTTCTCAAGAAAGTACGGAAGACTTGCTCGTCAACTCTGAATGTATGTAAACTGAAGCGTCAAGTTTAAAAAGGAATGCCAAAAATTGACCGCCAAGACTCGACGAAGAGAAACCGAGACAAAAGAACAGAAACAATGACAGCAACAGTAATAGCAACAGCGCTGCCATAAAAATAAACTTTGAAAAGGAGTGAAAATTAGTAGTAGCAGCTTCAAATGATACTTATGTTTTTGTAGTAACATACAATTTAGTTTATCTATTTTATTCATAGATTCACTAAAATAGAAAGCATCGTTTTAAGGGGGGAAAAATACTTTTTTTTCGAAAATTTTCTTAAAGTTTTAGGTTTCAAAAATATGTGGTGAAAATTTCAAGTCGATACCTCAAAAAATAACAAGGTTATAACCTAGTGAGTGAACCAACTTCTAGAGCGCGCAGTGCTGGCCCTTATTTCGCGTTTTTCTCGAAACCGTGTTTTCAAAGTCGGTGACCAAGATTTCTCGAAGCTCAGTGAACGGATCGTTTTGATTTTTTTGCAGGCTTGTTTTATTTATAATCATCTCGTACTTGTCATAGAATTTTTTTTCGTAGCTTCGTTCTTTTTTTTATAGGCAAAATAATGACGAATTTTTGTTCGAAAATCGTTACTTTATGTTCGGAAGTCCGCCATTTTGTGAAAAATCAATATTTTCAAAATCGGCTATGACAAGTACGAGTTTTAAGTATCTAGTTTAATAATATATTTCATTTTTTTGTTTCAGTTGAATTTAGGAGGAGCGGTGAATCTTGGTCACCGCATTTTCAGAACGCTCTAAAAAAATGCTGTATCTACCTTAATATTAATTTTTTAATAAAAAAACACTAAACATACTCTTGAATGTGTATATTTTAAGGTATAAAAACCCTCATTTTAAAATATCCCTAAGGTTTCTTAAAAAAATGCACAAACATGACATTTTTTCTTCGGCTGCTGGGTATATGTCCCCCCTTAATCGTAAAAACTTGAAAAACTGGGTAAAATAAAAAAAAACTTTATTTTTTTTGGGAAGAACTTGAAAACTTTCTACCCTCTCAAAAAACTGGCAAAACAAGTTTTATCTGCCCACATGGCAACACTGCTCAGACTCTTCGTCGTGGCACTGCAGACAGCACGATTGACCAGCGACACCGTGTCGGTTTTATATATTCTTGGGTGAATCTTGCCAAAACCATAGTTTAGAGTACTGACTTTGTTGAGTTGGTCCAGACATTCGTTGTCGAGGATCAACAAGACCTCCATCTTGGACCGTTTGGTATCGGTCTTTTGATCCTCAGTTTTGGGCTCCAACTTAACCACCTTCCAATTATGTGTGGAGATAGCTGGCTTCAACATCTCTAGGATCTCCTCAGGCTCAGACGGGGTGACTGGAACCCGGGCCCTAGCTATTGGTCTGGACGGAATCTCGTCCGAGTTAACTGGTTTTAGTTGGGCGCCTGGGTAGACCTCCCCGACTTTCTCAACCGCCACTTTGAACAGCTCAGCGGATCTTTCGTTGTCGCAGGCCATCAGCTTGATATGGCCCTGAAACCATCCTGCATCCAAGCATGACGGAGGTAGCCCAGAGTTGTCCTTGAGGACCTGCAGGGTGACCTTGGCTAGCGAAGCCTCTATCCAACTCTAATGGTGCTTGCGTATTTTACCGTCCTCGCTGTTCTGCTCTATGACCCCTACAATAACGCTGCCCTTGGCAACCTCTGCGAAGAATCTTCCTCTACGCCATGGATTCTAGCCCTCTTGGCAACAGGGTTCGTGGTAGTAGGTTCCTCCACAGAGCGGTTCCTTTTTGTGGATGGAAGCTTAACACGGGGGGTTCGAGCGTCAAGTCCGGTAAGACCTCATTCGCCTATGCTATATCCTCCTTGATTTTTTCCAGGTCCTTTTTCGAGACCTGACCTTCCTTGTTAGGATCCGTAGCCAGACATTCTTCGACGGGATGTCTTCTTGCGGTTTGAGTAACCCGCCTTTAGGGGATCCCTCCTTACAAAATCGGCTGCTCTAGTGCTGGCCATTAGGGTTTCCTTGTTCCCCGATACGTTGTTTTAGGAGCGAGAAGGTCCAATACCAGCTACACAGGCTTTCTATGTGCTTGGTGCTGTTGAAAGGGGTCGATAATCTAATGGTATTACTACCATGTACCGGCTGTCCCTGTGCGGTAGGTATAGAGTTGGTGGTACCACAGCTCTTATGTCGGAACCAAAGGTCCTACTGTTTTTTTTTTGTTTGGGGACCGTAATTAATGGGAATGTTTTTTCTTACTAATAAAGCCATAATACACGGACAAAATTCATTTTGTTCATTTTATTGAATTTAAAAATAAATCTTTTATTTGGCCCACCCTGTAGGTACCCGAAAACAGGAACAGCCGTGAATTTAGTTTAACACATGTTTTTTCAAACTGTTTATTTCGATTTTTGACCAAAAACTTTAAATTTCAAACCACTTTGAAAAAAAAATTGTTGCGTAGTGGAGCAGAGGTATTGGAGCTCTTGTTACTGATGTTAAATACTAACGTTTGAAAATGGTTTGATTTACCCCCGAGACAATGACCCTCAATTTGTGTCACAGCGTTATAAGTCTTAATAAAAATTAAATTTTTTTAGAAAACACTATTTTTAACAATTTGCTAATTATATTTCACGTATAATGACAAATCAAAGTATTATAAAAAAAAAAAAAAAAAAAAAATAAATAACTGGCCATTTCAGGCCTTGAAAGGACTTTGACCTAGCTTCTTGTGATCAATTGTGTTGTGCGTGTTATTATTGTACACAATTGACCGAGAACCGGACCTACATGTTTAACGCCGACTCCGAACGGCGATGAACAGAATGTTCTTGTTCTCAAGAAGCTTTACATGGCATTTTAATTACTCTCTGAGGTTTGTCATTGTCTGCAGAGAGGTCAAAGTATTATAACGAAATAAAAATTTTATCAAAATCTGCATTTTTAGTGTGTTTTTCAAACTTTACTTTACTTTCTGAAAATGGATAACCCTGTACTTTGGTGCCACTTTACCTACACTTCTATTTGTCTCCTCGCATGTGACAAAGAATAAAATTTTCTCGCTTTGTTTTTATGTACAGTCCAAGGAGAGCACAGCGGAGCTTTTTTAACTATTTGTTGAAGCGCTTTTTAAATGATTTTTTAGCTGCACTTAAGAAGCAGTTCCATCCCAGGACATCCAATGTAAATTTTAATATGAATATGGTTTACTTAAAAAGCGCTCCAGATGTGTGAAACGCTATGGCAGAAGCGCTTGTTTAGTGCTTTTGAAGCGCTTCGATTACCGCTGGGTGGCAAAAGCCGCAGATTGTGTGCTGATTGCGTTCTATGTGTTGTAGATAGGGGAGGTTGCCATGACTCGGGTAGAAGAGAGAAAGATTGAGCAAAGCAGAAGGGAATAAGAGAGTTGCCCTGAGCGCATTATGATTTTAGCAAAGTAGACTCTCATACTAGGGCTGCCATGCCAATATTTTTTTAGAATACTAACGTTGGTATATCTTTAATTCAATATATTAATATAACCTCTATGAATTTTGCTCATATTACACATATTATATTATTATTCATAATATTGCGATATAAAATTATATAGAAACCCAAATTTATGAAGCATATGCTGTCGCCCATGACGCCAACTTGGAAGTTGGAATAAGTTCTTTGAATAGATAACTATTTTATACATATTGTAGTTATATAATTTTATATCGAAATATTATTAGTAATAGTAAGTATAATATGTTTGATATAAGTAATATTAATACGTACATATGTTGAATTAAAATATATCAAGTTGTATTCTGCAAAAATTGTTACATGGCAACCCTAGTGAGAGCCTGCATCATTGCGAAAATCTTCATTGCGCTTAAATCAATGTTGCTTGCTCAGTGATTTCATATAAGGGGCATTTTATAAACTAATCTTCAATGCTTTGAATTTAACGCAGAGACTGGTTTGAGTGTGCAAAAAGTTTTAGTTATCTCTTCACATTTTAAGTTTTGAACAAAAAAGTATTTATAAGGCTTAATTTTTTTACAGCAAAAATAAAAAACTAAAATGTTTCCCATAGTTTTTGAGTAAAAAATAACCGGTAGTTTTTAAGACAGAAATAAAAATGAAAGTTAAGATCAAGTGTACCGCTGAGGTAGATTTATTGTTGTGACTTTGTTCTGTGAAACTCCTTATTAAAACAATTTTATAAATGCACTTGAAGCTCCATTGGCAAAAAAAAAATCGCTCATTGTAGTTATGTAAAATTAAAAAAATCCCTTTTTAAGAAATTATTCTCTTAATATGCAGAATATGCAACACTTGATTTTCTCACGATCTCTCGCTGTTAAACTTTCTATAAAGCTACGCTCTGAGTTTTCTCACATTTTTCCGTTCTCCTTTCGGATTCACACCAGAATTCATCAAGCAAAAGGAGCGTTCACTGCCACAGAATGTTGCAACCGAAATAAATTAAACGACAAGAAAATTACACACACAAACATACAATTGTTTCGCTTGCAACGTATTTTGCTGCGACCAGCCTGCCTACTGCGTTCCAATAAGCACATTTGCATTGACTGCTTCTTAAACACGTATATTTCTCAACTGGTTTATTTACATCTAAATGTAAATACGACGCAAATTGGTTATCGAATTAATTGCTTTTCGGCCATAGGTAAACATACCAATGAAAAGTAAATAAACAGAATATTTTTTATTAAAAAAAAAAGATAAAAATATTCGAGTCGGTGCCCGGTGGTGGTCAACGCAGAAGAGGACGCCCACATCTTCGTTGGAATGATCAGGTGTTGGATAACCTGACCACGTTTGGTGTTTCCAACTGGCGCCAGCAAGCGCAGAACAGAAATGGCTGGCGCAATTTCTTATACGAGGACAAAACCGACTTACGGTTGTAAGCGCCAGATAAGTAAGTAGTATTTTATTATAAAAAATTTTTATTGTATTTCTTTTGCTTAAAAAGCTCTCTCTTTGCCCTTAAGGTTCGATTATGCAATCGTAAAGCAATACAATGTAACGTGGCGAAGAGTTCTATCTTATGAAAAATACGTGTAAGTCAAGATGTATTAAAGAAGATGGAAGAATTAGATGACGTCTATAAAATCAAACCTGTTGCGCTGTCTGAATCAAAAGAAATGAAGTGATGCGATATTTTGTGCGATAATCCAATAAAAATCCAATGTTTTCCTATTTGTTCTTATTGCTTCGATTAAACAAAAGCGGGGCTAGTGTGATTTTTTTTTATTTTCTAGTGACTTGTGTGATTACCTTTTATAGAAAAATGTGTCGAAAAGTTGTGCTATTTGCCATTGTACCTAGAATAAGGAGAATATATCAGTCTTCAAAGTTCCAAAGGACGGCTTTCGAAGAAGAAAGTGGATTGACTGTTGCGGTTTGGAGCTGAACATGCTTGCTTAACTTTACAACTCAAAAATAACCCTAAAATTTGGCTGCTTGTGATGTTTCTAAACTTTATCCAATTACCCGATTGTAAAACTCCGTCTCAAAGTATTTGTCCCACACAAAAGAAAAATAAAGAAAGTGACATCACTACAACGAAATTTGACAGCACAACGGTGTCGATTTAATAAACATCAACCTACTTCTTCCACCTTCTTAAATACATCTTGGTGTAAGTGGTTAGTGAAATCGTAACGTAACCTAGCGCAACGATGGGTTCTATTCCATATAGAACTCTACGCCCCGTTACGTTGCGTAGCTTTACGATTGCATAATCGATTGCATTCTAGAAGAGAAAGAGTGTATACAAAGAAGAAGCAGGCGTGGATACATGGGAGTAAAGAGGGTAATTACCCCCCCAAGAACTTTTAAATACTTTACTTTTTAATACTTTATTTGAAGTAAATAATTGTGCCCATAGCTTAAGGGTACTTTTATGTATACATAAGCGATTTTGAAGGCGTTTTTTGAAAGAATGCTACAAAAAAACAGGTCAGAGATATTGATATAAAGTTTTTTTATTAATTTCAACAATTATTTATTTTTTGACGTCATTTGCGTTTAGTTGACGTTTTTATGAAGCGATGCAGGAAGAGTAGGACCATTTTGCTTGTAGAATAACATGATCTGTAGTCATCTGAAAAAAACAAAATGTAAAGTAAAAAACAAATGTAAAGTAAACTCTTACGTCGAGGTAGTGACTTCAAGTTTTTTTAAAGTTTTAAGTAGCATCTTGCAAAAAACAAAACTCTATAAGAATGCAGCAGTACGTTCAATAATAACTTAAAGATTACTGCTTCATAAAAAAAGAGAAAACGCAGAATAATATTTTAAGACATTATTTGCAGATGTGCAGGAATTTCACGAGAGGTTAGGTTTGTCAATTAATATACCTCGTATTGCTGGAAGACAAGTTCATCGTAGTAATGTCAGCGCTTCAACACCAGAAGATTACTTTCGAATTTCCATATTTGTACCATTACTAGATGATATCAGTGCTGATATCGAGGTTCGTTTCAGTGAAAAAATTTTCCAAAAACTGTGTAAACGAAATCCTGCCAAACAAAATTGATAAACACAATAGTGAAAAGTTAAACAATTTGTGTGTTAACTTTTCAAAGATAATAATTCCATTTTGTGATGGTAATAAGGAACTAACTCCAATTCAATAATTTCTTGAACTTCAAATTTGGCAATGTAAATGGGCGAGCGAAACTAAGGTTAATGATATCAAGACCGTTTTTACTCTTTGTGATAATGACATTTTTCCACTAATTTCTTAAACGTTTGCTATCTTTGCCACGCTTCCTATCAGTGTAGCAACAGCTGAGCGAAGTTTTTCTAAACTGCGACGATTAATTATAATAAAAATGATAATATATTGCTGATAATAAAACAAATTAGAAAACATGAAAATGATAAGATTTCTAATATTATAATATATATAAATAACTTTTAAAATTTAACCAAGATATTAATGGGAAAAGTTATTTAAAATTATTTTTTTCTTTGTAGTGATTTTGAAGTCGTTTTTTTTTTTGTTAAAAAGTTTTTATTTCTTCCTTTTTAGAAAATATTTACTATGTCATAGTATTTTTGAGGAAAATTTCATATATGAAACTTGTTTCTTAAAAAATTTGTTTTATTAATTCCTGAAAGTTTGTTGGGTATTTTTCATTTCTGTCTCCTTAAGATTTTTATTAAAGTGCCACGCCCCTTTTATAATCCCGCCCACTTTATTGATCGTATTTTATAATGATTCTACCTAGTCCTGTGCCAAATTTCAGTTTCCAAGTATCAATATTAACCGATACATACTACTTTAATTAAAATGACACACCCTATGTACAATCCCGCCCACTTTTGTAATGATTCTATCTACCCACTTACCTGCACACAAAATATTAGTACGCTAGTGTCAATATTAACTATGATATAGTATTTTCATAATATTGCCACACCCATTTGTTGAATAACGCTCACCTTTTTGACCAAAATTTGTAGTAACTCTGCCTACCCATGTACTGAATTTCAGATCAATAGTATCAATATTATTCGATATATAGTGTGTTTCTAATATTGCCACATCCCATTGGTGAATAACGCCCACTTTCTTGACTGTAATTTTTAATAACTGTTCCTACTCATGTACTAAATTTCAGTACCCTAGTGTCAATATTATTCGACATACAGAGTTTTTCTAATATTGCCACACCGCTTTGTCAAATAACGCCCACTTTATTGACCGTAATTTGTAATAATTCTGCCTACCCCAGTCTTTCTACTGTAAATTTCAGTACCCTAGTGTCAATATTAACTGAAATACAGTGTTTTTCTAATAGTGACACGCCCCTTTGTCGAATATCGCCCACTTTTTTTAAAAAAGGACTTCCGCATTAATGGTATCTATCTGTTGACAAAAAATTAGGAAACTCGGACAAGTGCCTTAGGAGTTATCGATATACATATATTTAAAAAAAACTGACAAACCAACGAACTTGAGAACCTCCTCCTTTTTGAAGTCGGTTAAAAAAGAAGCGCTGCGATGATTTTGTCAAGTAATTTTTTCTCTATCTAATGACTATCTTATAATCAGGATACATTTTGTATTGTTCATTTATTTTTCAAAGTGTACCATATCATAGTCGTAACGTCAGAACAATAAGTTTCATATTCCTTTAATTTTTTTTTTTTATTGAGAAGTACTATGTTTTTTATTGCACATACTTCAAAATATAATTGTGCAATGTTTTAATAATGGAATAAACGTGAAAAATTTTAATAAATCAACCTTAATTCCAAAATTAGTTAAATTTAAAATTTTTATTTACTTTTCGTTAAGATATTATTCCAGAAAAAGGGAGAAACAAAAAATACGGAAATGTGCGTGTATGTGTCTGGGAAAAATGCTTCTTAAACAATTCGATAATTTCAATTCAAAAAAGTACAATTTGTCTTTTTGTAAAAAGACAACATTTTCTCAAATCGAAAATGTGTGTCTTTGATAATTAGCCCCCCTAAGGTTTTTTCCAGATCCGCCGCTGAGAATAAGTTTCACTTCTTTACTGTATACACTGTATACTGTAGTTTTTTTTTTTTTTTAATCGAAACTTCTCATGCAGTTAAAAACACACCCTATTTTGTTAACTCCAAAATTGCTTATTTGTATCTTACTGTACTAATTATAATTCTAATAAATATCAGAATATCAAATATCAAAACGATATCAGCATTGACTTCCCAGAATAAATAACTCTTGTTCTCTCTTAATATCCCAATTTGGTATGCTAAGCATTACTTTTTAATGATTTCTTAATGAAATCAATTCAAATGCCTAATAATTTATGTGAACTATAACTTGACCTTTTTATTCAATGGATGACACATGGATACATTTTTCTCGACAAGAATCAGCTCATACGATAGTGATCTTGGTATGGATATTCCTTATTTTCAATTCATTAGCAGCATCTCTGATAATGATGCCTAAATGTGTGCATCTAAAAGTTTTCCTGCAAGCTCAGAAGAATAAAACGGCACGTTTTAGCGTTAAACTTTATTCATACATTATATTTGATTGCTTAACTTGGCCAAAAGAATAAATCTGCTATTTTTCAACATTAGCTCCATAACGGTTTGTTGGTGGTGGTGGTTGTACGAAGATAATTTTTGTTTAAATTAATGAACTTTCGCATGCTAAAGTGTGTTCATTAATAATATGTAAATAAGTTAAACTTTTACTGCTTCCTTTGCGAAGGATCATAAAACAAGGCATGATTTTGATGGTATTTTTGCAGACGGACATCTTAGCTGGGAGATGTGGCTGCTGCTGCAGCTTGTTTCATTAAGTTTTTTTTTTTCGTTTCCTCTGCTCTTATTTTAGGAACAAATTTTCGCCACGACTATCACTTAAGTTTTTCTTATCATAGTTTTTCTTCTTAATTTTCTTCTTTTTTTTTTATCTTGCAGCCATATTAGTCTTGCTTTGAATTTGTTGAAAATTATATTACAGCTTACTTGCTCATGCCCTGCGCTTGAGAGTGAGACAAGAACTATGACGTTGATGTCATGTTGAGCTGCTTTTTCTGCAACTGATAAAAAGCAATAGTTTTAAAACTGACACAATAGGCAAAAAAATTAAAAAGAAGGCAGCCAAGATATAATTTGCAAAGTTTCTTCACGTCCTGGTAGCTGCTTAGTTAATCGTGATCCTGTTACAAGCGTTAATTACGAGGACATTCTTTGCCACAAGCTATTGTTGCATTTTTATTTCTTAGCATCCCTGGCACCAGCCAGTCAATGGCTGGCTGCATTAAAAGTACGCAGGGTTTGCCACGCATTCATTTCTCTCTCTAAAGCGCGTTATTCTTCAGAACTCGTTCGTTTTTCTTTTCGGAATGAACTTGTACATTTGAGCGCCAAGACAAAAGTTATAAATAGTTTTCATCACTGGGTTTTTTTGTTTTTTCTTTTTCCCACATTGTGGCTGGACATTGTGAAAGGAGTTATTTAAGAGTGAAAACTGACTGGTTGGCAGTTACATCAAATAGCAGCAAGTTCACAATAAATCTTGACTGCATTGTTGATATTCTTATATATCACATAAGTCTCATTGAAAACAAAATAAAAAGAAAATTGTGACAAATGTGAGGAAATTAACTTACTTTAATTATGGTTTATCTTTACTTTTTAGTAAAACAAGAATTTAGCAGCAATGTTGGAGCAGTCTCTGGGTTTAAGCCTATCTACCCCGTTAAAGGCCAAAGAGACGCAAGTTCTAGCTAGTTTTTAACTTAAGTTTTAAATAGTTACTAAAGACCTGCAAAAAAACTTCTATTTACAATACTTGAATAGTATACACTATGTTGCTGCAGTGTATTTCAGTGTAGCCTTGACACCGAATAAAAATATCCTAACAGCTCTATTCTAACAAAGTCACAAAATCCACCTCAGTATCAATTGATACAGAAGTCACAATTGATACAAATTCCTATTCTGAGCACTTTTAAAAAGCTCTTTTTGTATCAATAGTGATCAAAATAGTGACAAGCAGCTAAGAAGGTCACAAGCGAAAAATCGTTCTAGGACACCGAAATCGTTTTTGCAAATTCATTTCGACTGCCGAATACAGTGTGTTTGGAATTTAATTGACGACCTCCAATGATGAACGAAGGTCGTCCATAGCATTTGCCTTGAGGTTTTTGGCAACTATCAATCATCAATCATCGAGCCAATCATCGGTATCGCGGTCAATTCAGCATATCTCACAACTCATTGTTACACAAAAATGTATCGACATTTATTTTCCAGTTACAACTGATGAGCAAGTTGATATAAAAAAAAGGTGACCAATTCAAAAAGCTTTACAACATGATGTGGTGAATTTTTAAAGCTTTTTGCTTGTGACAGTTCGAACTAAATACGAATCAATAGAGACTGAATGTGATGCCTTGTGACGATTATGCCAGAATACAGGGCTATAAATGAAGCGAAGCCAACAAAACAAGAATTGCATATTTTTAAAGCTTTTCGTTAGTTTCGAACAAGAATGACAGAAACAAGACTATGTGGGACTTGCGTTTCGCAGTCCTGTCATCAAATGCTCTCTTTCTCAACTGAGTGCATGACGTCACATAGTACTTTTGCTTGACAAAAACATATGCAAATGTGCGATCTCTTTGGCAAATTGACGAAATTGAAAATAACTTCCTTCGAAAAAGTAAATTAAAAAAATGTACTCCTCTGTATAAAAATATGTATATTTTCGTATACGAAAAATATGAATTTTTTAATCTTTTAAGATTTTTATCTCCTCAACTATTAGAGACTGACAAAATTTTATTATACCAATGTGTTAAGGAGGTCCATATACATGTTATAAAAATAAGAAAAAAAAAAACAAATATTAAGGCGTGGGTGTGGGAGTAAAATTATTCCAAAGTCTGACAATACCGCTTGTGAGGTCATGCTCTCTCTCTCTCTCATTTGCGGAACGCGTAATCTGCTTTCTATCATTTTTGAGTCTCGAATAGAGAACTGCAATGAGTCGCTTTTTTAGCATTCAGAGTATACTCACAAAAAAAAAGATACAGTAGTTTCGACTATGTCGTAACACAAGACGTAGAATTATTCAATTCGCTTTTGATGACATCTTTTTTAAAAAATATTTAGCAAAATATTTATTCCATACACCTGAGCATATGACCTTTCAAAGAGTGCCGGAGAGAGTTAATATGTATGACCCCGTTACTTTTGCAAAAGGAAGATTTTTGCCTTTGACACCTATTCCCTCCGACCACTCCTTAGGGGGGCTCCCATACAACTTTAATGGTTTTTGTATATTTACTTCATACAACTGAGCATATGGACCTTCAAAAGAGTGCCGGAAAGGGTTAATATGTGTCACCGACCCCCATTACTTTTGCAAAAGGAACATTTTTGCATTTGACACCTATTCCCTCTGACCACTCCTTAGGGGGGCTCCTATACAAATTTTATGCTTTTGTCGATAAAACCGGAAACTGTCGATAAATAGGTAGCAAACTTAAGCAAACAAAAACATCAAATGTTGGCTTTATATTTCATGTAATTGTGTAAAATTTATATAAGTTAGAGAGTTCAAACAATTTTTCTCCCAGTGAGGATCAAGCAGACCAACAAGTGCTAACATCAACATTGTACGATCACTACTTTAGGCACACCAAAGGCTCAAATTGTGATACAAATACTGACACCTGATCACCATCAACCACCCTACTTACCTCCGAGAATGACGTTTTATACGTCAAAAGTATCAGTAAATATTCAACACCGAACACGTGCTACGCATATCGTATCCACTCTCAAGCTGGAAGTTCATTCACTGCATTTGCATATGCGTCCGTCTACTTGCTGAACGCAATGCAATAGAAATGTGTGAAAGCTTATGAGAGAGAGTTTAATGCCAACGAATGCCTTCGTGCGTAACGTTGGAAAAATGCAATTTACGCAAGAAAAGTGGAAAAAAGTTCAACTTTTCTTGCGTGATTTGCGTTTTTTTGACAGCTCGTTACTTATAACGAACAGAGAGAAGTAATAAAAGAAACGAGAAACGAGCTTATTTTCAGGGATGTCTCTTGTAAATAAATCTTAAAAATTAAAAATGTCTGTAATTTTTTCATTATTAGTTTCTTAAAGAACTTGTTTATACTCAGGATTTAAAATTTTTTTAATTATAAAATAAGACATTTAAGAATTTTTTTGTAAATACTATAAAAACTCAACATTAAGAACATAAATAAATAAATAAATAAATAAATAACTGGCCATTTCAGCCCTTGAAAGGACTTTGACCTAGCTTCTTATGATCAATTGTGTTGTGCGTGTTATTAAGTTTGTACACAATTGACCGAGAAATGTACCTACAAGTTTAACGCCGACTTCGAACGGCGATAACCGGAATGTTCTTGTTCTCAAGAGGCTTTACATGGCATTTTGATTACTCTCTGAGGTTTGACATTACCTGCAGAGAGGTGGCGGCTGTACAGAAAAATAATTTCAAATAATTTTCTGTCGCTGCTGGGATTCGAACCCGGGTGTCCAGGTTTGTTGACATAGAGGCCACGAACTTTAACTAACTACGCCACGGGCGCCACATTATTATCTACTACTTTTTTAATGAATTGCTAAGCATATTATGTGAAACCCTGTCAAAAATTGATATACATACACTAAGGGAAAAAAATATTAAATTTATCCAAAAACTTTTTTAATTTATCCAAAAAGCGAGTCATTTTTGCAGCAATAACGCATTTGAATAAATCGACTACGTAAATATTTAAAATTTATTTGAATACTTTTTTAATTTAATTAAATATTTAAATATTTAAACAGAATTAATCAAAAATATATTAAAATTATGCACGAATTTTTTTAAAATATCTTTCAAATATTTACTATTTGAAAATAAACTATCGCATTTAAAGAAAATTTGAATAAAAATATTGAATTTAAAAAAAAAATATTTAAATTGAATATGTTATTAATGGTTTTATGGTATTATTTTCTTCTTATTGCGTTCATCAAATGCCATTGCCTGTATAATTTATTATTGCTTCACTTTTTTCGTTCTCTAATTTATACTATTTTTGACAGTTGGTGCACTAATATTGCACCAACTGTCAAACATAGTATAAATTACAGAACGAAAAAGTAATGTACAACATAAGTTTAGGCAGAAGCAAATTATGCAGGTAAATGACAACCGGTCCAAGATATTCTTGAAAATACCGAGTTGCCACTCCACCCTACATAATTTAATTTCTTTGCCAAACCTGCATAATATATTGCTCTTGCAACAATAACTAAATGAGAACTGTAAGAACTGCAAATGCAAGAAATAAACTCAGGAACAAAGTGCGATGCTGTTGCTGCTTGTCGGAGTATGTGTGTAAGTGTGCGATGCTGCTGCTGCTTGCTTGTATGAAATATGTGTGTACGTGTGTGGTATAAATAAAATTCAAATACGGGAAAAAAACGAGTTGTAAGGAAAATATTTGATTTATCCACGTAAATATTTAAATGAAATTGATACTCAGGCGTGGATAATGTTAATATGCATTATTTCCCTTAGTGTACTTGTAAGAAATAAGTTATCACTTCTTATAAAATTAACTCCAGCTCTACAAGTTTTTATTTCTTGCCATTCGCGCTTTGGATAGTTTTAACAAAATATAAAGTTAAAACACCAAATGTCTAATAATTCACTATTGGCGTCTTCAAAAAAATTCTCAGGTTGATCCGAGTTTTAATGCAATTTTCTCTATTGTTTAATTTTGTCTAATAAAATTGACAGCAAAACTTTTTTGAAGCATTTCATCACTCACACCATTAAAGTATGTATATTTCAAATATTTATTTAATTTTCTACAAAAATATTCTTCTGAATTTATACCTTTTTGTTTTTTTAATAAATAATACAAAGACTTAGTGGGATAAACCCATCGAATAGAGCGGGCTCACTCTATTATTTTATCCATAGAAGTATGTGTGCTTAGTACCAACTAAGCAAATAGTTGATAAAGGTGTTTTTAGTTTAAATTTCTTTCAAAATAAATGCGTTAAGCTGAGAGACAGCAAAAAACAAATATTTTTTTCAGAAAAGAATTAAACAAATATAAATTTCAAGAACACAAATTTAGTTGACTTAGCTTCATCATAGAAAAGCATCATAGAAAAACAAATAGAGTTTTTATTTAAATTTCTTCAATTTACCAAAAGCTGTTCCGAAGCGGACTGAAACATTGCTTAAAACCTGCCACCAACATTTTAGTGGATGGATAGTTTTTGTCAAAGGGTTTTTATAATTTTTTGCAAAAAATTTATTAAAATTGAATTATCATTGTCTGTGTCTAAGTTGATATACATCCCAACTTGGTGATGCTTGAAGGAGTAGGAGTTAATTATTTTTATAAAGTAACTTTCTGTGTAAGACAAGTGTGAGTTTAGCTCAATATTGCCATGATATATGTAAAATATAAAGTAAAGCTTCGTAAAATATTCCATCTCGGAGATTTTAATGAGCTTGGAAAAATATGTGATCAGATCGGACCTTTCAAATAAATACTTAGTTTACCTTTAACCCTGCTTAGATAACGCTATTTTTTTTTTTAACTGAAAATATTGAATATATTATAAATTAATAATTAAATTATATTTGCATTCAGTGGCTTAGTTAGGGTTGTGGGCACCCAGGGCGGAAAATAGATTTTACACCCCCAAAGCGAGATTATCTTTGTCCATATCTCAAAGCTCTGTACAAAAAATAAAAATTTTGTATATATACTGTTTTTATTTAAAATTTTTTATTGTTATAATAATTTTGTTAAAATGCATAGCGTATATTCACTTACTTACTTACTTATCTGGCGCTTACAACCGTAGGTCGGTTTTGGCCTCGTATAAGAAATTGCGCCAGCCATTTCTGTTTTGCGCTTGCTGGCGCCACACAGTGGACCGTCCCATACAAGTTAGGCGGAAAAAATTATTTTATGATTTTAAACGATAGGGTATGAAAAAACAACAAAAAAATATATGGGAAGTGGGGGTCTATTTGACCCGCTGAGGAGTTGTGGGCTAATTTTGTGTTTTCCGGAAGTTGTTTCGCTAAAAATGGTATTGCAACGGAACTTTTTAAAGTAAAGCTTTGTGCAAAGACGTTTTAGAAAAATTGTTTCATGGCCTTCCCAACGATATGCAACACTAGTAGATATTTGTGTTACAATTAGAAGTATTTGGTGGTGAAACCAGAATATTTTGGAATAAAATACATTATTTGTAAGCCTAAAGTGAATTTAAATTAAAAAAATTTTGTTTTTTTATTTATTTCCTATTAAAGCAATATTAAATAAAGCTCAGTTCAAGAAATACTTTAATACAAATTCAAGATGTATTTATTTTGATATACAAACATAAAGAAATAATCACAATGTTACGCAATATCTGAATCAGAATGGAAAGAATCATTTTCCTCTGCAGAATTTGGATGTACGATAAGAAATTTTGGCATATCAGAACACATATGTAGGTACGTCAAATATAAGTCATACCTATCTTGGCGATTACCGACTTTATAAAATTTATCTTTAAAACTTTGGAGATTACTATAAACTCCATTTCTTAAATAGTTCACCATCTCGAAATCATCCACACAGATATTAAATTTGTTGCAAGTACTTTATCAATTTATCTATTCTTTTGCTTTTTGTCACATTAGAACACACTTCATATAACTCCATGGTATAATAATACAAGGTAGCATTGACAACTGCTTATTTTCTCTTCTACAAGAAAACATCTCCTGTCAAAAACAGCTTTTTGTGGAAATACATCTGCAGCTGCTGTGGTTGTTGTTTTTTTCACTTCAACTTTTTCAAGATTGTTTGTGTTTTCAATGGCGGATTGTGAACGCTCTCTTTTTGAGTATATTTTTTGACAGGAGATGTTTTCCCAAGCAACTGTCAATGCTACCTTGTATTATTATACCATGATCGGGTATGGGCACGAATACATTTGAAGCTTCGGCGTTGCTTCAGTGTTTGTCTTTTGTCTTTGATTTGTTGTTGCATTTTGTGTAGCTACATGAGCCTTTGCTCTCAATTCTTACTCTCATCGCTCCCAGAGCGCTCTCTGCCCATAGCTAGTTAAGATTTACGTAAATAATGTTTTTTCTTTTTGCAGTCATTTTTGGGAAATGTGAATTGTTAAGTTTTTCTATTGCAATTTATTGTATTTAATTATTGTATCAAGATCTTGCGATTTGACAAGTTTAGATTTCTTTCTTTAGAGCAGCGCAGGGCCCTCCATAGCTTACTGAGCTCTCTGTGAGCATAACTTTTGACATGTAGACAAAGTTCACATCAGATGAGAATATAATTCAGTCGTTCGCTGACGGTGATGTTGTGAAGACTTGCGTCGCTTTGCGCTGCATATATTAGGTACACTCTTAAAAAACCAACCTATTAATTTGTAGCGTCCTCTATGTCAACGAACCTGGAGACCCGGGTTCGAATCCCAGCAGTGAGAGAAAATTATTTGAATTAAAATAATTTTTCTGTACGGCCGCCACCTCTCTGCAGACAATGGCAAATCTCAGAGAGTAATCAAAATGCTATGTAAAGCTTCTTGAGAAAAAGAACATTCCGTTGATCACCGTTTGAAGTCGGCGTTAAACCTGTAGGTCCGTTTCTCGTTCAATTGTATACGAATTTAATAACACGCACAACACAATTGATTATAAGAAGCTAGGTCAAAGTCCTTTCAAGGGCTGAAATGACCAGTTATTTATTTATTTTTTTTTATTAATTTGTAGATTCATAATAATAATATAATACTTATGAATATATTTTTTTCGTAAATTTTCATATTATTCGTATATATAGGGTGTTTTTTTTAGAGGTTTGTTTTTCGAATAGAGATAAAACTGGCATTTTGTGGTCAAATCTGGCAACTCTAATCTCATTTATGTTCAGTTTGGTTTGCCATTTCATCATGAACAGGTTGACAAAAGAACAACGCTTGGAAATGGGCCGAAAATGAGATTGATCTCGATGCTGATTTTCATCGCAAAATTTTGTTCAGTGATGAGGCTCATTTTTGGTTGAATGGCTACGTCAACAAGCAAAATTGCCGCATTTGGAGTGAAGAGAATCCACATGAGATCCTTGAGACGCCATTACATCCACAAAAACCGACTGGTTGGTGTGCTCTATGGGCTGGTGGAGTCATTGGGCCATACTTCTTCCAAAATAATGCTGGAGAGTCAGTTACCGTTAATGGAAACCGGTATAGAGCCATGATAACCGACTATTTTGTTTCTGAATTGGATGGCATGAATGTGGATGCGTTGTGGTTCCAACAAGACGGCGCTACATGCCACACAGCGCACGTCACAATCGATTTATTGAAGGAAACATTCGATGAGCGCATAATTTCGCGGAATGGACCTGTCAATTGGCCACCAAGATCGTGTGATTTGACACCATTGGATTATTTTCTTTGGGGATATGTGAAGTCGCTCGTCTACGCCAACAAACCAGAAACGTTAGGGGACTTGGAGGCCAACATTCGTGGCGTTAATGCCGACATACGGCCCCATATGCTCGAAAAAGTGGTTGAAAATTGGACCTGTAGAATTGGCTTTATTCGAGCCAGCCGCGGCGGCCACATGCCCGAAATCATATTTTAACATTAATGGCATAAAATTATCCTTCCAATAAAGCCAAATTGATGGACATTAAAAAGATTTTCTTGTGTTTTATCTCTATTCGAAAAACAAACCCCTAAAAGAAACACCCTATATTAAGGTTTCATATAATTCATTCATATTGCCTATTAAAGAGCTGCACGAGTGTGTTTGCAAGACATTCGTTTGTTTTTGCATGCTCACTCTATTCAACTCTCGTCTTTAACAGCATTTAAACACTAACAATATAGAGACCAAGAACAAATGAGCATAAAGCATATCGAAAACAAGACAAACGAGAACTTCTTCAAAGCGAGCGTATAAAGTAAAATTGAAATGTTTTGAAATGTGTTGATATGCTCGGTGCTAGACACTGAGTAATGGTGTATTTTATGCTTATTTTTTAAAATTATTTAACAATGAAATTGAGAGTCTAACTTATAAAACGAATATAGAATTAACGAAAAAAAACAACAACTTGCACACAAATAATGTGTGTTGTTGTTGTTTTGTGTTAAAAAGGTTTTTCTGCTTCATATCAGATCAAAGAAAAAAACTATGAAATTATGAAAAATTATGAAATGTTTAACTCATTAGGGTTGCCACCTAAAAATTTTGAAATTCTGACAACGGATTCGGATTCAGCGACCAATTTTTACCTAGTGTTCGCCCCAGCATCGAATTCGTAAAAATAAAAAAAATAGGTGGCAACCCTATCAGCCATCTTGAATGTTAAAATTCTGACTTTAGATTCGAAATTAGCGACCCCTTAAAACTGTAGAATAGTGATAAAAACTTTTGAAAAAGCATATTTTTAGGTGGCAACCCTATAGGGCTAAAAATTTCACAATTTTGAAATTCTGACAACGGATTCGGATTCAGTGACCCATTTTTACCTAGTGTTCGCCCCAGCATCGAATTCGTAAAAATAAAAAAAATTAGGTGGCAACCCTATCAGCCATCTAAAATTTTAAAATTCTGACATCGGATTCGAAATCAGCTACACCCTAAAACTGCTAAACACGAAATCTATAGAACTCTAAATATTCTTAATACGCTAAAGTTTTTCCTACACTTGATTGAATTACAGGGTGCGGCTAAAGTTACTATATGATGTAAAACAATTGTAACTTCTTTGCTTGCGAGTATTTAACTTTTTCTTTTTTCCTATTTCAGAAATTAAACTTGGGAGAATATTTTAAAATGGAACGCTATACAATTGCACAAAGAACTAAGATTGTTTTTCTATTCATTGAAAATCATCGTTCGATAATTAATACTCAACGTGCATACAGAAGATTTTATGGTGTAAGAACTGCTCCAACGGGTCCAACCATTCGTTCGTTGGTGAATAATTTTGCTGAATATGGGACTGTCGGAGATTCAAGACGTACGGGCAGACCTCGAACTGGCAGATCGGCCGAAAATATTGATGCTGTGCGACAGAGGTTCGAAGAAAATCCGGAGACATCAACGATAAGACGATCTTCCCAGTTGCAGCTTTCTGACCGCACTCTTCGGCGAATTTTAAAACACGATTTGCACCTCTTCCCTTACAAAATCCAAGTAGTCCAAAAACTAAATCCTGAGGACTTCGTATTGCGCTTGGAATATGCTAGAGCAGTTTTAAATCTCGTTGATCAAAATGAAAATTTTTTGTCAAATTTAATGATGACCGACGAAGCGCATTTTCACTTGAAAGGTTTCGTAAATAAACAAAACAACAGATTTTGGGGATCCCAAAAATCTTCATCAGAAATCTTTACACGCAATTCGTGTTACCGTTTGGTGTGGCATTACCGCCCAAAAAGTTTACGGTCCTTTTTGTTTTGAAAACGATCAAGGTGTATGTGAAACAATAAATGGAGAACGTTACAGAGTAATGCTACAAAATTTTTTTATTTCCGCAATTGCCACCAAACGCCAATATATGGTTTCAACAAGATGGTGCAACAGCTCATACAGCCCGTGCAACGATGGACTTATTAAGACAACAATTTCCAAATCGGATAATTTCTAAAAACGGCGATTTGAGATGGCCACCACGATCGCCAGATTTGACTGCACCGGATTTTTTCTTGTGGGGCTATCTCAAAGACAAAGTTTATGTGAATAAGCCCCAAACCTTGCAGCAACTAAAGGACAACATTCAAGAAGAAATTGATCGTATACCACAAGAAACACTCAACAAAGTTATGGAAAATGCCATAAAAAGAGCACATTTTTGCGTTAGAGAAAACGGTTCTCATTTAACTGATATTATTTTTCATAATTAATGTAAAAAAATAACATAAAATAAACTTTCTTTATATCATAAATTTTTTTGTTTTTTTCATTCCATTCAATAGTTATTTAAAAAACAAATCATATAGTTACTTTAGCCGCACCCTGTATTTGGATACTTGAATTATTTGTGGATACTTGAAATAATTGGATACTTGTGAGCTTACAAGTTTTTGCCGATCGTTTCAAGCTTTTCAACTTTCAGACACGACAAAGTAAGTCATAACAAGTCAAGTCAACGAAAAAGCAGGGATATGACTTGTATCTGTTTGCTATTTTTGTAAGCAGGCTAAAGCTTGGTTTTTCAAGTATGGATAAATTCAATTTTTCAAGTACTTGAAACTGCTTGAACTTCAAGTAGGCTTGTGCAGTTCTCTGATACATAGCTTTGAAATCTTTTGCTTAACCGAAAGTATGAATATAGTGATTTTTATATTTGTATTTGGGAAACTGAGAGTATTTAAATATGGTTGAAACCTTCTATAAGCCATTGATAAAGCATGTTTTAAATTATTTGCTTTCATTTGTGGACAAATATTGTCAACAATAATTTAAATTATTCAAAATATATCAATATAAAAAATTTCAAAAAAAAAGAACGTAACAAGAAAATTTATCAAAACTTTTCAAAGTATTTAAAAAAAAAATACAAAAAAATCTGTACAGAGGTTAACTTAAAAAAAATTTTGATGCTTGAATATAACTAGGTTGAAATTGTGACAAATAAGTAAAGTCGTTGAGTCTATCTAATACTCAAACCATTATTTACACTCTTCCCACTTCAAATCGAAAATGTTCTTATTTAACAACACATCAGCTACATGTTTATGAATAACTAAATTTAAATTTATTTAAATTTAAATTAAAAGACTTTTAAAATTAAAAAAGTCTTTAAAATTAAAAGCTTTTTAACGAAAATTTCAAAGCTATATTAAAATATTTTCGTTAATACGGCTGTAAGAAATTAAATATAAATGACACTACAAAACTTGAAACAAACTTTCACGAATTATCTTAACGTCAATAAATTTTATTAAAGTTGCACAATTGTTTTTTTTTCTTTTTAACAGAAGCTCACACATATAAAAAATTTACTTAAAAAAAAGTACAGCAAAATCCTGAAACATATCTTTTTTTCGGAAATACCACACAACCCTGACTGCCATTTTTCCAAGAGCGTAAAAATATTTTTGTTTACATAAAATAAGGATGTGTCAAATATCTGGATAACCTTATAATTATTGAATCATGCTCTTTATTGCCTATTAAGATTCTTTGCATTATTCATTAATTTTCTTGTATTAATTAATCTCATAGAAGGAATAAACAATACCGATGACTTGATGAAAAATATTAAATATACTAGCTGGTACCCGACGCGCTGCTGTCGTAGCGGAAATAATTTCTATCTCTATCTGAATCTCAAACTCAGTCTCAGTCTCAATCTCAATCTCAACCTCAACCTCAATTTCAATCTCTATCTCTATCTCTATCTCTATCTCTATCTCTATCTCTATCTCTATCTCTATCTCTATCTCTATCTCTATCTCTATCTCTATCTCTATCTCTATCTCTATCTCTATCTCTATCTCTATCTCTATCTCTATCTCTATCTCTATCTCTATCTCTTTCTCTATCTCTATCTCTATCTCTATCTCTATCTCTATCTCTATCTCTATCTCTATCTCTATCTCTATCTCTATCTCTATCTCTATCTCTATCTCTATCTCTATCTCTATCTCTATCTCTATCTCTATCTCTATCTCTATCTCTATCTCTATCTCTATCTCTATCTCTATCTCTATCTCTATCTCTATCTCTATCTCTATCTCTATCTCTATCTCTATCTCTATCTCTATCTCTATCTCTATCTCTATCTCTATCTCTATCTCTATCTCTATCTCTATCTCTATCTCTATCTCTATCTCTATCTCTATCTCTATCTCTATCTCTATCTCTATCTCTATCTCTATCTCTATCTCTATCTCTATCTCTATCTCTATCTCTATCTCTATCTCTATCTCTATCTCTATCTCTATCTCTATCTCTATCTCTGTCTCTATCTCTATCTCTATCTCTATCTCTATCTCTATCTCTATCTCTATCTCTATCTCTATCTCTATCTCTATCTCTATCTCTATCTCTATCTCTATCGCTATCTCTATCTCTATCTCTATCTCTATCTCTATCTCTATCTCTATCTCTATCTCTATCTCTATCTCTATCTCTATCTATACCTCTATCTCTATCTCTATCTCTAGCTCTAGCTCTATCTCTATCTCTATCTCTATCTCTATCTCTATCTCTATCTCTATCTCTATCTCTATCTCTATCTCTTTCTCTATCTCTATCTCTATCTCTATCTCTATCTCTAACTGGAAAGACTCGTGGAAATTGATAACCAAATTTCGATGCTATGCTACTTACAATTCCAAAGTTATGCGATATCGCAAATTTGGCTTGTATGGGCGGAGCCACATCCCCTTGTTCAATGACGTCTCAGTTTTCTAGTAGAAGAATATCACCCAATAGTAATTCCATACTGAATTTAGTTGTTAAACGACATTTAGTTCCAAAGCTATCTGATATCAAAAATTTAAAGTGTATGGGCGGAGCCACACCCCCTTTTTCAAAACCCATCCCAGTTTTATAGTAGAAATATATCACCAAGTGGCAACTCCATACTGAATTTCATTATTATACGGCATTTAGTTCCAAAGCTATTCGATATCATAAATTTTAATTGTATGGGCGGTGCCACACCCCTTTGGCCTATACTATAAATATAACGTTCTAACCTAGTTTCATTAATGTGTGACTTATATCTTGAAAGTAATACTGAAAATTTGGTCTGCTGAAAAAGTGCCACGCCCCACATTCAACGCCCATAAAATTTTACCTGTGGAACGGCTATTGTAAATTGAGATAGAACACCGAATTCCGATGCTATGCGGCCTATAACTTCAGAGCTATTCGCTACCGTAGATTTGGGTTGTATGGGAGGTGCCGCGCCCCCTTGTCCAATGTTCCGTGAATTTTTTCCAAAACCTTCGCAGAACAATTACAAACAAACTCACAGAAGGAAGTATCCAATTTGGTCCAGTAGTTTTTAAGTTTTAAGTGGTCGAACAAACCAAGATTCATTTTTATATATATAGATAGTTACAAATCTAGATAATTGTGACAACTTTTTCGGTCAGCGTACGCGATTTGAGAGCCTACTAATACTAACAAGACTTAGTAAAATGTGATTGTTTTAGAATGCCCAGCCCTGGTGTAAACTGATAGTCTATTCCAGACATGAGCTTCCAGAAGCACAATTGGGCCAGTTGGCCTAGTTGGCCCAGCTACAAATTTGTTTTATTCTATCAAAATTGTATTTAACCATTTGTAAAAACAACACGTACAAAAAACAGCAACAACAACAGCGACGTTTACCAAATTTTTAATTCGCTTTAACAACAACAATTGCATGTAAAGGCCAAAAACAAAGCCTCATTCGATGAGGCCGACCTTGAGATGATTGCCCTGTTATTTGTGAAACACAAAAACACACATGATTTGTTTTTCTTTTGCACATTAATTATGTTACATACAGAAATAGAGTCGATCTTGTCGGAGTGATTTAACAATGTTTTTTTTAATTTTTTTTTTTGCAACGATGAGCAAAAGCAATAATGAGAACAATTTTGTGTTTGTTTAAACATAAAAACATTGGCCCACGAATTAATTTTCCTGCTCATGACTGGTCTATTCGCTTGATTCAAACATAGAATACTTGGTTTTTTTCTCTGCATGCATGAAGCTAAAATAGAATGATCCAAGAACCATCACAGGATTGCTAGCTGGTCATTATAGGTTGAACTATCACCTTACTAAAGTGAGAACTCTTAAGTGATGACACATTTAGGTCTTGCATATAACATATTAGCATTTAGGACATTAATATTAGGATAAAGGACATACTAATACGTATATTAGCAGTTATCTCAGAGATTGGACTAGAAAAGGTTCTTTAGGCATATGAAGGGGCACAATACATCTTAAGGTCGCAGTGCAAATTACAACAACAATAATAATACAGAATACTCAAGTGACTTCTTTATAATGTTGTAAAAATTTAGGATACAAGAGGCTCTTGATGACACACCCATTATTTAAGCAAAGTAGTTTAATATCTAAGCTGCTTCAGCATCAATTGCTGTACAAAATATAAAAAAAATTATAAAATGCGCACCGGACACAAAAATAAATGTTGTCAGGGAAGAGTTTCCTCATGGCCCATCGAACAAACAATTGGCAATGTTAACCACTAAAGTAAGCCGGAAATGAACGCATAACCAGCACAACTTTAGAGACCCAACTTATGATGATGTAGAAATATTCTAAAAAAATTAATGGTTGATAAAAAAACATGAGGAAAATGGGAGGAGATGCTAAAATGAAGGGGTTCATTCAACACAACTCGACTGTGATTATTTATTTCTAGTTTGACTTCGTCTAAATGCATAAATTACAATTAAAATTTATTCAACCAGGCGAGTCGAAGCGAGTCCAGTCAACAGAAGTAACAACAACAAAAATAACAACAACAACAAGAACAACACAAACAACAACAGTAGCAAATTATGACTGTCTGCTGGTGACAGTGTTGCCTAGGCTATTTTATTACGCCCCCATATTATGTGGGATGAATACGAAAAATGTTTTCAAATGGGTTGGAAAAACTGTGCGTGTGTGTGTGTATTGGAGAGTCTGCAAAAGGGTAGTTATCTGAGTAGAAACCTAAAAAAAAAAATAAGAAAAAACATTAGAGCTTCGGAAAACTCTCAAATTATCGTTTAGTTCACATGCTTACACAATTTAACATGCGGCTTTACTAAATTCATTAGCAGCTTTTGTGGGCTATATGTGCCCCGCCCAGGCATCAAGCAGTATTTAACACACTGTAGCATACAATTTAAAAAGAAACTCTTTAGCGCCTTAGGTGCAGCCTTTAAATTGAGTAAATTTCTTAAAATAACAGTTAGTGCGTTGTAGATATTTTGACGTTTCTAAGGCTGTAACGAAAGAAAAAAAAAATTTTGTCGAAGTATGCAAAGAATGTGTCGACAATCAACTCGTTTCCAAAACCTACATAAAATATTTATGCACACTTTTATTGCACGTAATAAAAACGTTACACAAGCTTAACATCAATTTCCTTTTTCCAAGGATCTTAAACAACTCGAGTACAACAGCAACAACAACAAAAACAACAACAGCAACAACAACAACAACAAAAACAACAACATTAACAACAACAACAGTTAAATTGATATGTTGTTTATTTTAACAGCATTTGCTTGACTATGCTCACACCACTTGAACCGGATTTGGAGCATCCTGAAGAATACTTTTCATCCACTTTCCAAAAATAAAAAAAAAACAAAAAAATAAATACAAAAAATTTCTAACAATTTAACTCTTTTGGCTTCCTCAAAGTTGCTGTGTTCGAGTGAGCATGTTTGTTTATTTAATATATGTTGTTATGTTTGTTGTTTTTCTTTTTTAACCTCACACTAACACACGCACAAAATAATTCCATTTTAGCATATTTTAAACTAACATCGCAGAATTTCCCCATAATTTACATAAAATATCATTTTAACATAATCGTTTAGCATACATCAAGGCGCTCGACACGCACATTTCTTCTATTTCATCTTTTGTTATTATTGTTGTTGAAACAGTTCATAACGATATAAATATCAATTTTTAACTGGAAAAGGACATGCATTGTTTTTCATAAAATAAACTTCATAAATTATGTTGAATATCAGTGTTTCAATGTAACCATTTATATTGTTTTTATATTTATTACTAGCTTATATATATTTTATATATATTTATTTATTACACGGCAATTTATTGTTAGACCCTTAGGGCGAGTTTTTCAGTGCGAGTTTAAACTCTAGCCAAGTTAAACCGAGGATAACTCATCAAAATTGGACTTTTAAACTCGGTTTAACTAGATATTTTAACATTCGTTGAAGTAAAATTGACTTAAATTATCATATTATGTGTTGCTTTTTTGCCTAAACCAAGCTTAAACGTCCAATTTTGGTGAGTTAACCTCGGTTTAACTTCACTAGAGTTTAAACTCGCACTGAAAAACTTGCCCTTAGTCTGACACCATGCTCATGATTAGCTATGGGCAGAGAGCGCTCTGGGAGCGATGAGAGTAAGAATTGAGAGCAATGGCTTATGTAGCAACACAAAACGCAACAACAAAGCAAATATAAAAGACAAACACAGAAACAACTCAGAAGCTTTAAATGTAGTGATGCCCATACCCGCTCATGATCCACTGTCCGTAACAGTTTCCAAGTAGGTGACAATTCCATTATGAGTTCCAATGTTCTGCGACTTTTACTTACATATGTACATACATATCATGAACCAACAAGACAAGATCCAGCAATCAGCATTGCAAGAAAAAAGTATATTTTTCGTGCTACGTCATCGGTCGCAAAAAAAAGCTATATTGCATACGTTTTTCATGCAAAACATGTGAAAACTTAGATAAAAGTGGAAAATTATAAAATGAACAAGTTTAATTCGCGAAAAAGTGTTTGAATACTTTGTTTGTTTATATTTATATTTAAAGTAATTTTTTTTTTGCTGTTGGAATTATTGCACGTCGCTACAGCACACTTCATTTTTATAAAAAACACAAAAAATTACTGAATTATAAACACTAATAATTCTTTAAAACTTCAAGAAATAATTTTTCACATCCAATCGCTACACGTAAACAAAAGAATTTGTGACCGATGACGTCAGACCTATCAGCTTTATTATGTATACAATAAGGCGGCTCTTTTGTTTGCATGATCTTTATTTCTTGGTTCATGCATACATATTATTCCTTTTCCAATGCACGTCCCAGTTCTCTTGTAGAAGGACAAGAAAACAACTTTAACAAAAAAGAAATATGCACCTCAAATGTTGGTATTCTTATAAGCATATCCTATATTATTTTAAAAATTACAAAACATTATTTGAATAAAATTAACAAAAACATAATACGAAATTATCTTGTTAATTATGATATATTAATAAATAATTATTTATTTATTTCATGTATATAAAATCAAAGCCAATTAAGGTTCTAGCTGCCACTCTCAAACAATTTTGATGCGCTCGTGTGAGAGTGAAAAAATGTCATTCACGGTGATGCTTTCGATAGGACTTAAACTCGGGCGCTTATAATTAACATTAACAGTGCTCTGTTAAGTTCATGAAACCTCTTTACAATATACATATGCTCTTTGTATGCTCTTTGCAGCAGTGCAGCTCTAGGCAATAAGTTATTATAAGAATATTTTATAGTTTAGTCTTAGTTCAAAATGAAATAAATAAAGTCAAAACATCAGAGTTCGCTCTGATGGTTTTAAAAACAAAAACTAACAAGTTTAAAATTAATTAATTTGTGTATTCACATCAACGCTTAAGAGCCCGAACAGAACCAAAGCGGCTGTCGGTTGTCGGATGTGTTGTGCAACAAAATACATGAAAATATATGCAGCCGCCAAAAATTAAATGGCCGTAGAAATCCGCGACGGAAAAACGCCAGAATAGAATCAATTCTATTTTTTTCTCCGACGGCTGGCGGATCTCTCTTTGAGTGGCGTAAGTGTTGCCATATTTTAGCTAAGAAAAGGTTGTGTTCAGTGCTATTTGCTTAGTTTTAACCATGAGCTGACGTTTTGTTTTGTGTGTGTGTGTTGCATTCCATGAGCTAACATTTCGTTTTGTGTGTGTGTGTGTTGAATTTGTAGCATTTACACAACGAAAAGCAACGCTGATCTGACAACCGACAACCAGTGTTGTCACTTTACCACAATTGTGGTAGATCTACCCCTTTTTCCGACATTTTTCATTTCTACCACTTTTACCACCCACTATTTGCAATTTGCTAAAATCTACCACTTTTTGATTTCAGTCATAAAATTTTTTTCAGTTCTTATCACAAATTTTATTTACCACTTTAATATTTACTGAGCTCTGTTTATTATTTGAATTTTATCATTGTGAATGCATTTTTTCGGCGTGTCATTGTGATTGCTCATCGGCTAGTTCAGAAGTGAAAGAAACAGATGCAAGTGCATTATAAGGAAAAATATTTGTGAAATAAGGACAAACAGTGCATTATTTCAGTATTTTAAACGGTTGAGTGAAAGGTTTGAAAGTTCATAAATGGCCAACTAACACGGGATTGCTTGATTGGCAATCAATGAACTTTTCTTACTCTCTTTCGCATGCTGATTGTTGGTAGCTCACACGACACGCCAATCTATAATTATTTTTTTCACTAGTCAACGTTTCATTAAAAATGATTGATAACTTAAAATAAACCGTCAATAATATTATTAAATGAAATGCCTATGTATGTTCTTCTATTTTTATTTCAATAAAATTTAAAATTTTAAAAATACTGGATTTTTAAAATTATGTATATGTGTACATACAAACAAGGATTTTGAATGGTTTTCTTAAGGAGAAAAAATCTACCACCCACTTTTTAAATCTACCACTTTTTTTAGACTCAATCTACCACTATTTAAGATTTTCAAGTGACAACACTGCCGACAACCGCTCCTATTCTGGACGTGTTCTCAGCGGATTTCTCCGAGAGAGGTCCGCCAACTGACAGCCGCTTTGGTTTTGTTCGGGCTCTAACACATATTTTTTTACTCTTTAGCTCGCAGCTGCACACGTTCTACTTATTACCACTGTTACCAGATTGAGGTAAATTTACCTAATTGAGGTAATTTTTGACTCATTTTTTGGGCAGAGGTAAAAAAGGTAATTTTGCAAAAATAAATATTTTTTTAGACTTGTTAATTTTTCGAACTATCGACAGTACTGTTACCTTACTGAACATTCCCCCAAACAGTTTAATATTCTTGTGAATCATCCTATGTAACAAAAAAATCTGAATTATCCATCTTTAGTTGTTGAACAAAGACCCCTTTTACATTGGTCAATAATTGAAAGCAATTTTTCGAGTTTGTTGGCGGCGAATTGGCTGAGAAGGGGGAAAAAATTGACGGTACGCTTGTGTTGTATCGTCAACTTTTTGGGTTCAAAAGAGAACCAATGCAAAAAGGGTAAAAGCAACAAGTGAATTAAATTCAAAAAAAGCGAAACAAAATAGTTTATATACGTCAAGAGTTGACGGTTAGCTTGTTGATGAGAGATAAATATATGTATACTAACAAAAAATTTATAACGGTTGATAATCATTTAAAAAATTTTTATTTTATTTTTATTTTGGGAAAAGGTAAATTTTCTCCGAAAGTGGTAAATTTTTTCCCAAATAGTGGTAAATTTCAGTTCATCTCTCTGGCAACACTGCTTGTTACATTGTTATATGTATGGGTGTGTGTGTGTGTGTGTTCGAATTGATGTACTGTGGGTCAAGCACGGATAATTTAATAAGGCAAAATAGTAATATTAAGAAGATTTTCTTTTTAATTCAATCAAGCCGAAATCTTAGAATATTAAGAAGATTCTCTTCTAAATAAAATTAAATAAGATTTCTCTTTTAAAAATACACAAAATAAGAAGATTTTCATTTTAAATCGGCTTATTGACAAAAAAAATAAATTAAAAAAAACATCGAATAAGAAGCCATCATCTTGTTTTGAGGTGATTTTTTTTTTAATAAATTTAAGATAATTTACAACATATTAATAAGAAGATTTTCAGCTTGAAATTTCTTCGTTTCTGGCTTCCATTATTCCCCTCAGCCTAAAAACTATTTCAGATGACAAACTTCTTAAATTAAGTAGGTCTATTTTTCTCTGTGTATATAAAATTTAAAGCAAAACTTTTTTGAATAATTTCATCACTCACACCATTAAAGTGTATTTCAAATACTTATTTAATTTCCTAGAAAAATATTCTTTTGACTTTATACCGTTTTGACATATCGTCGTTCGTAAATTATTGTGTTCTATATCACAAAATTGAAAAAATTGAGATAAGACTGGTATATAGGCAAATTTTTCGAGATCTATCGATCTGTGTCATCAGTTTGCTTTTATCTTTTATAGTTTTCGAAATATGAGACATCGACTTTGTGCTATACAACACTGTTGTGACAAGCTTCGTAACCTATTGTGTTCTATATGCAAAAAATCGTGCATATAGAACAAAAATGAAGCAAAAATACTAAGTAAAAAAAATATTTTTTTATTTTGTTCTATATTCAAGTCTAAATAAAGTTATTAAAGTTATTATTTGGAGGTCTTTGTGTTTTGCTTTTTTTTTTGTTTTTTTTCTGGTTTTTTTCTTAGCTTCACATTGCACTTGGCAAATGAAATGAAACAAAAATGAAAAAATCCCGCTTTAGATTGCAGTTGGTAAATAAAATGAAACAAAAACGAAAAGAAAATACCCATCATAAATAATATAAGGTTAGAAGTTAAATTTTACAACAACGTTTAAAAAAGCTTAATACTAAGAATAAGAATGGATAAGCAATAAATAAGAAGATATCATTGGAGAAAGTAAATGATGTGAAAAGTTTATACAACTTTTTATCACTTGATGCAGTGGCATACTACAAAAGGGGTATTCACGGGTTGATGCGAATTGCAAGAATGCGAAAATGCAACATATTTTTCGCACTAACGCGTGAACATCAATATTGTAACTTTACGATAGCGGAAAGAAATATATTGCCACCTTATTTCAAAATAACAAAAACTTATTTAAATCAACGTACAAATTTAGTCTTTTTAAAGTTTTACCCAGATGGCAACTATGCTTGAAAACACCCATAACATGAATCATCTGTTTCGCATCACTGTTTGTGCGCTTTCGCAATAGGTTTGAGCAGTGCGTAATTCAAGAAGAGTCCCAAAATTGCTTCTAATGTGTTTGATGTTGGAATGAAGCAAAAATTCGCAATCTTGCATTTTCGCATCGTCGCAACTGTGTTTCGCATCAACCCGTGAATACCCATAATAATTTGTTTAATACAATTTAAAATATAGGTACAACTTTTTGTCTTCGTTTTTTTAACAATCTTGCTTCAATTAAAAAATCTCCGTAAATCAAGCATGAACTTCGTGGAATCGAAGTCAAATAAATTTGGTTAATTTTTTACTTGATTTTGTAGTCGAAACTTACCTTTTAAGAAATTAACAGGTATTGATTTAAGTGGACTCATAAGAACATATGTAATATGAAATACAGTTTTTGTTGAGTGAAATCACATTGCTTTTCGTTTCTCCAATACATATTACATGTTGTTCTACATGCTATAAAACAAGAAGAGTTTCGTAAAAAAGTGCATATGGAACAAATTATTTTTTTTAAACGCATCTTACTCTAAAAAATGCTTCCAAAGATGAAAATTTTTTTTGACAGAAAAAACCACAAACTCTTGAACTTTCCTTGGTAAGAAAATCGCGGCAGATTTTTCGGTTCAGTTTTTTACTAAACTTTAAACTTGATTTACCAAAAAAACATTTTTGTCATATAGAACACAATAATTTGCGAACGACGATATGTACTTACTAGATTTTTAATAAATATTTCAAGGATAAAATATGTGGATGAACCCATCGATCAGCCCAAAACTAAAAGTGCTTCGTATCAACTAAGCAAATAGTTGATAAAGGTGTTTTTAAAATTCTTTCAAGAAATGCGTAAAGCTGAGAGGCAACAAAAAACAAATGTTTTTTTTTTTCAGAAAAGAACTAAACAAATATATAAATGTCAAGTACGCGAAGTAAGTTGACTTAGCTTCTGTGAGCACCAAGCAAAAACAATTAGAGTTTTTATTTAAATGTCGTCAATTTATCATAAGCTGTCCAAAAGTGGGCTGTAACAGGGCTTACACCCTGCCTCCAACTGATGGATAGTTTTTGTCAAAGGATTTTTATAATTTTCATTGAAAAAGTTTAAAAAAATGAACTATCATCGACTGTGTCTAAGTTGATATACCTCCAAACTTAGTGAAGCTTGAAGGAGTAGGAGTTAATTATTTTTATAAAGTAATTTTCTGTGTAAGGCAAGTGTGGGTTTTGCTTAATAATGCCATGATATGTGTAAAATATCAACACAAAGCAAAGGTGCGTGAACCATTTCATCTCGGAGATTTAATGAACTTAAAATTAGATGTGATCATATCTGACCTTTTAATTAAATACGTAGGCAGCCTTTAACAATGCTCAGATAACGCTATTTTTTTTTTTTTTTTTATACTGAAAATAGTGAATATTTTATAAATTAAAAATTAAATTATATTTGCATTCAGTGGCTCGGGACCCGGGACGGAAAATAGATTTTACACCCCCAAAGGGAGGTTATCTTTATCAATAACTAAAATCTCTATACAAAAAATAAAAATTTGTAAATATACTCTTTTTGTTTAAAATATTTTATTGTTATAATAATTTTGTTAAGATGCATCGAGTATATTTAACTTTTGCAATTATTGAGAAAATATTTGTTAGCAAATAAGAATTTCAATATGTTAGTGGACAAATGCTTTCTTAACCATGGTTTTGTTAACTCCTTAATATTCCCTATAGCATGCGCCCCACGTTTTTATGAGAAATAAAAGCCCCTTTTACTTTTTATTTCATTTTAAAAAAGGGATATATTAAATAATTAAATAATAAAAATTAAGGAAATTCATTGATATTGTCCAGACTCGAACTCTCAACCTCACGATTATAAAGAAATCGACGCTCTGAGCCACATAACCCCTTTGAAAATATCATCTAAATAGCATTAAATCAAATGAACTACTTTTTAAAATTTTTTTTCCACCTTCTGTGATGATTTTTTGAAAATTTGAACTTGTTTCATAAAAACAAAACAATTCGTTGACATTGTCAAGACTCGAACTCACATCCTAGCGTTTATAAAGCGATCGCTTTACGCTCTGAGCTACAGAACTCACACGAAAATATTTTCTAAATGACGTAATAAATCCACTTCAGTTATTTAAATTTAAAAACGTCAATGAGCTCTTAATTTTATTTTTTGTTTGATTTTAAACATGTATGTACATGTGGTGTTTGTCTTGTGTCAATGTTTTCATCGGGTTCACAGAGAACTGCAATCGCTTCAACGAACTTTTGATAATGTTATACAATAGGATTTACAGCAGAATAGTACCATTTGATGCAGTTGATGCAGCAACGAAAAAAAACAACAGTTCGAGAGAACCAAAAATTGACACTTGATGCATTTTGAGCGAAAGCATATTGACCGCACAAATTTAGAGAATGGTTCAAAAACATCGAAAAAAATCATTGCATAATTTAAGTTCCTATTTAGTTACATAACTTAAAGCGGGGGGGGGGGGGGGGGGGGGTAAGGTTTGTTTCGTCTAAAAACTACCTTTTAACGTAGAATACGTTATACGGGAGTGTTAATCTGGAGCACAAAATTTTGAGAAAATGTTTGTCACTTTCATTATAAGTTTTTAATACTTTATGCAGATATTGAAGAAAATTCAAGTATGGTCGTAACATATTTAATATGTCTTCTTTTGATTTGTATTTAAATAATCATATTGCTACATATAATTTTTTTGATTCTATAAGTAAATCAAACTTTAACTCCTTCAAATTTTGTATTAATTTTCATATGCTTTGTATTTTATGTATTACTAGCGATACCCGGCGCGCGTTGCTGCACCCAGCAAGTATATTGGAAATGATAAGTAAATTCAAAACTTTTATTAATCCCTTAGTCTGACACCACGCTCATGTTCCACTGCCCGTTACAGTTTCCCAGTAGCAGAACATCACTCCCAGGTGACAATTCCATTATGAGTTTCAATGTCCTGTGATTTAAGCTTCCATAGCTATTCTGTATAGAGAATCGGGCCACACCCCCTTTTCCAATGCACAAACCAGTTTTCCAGTAGAAAGACTTTGGCAATTAGTAACTCCATACTGAGTTTTATTGTCATGCGACGTTTAGTTCCAAAACTATTCAATATCAAAAATTTGACTTGTGTGGTCGAAGCTATAACCTCTTTTCCTATGCCCGTCCCAGTTCTCTTGTTTATTTATAAAAAAACTTATTGAATCACACAATGTGAATTCTATAAAGTAAAAAGTCAGCCGTTTGTTCCTTTTGTTCATTTATAAATACAGGAAAACCACCGTCAAAAGAAAAGTTTCATGCAGCGAAACAAATAACATACGTACATACATACATATATACAATATACAATGTATTATACATACATACATACATACATACATCAAGTCGGATTGCATCTCATTCTCATCAAAATAATCCTTACATGCTAAAGGTGGTCAGTGAATCCCCTTTTAACAAAACTGTGTTAGATTAATTCTCCACATCAAAACTACTTTGAACATATTAGAATGTACTTCGATCCAATTCGCTTTAAGCGCAGCAAAGTATGTATATATACCTATGTATTTGTTTGTTTGTTTTGTTGTTTTGTGCTTGCTTAGAACAAAAATAGTATAGTAGAGAGCAACATGCAGTTTATTGAGGCTCTCGCAGCACAAACGCATGAAAAGCTAACGATCAAGCAATGCATGGCATTGTGGATGATTTTTTAAAAAACTTAACACTTTAATTAAAGATACTTATTATTGAAATTTCGTAAAGAAAATAACCAATGAAACTTTTGTAGCACAAATGTGATATTTTAAAACTTATTTCAAAAAAATCGGACCAGTACTTTTGGAGTTTTGCGGACACAAAAAATTTTCACTTTCATTTTATATATATATATAGATATAGATAGATATGTATAGATATAGATATAGATAAAGATAGATATAGATAGAAAGATATAGATATAGATAACATCATGTGTAAGAGCAGTACGATTATCTGTGTGCTCATCACAGAACCAGTGTGAGAAAGAGAAGAAGTGTAATGACCAAGTAGCGAACGATGTGTACATACACAACATTGATAAGCGAAGCAGAGAAACAAAATTGTGCTTACCCAGCCTTATTCATAAACACATTTTAGAGGCAGCATAACTTTAAACTGGCTTTAAACAAGATAACGTTATTCATAAACATTTTTCGTAGTTGTTTAAGAGCTGCGTAACTTAAACGCCGAAATTGGCGTTTAAAGGTTACGTAAATACAACCATGATTTTTGTTTGTCTTTTCTTTTAATATCAAAGACATGCTCCATATGCGCCCTTTGCAGCATTTTTTTATGCGGCGGCCATTGTAAATCCATAGGAATTCTTAGTTTTTGTAGAGATTTTCTATAGTTCAGACACAAACCTTACAATCATAAGCAGAAAATGAAAAAATGTTTATGAATAACATTGTTAGCAAGGTTGCATAGAAGCTGCGTAAAGCCATAAACAGTGCGTAACTAAACAAGCGTTTAAAGGTTGTTTAAGGAAATCTATTGAATAAGGCTGTGAATGACTAACGTATTCTACGTCTGACCTAAGCGCCCGTGTTATCTAACACAGGCTTGAGCTTTTTTCATGAATTTTTTTTAGAAAAAACTATAACAGTAGGTTGTTTTTACATATTATTATATAAAAGTACATTTTAAGAATACTTAAAAAAAATGTTTGTTAAAAAATAGAGAGAAATAACGGATTTATTGAGGATCTCCGCAGGTGCCTCGAAAAAAAGTCTTTGTGCGGTGACCAGCCTACAGCATCACTGGATCATCTGAAACCAAAAAATCAAAAGGATTTCTTTAGTTTATTACTTTATCTCCCAGTGACATCGAGTTTTTTTAATTTTTCAATTTTTTCAATTTTTGGCACCATTTTTGACGAAAAAATCGACCTTTTTGCTATTGTAAAATTGTTAGTAATTAAAAAATTTTAAAAAGCTCGACGTCACTAGAGAGCTACTTATATGTAGAATATGTGTACAAAATTTCAAAACGATCGGTTCAGTAGTTTTTTCTGTAGACTGCAACGCCGTAGATAGGTATTTGATAAGGGGGGGGGGGGAGGGGGGGCTTACTGAAGCAAAATAAAATTATATATTATACTAGCAACCCTCCACGGCTTTGCCCGCGATGTATCTTAAAATAAAGTTACACATTTTTTGTAAAAAATTTGTCTAATTATTGTTTTAATAGGTTTATTTTTTCCATGTCATATTAATAGCATAACATATTATTGCTTTAAAGAAGTGCTGGGGTTGATTCCACCCAGTGTGACCTGATAGGGTTAAGATACGGCAGCACTGTATATAATGATTTTAATATTAACAAACTTCAACTTTTATATCAATTGAATGTTTACACTTTTTCCGAGTAGAGGAATGTCTTCGGTTGTGAGCCATCCCCGGTTGTGAGACTGTCCTTTTTTATTAAGTTGATACGATAACTCTACTGTTAGTACCAGGGACCGAAAATAACTGTTATTTTCGAAATTTCAATTCTAAAAGTCAAAAGTCAGTTTGGTCAAAAATAAAAGTTGCAATTTGACTTTTATTTTTTCGGTCAAAAATAACAGTTAAAATTTGACTTTAATTTTTTCACTCAAGAATAAAAGTCAAATTATGACTTTTACTTTTTCGGTCAAAAATAACAGTTCAAATTTGACTTTTATTTTTCTGTTAAGAGTGAAAATCATAACAAATCTATACATTCTATTCATTCTACTCTGTCTTACCTTCGTTTCTCTGTTAATTTATTGCGTTCCCTGTCACTGTTGTTTGTCGAATTACTACACATCAGAGAATTTGACTCGAAAATAAATGCCAAATTTTAACTGTTATTTTTGACCGAAAAAGTAAAAGTCAAATTTTAACTTATATATTTGACCGGAAAAATAAAAGTAATTTTTTAACTTTTATTTTTGACCAAAAAAAAAAATCGGTCAAAAAATAACTATTATTAATTGACTTTTTTGAAAAAAGTCATAACAGTTACGGTCCCTGATTAGTACTGTCAATGGTAACGCTTTTCATAAGGTCACTTTTGTTTTTTCATCGCGCTGGATAGACTGTCGTTTGATATAAAGCAAAATATCTTGTAAAAAACGGTATTGAAAGTAATATTGAATTTTTTTTCAAAGCGGTAGACTTGGATGTGACTCGCTAAAAAACATCAGTATTGTTGCTTAAAATATAGATTGGGACTTGTAGGACAATATTGGCTGTTTTCGGAAATGCAGAAAAATGCGCAACCTGCAACAGTGCAACGCGAAACAATGCAAGCGTACGCAGTGTAATAAAAAATGATGCAATAAATGCGCAACTGCTGATGTATAATTGACATAACAAAACACATGACGTACGCAGTGCTGTCAGATTTGCATTTCAGAACGTAATGCTTCCACTGTAAAAGCATCTTGCGCATTTTTTTACATTTTCGAACACAGCCATTACTAACTGATAAGAACGAATAAGATATCATAAAATAATGCAATGTCATGTACAAATTGCTACTCAGGCCACTCCAGTACCCGGCTGTGAGCCAGCTTACAAAATTTGATATTTAGTATTTTTTATGAAGCATTGTCATTAAATTAAATTGCAATGTTTTTAGATAATTATTTGTTTATTTATACATTTTATTTATTTTTAGCTACTAACTTTCCAAATCTGTTGATGCACGTGCTAGCTTGTACACCTGCAAGCATTGCGCTTCAATAGTTTTTCTTTATTATTCTAGATTGCTTTGAAATGTTCCTTTTTTAATAAAAAAATAAAATTCATTCATAGTCTCTACATTTGTGTCGATCTCACATCAAGTTTTTTGATTTCCAACTGATTTTCTGGGGTAGTTCATAACCAGGATCAAATTCTTTTAAGCAAAAAATAAGGTTTTACACAATATTTTCAAATTTTGACAAATATTCATAATTTTTTTGCTTGTAACTAAAGCTATAGGGTCTCTTTGGGGAAAAGTAAGCTTAAAATATTAACTTTCGTTTAATATTAAACATGGCTCATAACCGGAGAAAATCCCCTACTTATTTAACCATATTATTAAATGGTATGAAAATACATTTTATGCAATGCACTTCGGCAAATTAACACAATTTGTAGCTCAATTATATAAAACTCGTATTCGATCACGCGAATTGTTTTGGAAAGATATTGGTTTTAATAAGTCCTTACCTTTTCAAATGTAAATTTATGTTTATGGAATGAATTAAAAATACTTCTTATCACTTTTAATAAATAAAATAAAATTAAGTTAAAATATTTTCATAGGTCTTATTTCAGTGACGAAATTATACACTAACGCTATGTAATGCCGTAAAAACATGCTAAAAAAGCCATTCAACCCATACCAATGCGCATCTTCAAAGCGATGTAATTTGCATCGCACGGCGTTTCAATTTAAGCTTAAATTTTTACCATAAATTTCATGCACTTCTATTTTGCAGCTTAAGAATTCTGCACGCAGCTATTCAACATTTTGAATATAAAAACTCTCTCTGAATAATGAAACTTTGAAGCAGCAGCAACAAACGACGCGCTTGGAGAAAATGCTTTAAATTTTAACTGTTGCTCGCATTCTGCTGCTCGTGAACAAAGAGATAGCTTATCTCTGCTTCCATGCAGAGAATCTCTTTTCTGAGCATTGAACATTTTGCAGCGAAACCAAAGCAACACTCTGCTAGCTGCAAGCAATGATAGCGCCGAAGCCAATCAACAAATCAATGCTTGCAACAAAATGATTTAATTTTTCAATAAAATATTAATTTTACGACCAAACTATTGATCTTAGATGCACGTCACCATCGACTTTTTTGTTGGAATCGGCAAGATCATTCATTTGTCCATATATCATATTCATTTATCTTTTACGGTTTAAGCAGAAAATGGAAAAAGGCGCCAACTTTTTCTAATAATACCGAATTTCGCCAGTTTCTTAGCCAATAACTTTTAAGCTTTGAAATAATTTAAAATTTTAAGTATACGGTGTTAATCTACAATTAATTGCGATTTGAATAGTGAAAATTTCATTTAAATCCGTTCAGCCGTTCTTGAGTTTACTTTCATCAACGCCAAAAAGGCAATATTTCAAGTTTCATTTTTATATAATAGTAAGATAAGATTATATTTAACTTAATATTTGCTAACAAAAATAAGCAGTTAATAATACACAATTGCAATTTATTTTCACACATCTTATCTTACTATTATATAAAAATGAAACTTGAAATATTGCCTTTTTGGCGTTGATGAAAGTAAACTCAAGAACGGCTGAACGGATTTAAATGAAATTTTCACTATTCAAATCGCAATTAATTGTAGATTAACACCGTATACTTAAAATTTTAAATTATTTCAAAGCTTAAAAGTTATTGGCTAAGAAACTGGCGAAATTCGGTATTATTAGAAAAAGTTGGCGCCTTTTTCCATTTTCTGCTTAAACCGTAAAAGATAAATGAATATGATATATGGACAAATGAATGATCTTGCCGATTCCAACAAAAAAGTCGATGGTGACGTGCATCTAAGATCAATAGTTTGGTCGTAAAATTAATATTTTATTGAAAAATTAAATCATTTTGTTGCAAGCATTGATTTGTTGATTGGCTTCGGCGCTATCATTGCTTGCAGCTAGCAGAGTGTTGCTTTGGTTTCGCTGCAAAATGTTCAATGCTCAGAAAAGAGATTCTCTGCATGGAAGCAGAGATAAGCTATCTCTTTGTTCACGAGCAGCAGAATGCGAGCAACAGTTAAAATTTAAAGCATTTTCTCCAAGCGCGTCGTTTGTTGCTGCTGCTTCAAAGTTTCATTATTCAGAGAGAGTTTTTATATTCAAAATGTTGAATAGCTGCGTGCAGAATTCTTAAGCTGCAAAATAGAAGTGCATGAAATTTATGGTAAAAATTTAAGCTTAAATTGAAACGCCGTGCGATGCAAATTACATCGCTTTGAAGATGCGCATTGGTATGGGTTGAATGGCTTTTTTAGCATGTTTTTACGGCATTACATAGCGTTAGTGTATAATTTCGTCACTGAAATAAGACCTATGAAAATATTTTAACTTAATTTTATTTTATTTATTAAAAGTGATAAGAAGTATTTTTAATTCATTCCATAAACATAAATTTACATTTGAAAAGGTAAGGACTTATTAAAACCAATATCTTTCCAAAACAATTCGCGTGATCGAATACGAGTTTTATATAATTGAGCTACAAATTGTGTTAATTTGCCGAAGTGCATTGCATAAAATGTATTTTCATACCATTTAATAATATGGTTAAATAAGTAGGGGATTTTCTCCGGTTATGAGCCATGTTTAATATTAAACGAAAGTTAATATTTTAAGCTTACTTTTCCCCAAAGAGACCCTATAGCTTTAGTTACAAGCAAAAAAATTATGAATATTTGTCAAAATTTGAAAATATTGTGTAAAACCTTATTTTTTGCTTAAAAGAATTTGATCCTGGTTATGAACTACCCCAGAAAATCAGTTGGAAATCAAAAAACTTGATGTGAGATCGACACAAATGTAGAGACTATGAATGAATTTTATTTTTTTATTAAAAAAGGAACATTTCAAAGCAATCTAGAATAATAAAGAAAAACTATTGAAGCGCAATGCTTGCAGGTGTACAAGCTAGCACGTGCATCAACAGATTTGGAAAGTTAGTAGCTAAAAATAAATAAAATGTATAAATAAACAAATAATTATCTAAAAACATTGCAATTTAATTTAATGACAATGCTTCATAAAAAATACTAAATATCAAATTTTGTAAGCTGGCTCACAGCCGGGTACTGGAGTGGCCTGAGTAGCAATTTGTACATGACATTGCATTATTTTATGATATCTTATTCGTTCTTATCAGTTAGTAATGGCTGTGTTCGAAAATGTAAAAAAATGCGCAAGATGCTTTTACAGTGGAAGCATTACGTTCTGAAATGCAAATCTGACAGCACTGCGTACGTCATGTGTTTTGTTATGTCAATTATACATCAGCAGTTGCGCATTTATTGCATCATTTTTTATTACACTGCGTACGCTTGCATTGTTTCGCGTTGCACTGTTGCAGGTTGCGCATTTTTCTGCATTTCCGAAAACAGCCAATATTGTCCTACAAGTCCCAATCTATATTTTAAGCAACAATACTGATGTTTTTTAGCGAGTCACATCCAAGTCTACCGCTTTGAAAAAAAATTCAATATTACTTTCAATACCGTTTTTTACAAGATATTTTGCTTTATATCAAACGACAGTCTATCCAGCGCGATGAAAAAACAAAAGTGACCTTATGAAAAGCGTTACCATTGACAGTACTAATCAGGGACCGTAACTGTTATGACTTTTTTCAAAAAAGTCAATTAATAATAGTTATTTTTTGACCGATTTTTTTTTTTGGTCAAAAATAAAAGTTAAAAAATTACTTTTATTTTTCCGGTCAAATATATAAGTTAAAATTTGACTTTTACTTTTTCGGTCAAAAATAACAGTTAAAATTTGGCATTTATTTTCGAGTCAAATTCTCTGATGTGTAGTAATTCGACAAACAACAGTGACAGGGAACGCAATAAATTAACAGAGAAACGAAGGTAAGACAGAGTAGAATGAATAGAATGTATAGATTTGTTATGATTTTCACTCTTAACAGAAAAATAAAAGTCAAATTTGAACTGTTATTTTTGACCGAAAAAGTAAAAGTCATAATTTGACTTTTATTCTTGAGTGAAAAAATTAAAGTCAAATTTTAACTGTTATTTTTGACCGAAAAAATAAAAGTCAAATTGCAACTTTTATTTTTGACCAAACTGACTTTTGACTTTTAGAATTGAAATTTCGAAAATAACAGTTATTTTCGGTCCCTGGTACTAACAGTAGAGTTATCGTATCAACTTAATAAAAAAGGACAGTCTCACAACCGGGGATGGCTCACAACCGAAGACATTCCTCTACTCGGAAAAAGTGTAAACATTCAATTGATATAAAAGTTGAAGTTTGTTAATATTAAAATCATTATATACAGTGCTGCCGTATCTTAACCCTATCAGGTCACACTGGGTGGAATCAACCCCAGCACTTCTTTAAAGCAATAATATGTTATGCAATTAATATGACATGGAAAAAATAAACCTATTAAAACAATAATTAGACAAATTTTTTACAAAAAATGTGTAACTTTATTTTAAGATACATCGCGGGCAAAGCCGTGGAGGGTTGCTAGTAATATAATAAAATTATATATTTTGGAATATTTGCGTTTTTATTTAATATAGAAAAATATTCTGGATTACTAAGGGGCGGGGGTTTGAACCGCCAGAACCCACCCCCTCCCCCCATATCTACGGCGTTGGTAGGCTGGTCACCGACTTTAAAAATTACATGTTTGGGAAAATCGATTTAAAGTTTTGTACACTAAGCAACACTAATTGGAGGTACGGTCATACAACCTACTGTAACTTCGTTAGTTTTGCTCCGAATGACCTTAACATTTAATACAATATTCTTCAGATGTTGTACTTTCAGAAAAAAAAGTAAAAAAATTAAAAAAAAAAAGTTGTCAAACCTTACCCCCTTAACCTTAACCTTACTAACTTGAAATTAGTTGAATAGATGGAAAATCAGAATTAATAATGAAAAATCAGCGCATGTTACATTTACATTAAGAAAGGATGATTGTCCTAAAATTTATCTCCTATATGGTTCTCCTATACCTGAAGTAAATAGTGTAAAATACCTAGGGATTCATCTTGACAAAAGATTGACATGGAAAGAACATATAAAAGCAAAATGGCTACGCCTAAATATAATTACCAAAAGAATGTTCTGGTTTCTGGGTCCAAAATCAGAACTAAGCGTAGAAAATAAAGTTTTACTGTATAAAACAATACTTAAACCTGTTTGGACGTATGGAATTCAGTTATGGGGGACAGCTAAAAAAAAAAAAAAATAAATAACTGGCCATTTCAGCCCTTGAAAGGACTTTGACCTAGCTTCTTATGATCAATTGTGTTGTGCGTGTTATTAAGTTTGTACACAATTGACCGAGAAAGGGACCTACATGCTTAACGCCGACTCCGAACGGCGATGAACGTAATGTTCTTATTCTCAAGAAGCTTTACATGGCATTTGATTACTCTCTGAGGTTTGCCATTGTCTGCAGAGAGGTGGCGGCCGTACAGAAAAATTATTTTTAATTCAAATAATTTTCTGTCGCTGCTGGGGTTCGAACCTGGGTTTCCAAAGTTCTTTGACATAGCGGCCACGCACTTTAACCAACTACGCCACGGACGCCACGTATGGCATGGGGGACAGCTAGTAACTCAAATATTGAGATATTACAACGGTATCAATCCAAAACGCTAAGACAAATAGCTAATGCACCCTGGTTTGTATCGAACAACATCATCCATAATGATCTCAACATTCCAAGAGTAAAAGACGAAATAAACAAATTTTGTTCAAAATATCTTGAAAGACTTAGTAATCATATAAACCCATTAGCCATAGGCTTACTCGATGAAAGTGAAGAAATAAAACGACTGAAAAGACACCACATTCTTGACCTACCATTTAGAACATAAATCTTTCGTTTTTATTGTAATATCCTAAGATTGTACAAAATAATTTTAAATTTATACATGTAAATATATATGTATTTATGTAGTATATGTACATTAGAGTGGCCCTTAAATTTTGTTTTAAAAATTGAACATGTGCGGTGCTCTCGTTTATTTCTTATCATATCAAAAGTATAGTGTGAAAATTTCAAGAAAAAATATTAATATTTAGACGTGCCCGTAAAGCGAAACTTCATTCAAAATATGCCTTTATATTGGAAAAAATTGTTTTTTTTTTCCAACAATAACTAAAACGAAGACAATTTAATGTTCTTTTCTAATCTACTCAACATAATAACGTATTTAACATAACATTATCTCTCAAACGAGCTATCATCCGTTGAAATTGGCTACAAAGTGAGAAAACTACAACTATTTTGTCGAGCGAAAAAAAAAATTTTAATTTTTTTCCAAAATTATTTTAACTAACGTTCTACAATTATGTTTTATCGATCAAAGTATTACATTTAAAACAAAAAATATATTTAATTTAATCTACTAAAAGTGAAAGCACTGGGTACCTTCTAACATAGATAGTATTATTCATTCACTTCATAGTATTATTTTTTAAGAAAATACAGTGAAATTATCTTTGAATACAAGTGTAAGTCTTACTATAGACAAAACCATTCTTGAATCTTTAAGATTTTATTTAGTTTACATTTACAATTTACTTATTGAAAAAAGGGTGATCTTAACTTGCCTCGATTTTTGGAAAAAGGCAAGCATACCTACCAGAGTTCCCATCGATGTGTTCAAAAGTTGTTAGATTTGCACAAATGTTCGAAAACTTTACAAAGAAGTCAGAAACGCACAACAGAAAAGCAGCAAATTAGGGAGACTTTATTCTGCGATGAATTGGACAATCTATTTGATATTTCACACAGGGACCGAATAGAGGAAGACAGCCAGTTTTTACTACTCCAGAGAGAAAATGGAAGACCCGGTTGCATGATTGACGTTGATGACGTTTTAAGAGCATGGCAGAAGCTCAAACTTATTCGGGGAAAAAAAAAGAAAAACAGAGGAAGCGCAAACTCATGGAGAAGAAGCGGGAGGGAAGTATGATTTATATAATAACTAACCTTTTCCCGGCGCGCGTTGCTGCACCCTGCAACTATATGGGAACATAATAGGTGTATTCAAAACTTTTCTTAGACTCATAGTTTGACACCACTGTCATTTTCCACTGCCCGTTACAGTTTCCCAGTCACAAAATAGTAACTCCATTTTGAGTTTGTATGTAAGTACTGCTACTTTTACTTTCAAAGCTATTCGATAATACAAATTTTAATTGTATGGGCGGAGCCACAGCCCCTTAAATAATGCCCATCCCAGTTTTCTAGTAGATGGACATTACCCAGTTTTAGTACAGTTGCTGACAGTGAGCATACAAACTAAATTATCAAAATGTAGCCAAATCGACGAAAACCGTACGAAATATAGCATTTTTATTGATTTGTAGGCGGTAAAAGAGGGTGTGACAAAAATTTAAACCATCTCGTACTTGAAAATAATGTACTGCCAAAATTTCAGCTCTATCGGCTCAGTAATTTTGAAGTTTACAGCCATCACATAGACAGCGTTTTGCTTTTTGTGTATATATTTTGGATAAAGATTATTGGCTATAAATTTTGATTGGTATTTAATTTTGAGATACTAAGATAATTTTTTCTAAAAAATTAATATTTTATCTTGTTTATTTTTTCAAAAATATAAAAACACAATATTGAAAAAAAAATTTTGTTCGAAAAAATCAAGGGGTAGGTCCTGTTTTTTTAATCACAAAAATGATTTTTAGTTTTTGCGTAAAATTGAAATAACTGTTGCTTTTAAATATTATAAGTTTTAAAAAGAGGTATTAATTTCCGAATTTGAATTTAAATTATTTTTACAACAAAAACAAATTTTGAGCCTTTTTTTGAGGAAAACTCCAAAATTGCAGACCTTTTTTAAAAAAATATTCAAAATATATATACTCAACTAACGGTATTTTCGCAATAAGGTTTTAATAGTATTTTGATGAAGCGTTAAGACAAAAAAATGTAACAAAGTGTATAAAAAAGCAGCGGAGATATTTGAATCGAAAGTCAGAAAATAAAATGTCTGATTAAGTTTTTCTCATTTTTGAACAAGCTGTTGCATTAAATATAACGTTGTAGTAAAATTTTTCATAGTTTTCAAGATATGTTCATGTTTGATGTCAAAATAACGCAAATTTTTTAATTTTACTAAATTTAAGAAATATTATATATCTTGTAAATATTTGCATATGTAACAACTAAAAATATGCGATTTTGTAAAAAATTTGTACTACAGCACCATCTGGTGTCCAAGGTGGTTCAAAAAAGATACTGTCAAAAAACTCATCGCAACTGAGAACTATTATAGACCAATTTTCATTCTAATCGCATGAGCGGTTTGGGAGTTTTAGGTGGTTTTGCAAAAAATTTGTACTACAGCGCCCTCTGGTGTTCAAGATAGGTCAAAAAAGATTGCAGAAAAACACTTAACCTACATGAAAACGACTGTATACCACTTTTCATTCTAATCGCATAAGCGGTTTGTGAGTTTTAGACAGTTTTGTAAAAAATGTGTACTACAGCGCCCTCTGGTGTTCAAGGTGGATAAAAATTGATAGCCCACAAACATGCACCGTACCAAAAAACTTCTGTATACAAATTTTCATGCTAATCGGATGAGTAGTTTAGGAGTCTATTGCATAGTTACATACGACATTTAGTTCCAAAGCAATTCGATATCATAAATTTGGCCTGTGTGGCCAAATTCCCCCTTGTCTAATGTTCGCTCAAATATATAATAACTACTTCTTGGGCTCATAATGTCTACATATCAAGTTCCACTATCAAAACATGTACAACTCGGGAATAATAATGATTTATAAAAAGTGCGCGTGTATATATGTAGTTAGACCACGCCCAGTTTTAGTATAGTTGCCGGCAGTAACCATACGAACTAATTTACCAAATTTTGGTATAATACGACCAAACCCGTCTTAAATATAGCATTTTATTGATTTGTAGGCGGTAAAGGGGGTATGGGAAAAAAGGGGTATGGAAAATTTTTACTATGTCTTTATTTTTCGCGCAAATGCAAACTAAAGTGAGACTTGCCAAATTATTCAAACATTCCATTTATTTTCAATTACAATTACTTGCAAATATTTCCCCATATACACCATATGTGCGCACCTGTATTTTTTCACAGCTGTATTGTTGATAAGTTCACTAAAATGCCTATAATTAATGAACCAATACACATACCAAGACCATTTCGTATTGACGTCACCTTTCATGGGAAATTCCAGAAATCCAGAAACAAAATCGGTTCACGCATTACAGAGAACATCAATTTCATACACAATGCAACTTATTTTTAACAGCTCAATTGCAGTTAAATTAATAACTGATTTTAATAGCCTCCTAACTAAGAACACAAACCACACACAAACACAAACAAACAAAAGAATATTATTTTACCATGATAAGAAATAAACAAGGGCACCGCACATATTCAATTTATAAAAAAAAATTGCTCATACAGTTAAGGGCCACCCTAATGTACATAGTACAATTGTGCTCATTGGAGCTCAATTTAGAAGTAATTTTACTTATTATCAAATTCGCTTATTATTGTAAAATAGATTGCAAATATAATGATTATTAAATAAAAATATTCATTTTCAACTTTTTCGCGTGTAGCGAGAATCAATATCTTCGCAGTTTGAAAAAATATCAATATATGAATAAACTCTTAAGGACCCAAAATAAGTTATTTTGCACGGCACTGTCTTATCATTAGTTTTTTTTTTGTTTTTTTTTTGTTTTTTTTTTTTTGTTTTATTCAACATGTGCGTAGCAATCAAACTGAGCAAATATCTGCCTTACATGCTTGAAATTTAATAAACGTGTTGTTTTGCGACTATAAAAGGGTCCCCGTCTCCACGAATTGGCATTAGTTATTGAAAAAGCTTCTTGAAAAGTAGTAATTACCATGAAATTCTTAATCGCAGTCATTTTGGTCCTGGCAACTGGTGTGTCAGTTGAAAGTAGAGGTCGCATCTTTGGTGGCCAAACCGCGAATCCTGAAAATTTCAAGTATCAGTGTCAAATTATAGTACCAATTTCTCAAACAACGGGTTCTGTGTGTGGATGTTCCGTGATAAGTAATACTTGGATAATAACTGCTGGGCACTGTTTTGAGGGAGGGTATGTTTATTTATTTTTTTCAAAACTTAAACGCAATAGTTACTAAAAAGTTAACTTGATTTTATTTTTCTCATAGCTATGTATCAAAAACGTTGGTTGTGTTAGGCTTAAACGCAGATCATAGGTATACACAAACAGTTGCTGCTAAAGAAGTTTTCAGACACGAGAATTATTTTTTTAATAACACAGTTGCTTATAATGATATTGCCTTGGTCTGTATACCATATGTTGAATTTACTCCGTATATCCAAAAAATCCCGTTGTCTAACTTGAAAAATATTGTTAATCTACCTATTACTGTACCCGCATGGGGTCAAACAGGTGGAACAGGTAAAACTCATCCCACAAAACTGCAATTCACAAAATTCAGGGTTTTAGATGACAGCATATGCAAAAGTAAGTTGGGAAAAGCTTATCTACCTAGTAACTTTTGTACCTGGGACAACAGCACAAGTATCTGCCAAGGAGACTCTGGTAGCCCAGTGACCACCATTTATAATTCGATTGAACAACAAGTTGGTGTGGTATCATTCGGATTAGAAGGACAATGTGGCGCTGGCACACCAGCTTCTTACACTCGCATATACTCCTTTTTGCCATGGATTCACAGTACCATATGGAACTACGAGAATACGCCAATTGGTGATGTGAATCCATACACATGATCGATGTAATTAATAATTTTGGAAAAGTTATTAAAATAAATAAAGTCATGTGTAGAAGCAACATTTACAATATTTTTAATTGAAGATATGTTATTTGTATCCAACAATTTAGCGGCAGTATCCACTTCAACAGTATTGATGACATCACAGAAATATATACATATCAAAAATGTTAACATTTCTGGTGTAAAACATCTTTAGTTCTGTAGGCACTAGTTAGAAAATATTTGGTTCATTGTTACCTTTGGTCCAAGTGTCATATGCAAAGAAGTTAACTGAATCAAAATTAGCCACACAAATTTAAATTGATATAGATCGATGCATCTATAGGCGTTTTTTTAAAAAAAACATGCCTTGAGAGCTATGTTGTGACAGTTACTTCACGAAGCGAAATAATCTTATATATATTACGCAAACCCAAATTTTGTCCGGCGTAAGGCTTTTTAAGAACAAGTCCAATATTAATAAATTTAATATGGTTTAATAGGTTTAGACCTGTAGATGTGCAAACTGGACTTTTTATTTCTTAAAAATTTATATTTTTTAAGTTATAGCTTATTAAAATTTGCATATAATTGCATATAATTGTGGTTGTTATGTTGGTTTTTCTTTTATTAACAGCAGCTGAGAACAACGTTATCAAACTCAGAGCAAAACTATTCGATGCTCACATTTCGCTCTCTTCTGTCTCTTCTTAATAGAGCGTCTGTTAACAACATAATGCCTCTTCTTTATAGAGCGCTTGAAACAACGGCAAAATTTTTAGAATATTATTATTATTACTATTATCATTAAAGTTTCTGGGGGCAGCAACGCGCACCGGTGGTCGCTAGTATTCTTATATTGAGCAAATATTTTGCTTGATCTAAGAAAATTTAAAATTAAGTTGCATTTGATCAAATCAAGCACAAAAAGCTAAAATTAAGAAAAATAAATTTATAATGACTATTTATTTCCAAAATTGAGTAAAGGAAATGATTGCTTGAAACAAGAATAAAAACAATTGATTCTAGAACCTGAAACAAGACTTGAATCACAAAAATATTTTATATCCTATTAGTGCGTGGGAAGAAGATTTTTTATTAATTTAATTTATTTTAATTTATACAGCACATTCTCAGACATGTTAACGCAGAACGCTATCAACTGCTCAACTCGACGATATTTCCTCATCAAAATGACAAGAAGCAGAAAATACTAAAAGATCTCGCTCCTCGATGTCCATTACCACCACTAACACCCAGAGTAAGGTTGTGGTTGAACATATAATTTCTACCAAAAAAGGACGTGGTCAACCAAAAATAAACCGATAGTAGTGTCTCTTCATATCAGTTCAGTTCAGTTCAGTTCAGTTATCTGGCGCATACAACCGTTGGTTGCTTTTGGCCTCGTATAACAAATTGCACCAGCCATTTCTGTTTAGCGTTTGCTGGCTCCAGTTGAAAACAACAAGTGTAGTCAGGTTATACAAAACATGATCCTTCCAACGAAAATGTGGACGTCCTCTTCTGCGTTGACCACCACTGGGCACATTAGTCATATATTTTTTTTTCGCTAGAGCGTTGTTTTCCATTCGCTCAACATGACCTAGCCAGCAAAGCCGCTCGATTTTAATGCGCTTTAATATGTCGATGCCAGTGTACAGCTCATACAGCTTGCGGTTCCATCGAATTCGGTACTCGCCATTGCCGCAGATTGGACCGAAGATCTTACGAAGGATCTTTCTCTCGAAAGCTCCCAAAGTATTTTCATCAGAACTGCTCAACGTTCAGGTTTGTGCTGCATATAATAGGACGGGCATGATTAGTGACTTATAGAGAGAGAGTTTTGTTCGTCGAGAGCGCGCTCTGCTTCTCAATTGCCTACTCAACCCAAAGTAACACCTACTGTCATCAGTTATACTTCGTTCTATCTCAATACTGACATCGTTGAAAGAGTTTATGCTCGATCCCAGGTAGACGAAGTCCTTAACAACCTCGAAGGAGATGTTGTCAACAGTAATGAGGTTTCCTAGACGCTGGGACTGTTTATTTGTTGACACGAGGTATTTCTGCAAGACCCATTCGACTCGAATCTTTCGCTTATCTGGAGAATGCTGCACTACTGACTTCGCGCGTATTATGGCCAATGATATCGATATCATCAGCATACACCAGCAGCATAATACTTTTGTAGAATATCGTGCCACTGCGTCTCAAATCAGCAGCTCGGATGATCTTCTCCATCATTAGGTTGGAAAAGTCGCACGATAAGGAATCACCTTGTCTGAAACCTCGTTTGGTATCGAATGGAGGAGTGAGGTCCTTCCCGATTTTAACTGTTGTGCTGATGTTGCTCAGTGTGCAAATTCAGACATGGTGGAATAAAGATGATTCCTTATTGGACTCTCGAAGGCAGCTTTGTAATCGACAAAAAGATGGTGTGTGTCGATTTGTTTTTCTAGGGTCTTTTCCAAGATTTGTCGTAGCGTAAATAGCTGGTCTATGGCGGATTTGCCAGGTCTGAAGCCACACTGATAAGGTCCAATCAGCTGGTTTACGATGGGCTTTAGTATTTCACATAATAAGCTCGACAGGACCTTATATGCGATATTAAGAAGGCTTATCCCAAGGTAGTTGGTGCAAATTGTGGGATCACATTTCTTCTGGATTGGGCAGAGCACACTGAGATTCCAATCGTTTGGAATGCATTCTTCCGACCATATTCTGCATAGGAGCTTATGAATGCATTTATGTAGAGCTTCGCCTCCATTCTTGAAGAGCTCAGAAGGTACGCCATCGGCTCCTGTGGCTTTGTAGTTTTTAAGCCGAGCTATAGCTTTCAAGACTTTGCTATGGTCGGGCAGCGGAACTTCAACGCTGTCGTCCACAGTTGGGGTTTCCGGGATATCATCTCTATTGGTGGGATTGTTTTCGTCATCGCCATTCAGAAGCCTAGAGAAGTGTTCCCTCCACATCATCAGTGTACTTTGGATATCTGTCACTAGATTCCCGTTTTTATCCTTGCAGGAAGAGGCCCCGGTCTTGAAACCATCGGCCAGGCGTCTTATTTTTTCGAAAAATTTTCGGACCTCATTCCTGTCACCATGCATCTCAATTTTTTCGCACTCACGCATTTCCGCTGCTCTTTTCTTTCGTCTGAAAATGCGCCTCTCTTCCCTCCTCTTCTCTTTGTAACGCTACTGTCCTTCATATATGATACAATATCTCCCAAGGAAGCCAAACAAATAGTGTTTGAAAATGTGTAAAATTTTTCGTTTTGGTTGGTGTTTTTAGATATAACTATAATTTTGAAATTACTTGGGCCTAGTGAACAGCCCGTTTTCGTCATCACGAAGTAAAGGATCTTGGGGCTTGTGTTAATATTGTAATATAAGATTTTTACGGGAAGTACTTCTCATATGAATTACAAAGTTTTTTTATGATAATTATTAAATTATCACTAATCCGTCGGAATAGAATTCTGAACTCAAAACTACCAAGTGTTCCAATATTAATGAAGAAATCTCGAGGAGAGTCTGTGGAATATGTAGCTTCCTATGATGATGTTAACGAATTTTTGGTTTCATGGAGAGATAATGAAGTTTTTAATTTGGTTTCAAACCATTGCGGCAAAAGTATTGAGATCATAGCTGAACGATTTGATAAGAAATTGTGTAAAAAAATATCCATTGAGTGTCCGAATATTGTTTCGCAATACAACGAATTTATGGGAGAAATCAATTTGTTCTACTCATTTATTCGACGCTACAAGATAAAAATACTCTGAAAAAGGGGTATATGAGAATTTTCTTATTGATAGATTAGTAATTGCATTGCTTTTGTATAATAAAGGGCTGCACAAATGCATTTGCTTCTTTGATTACACCAAGTACTTTAAGTTAAGCACATCACTTGTAGAATAATTCAGCAAAGAGATAGCGTAAGCGCGTTACTTGTTGCTCAGAGAACAATTAATATTTTAACTCACTCTCTCTCGGATCAAATGCATACGCAACTTTCTCTCGTCAATTATAAAAGTTATCGTCCGCTATCAGGGCAAATGAAAAAATAACTATATAGTTCTACCTTGTACTCCAAATACTTGCGTATGGTAAAATCAAAAGGCATTTTCAGTGTGCTTAACCAGTTACAATTATCAGTATATTCAGCTTAAATTGGGGGTCGGAGAGGGTTATTATGTATGACCGACCCCCATTACTTTTTTTAATAGGAACATTTTTTCCTTTGGGACCTATCCACTCCGACCCCTCCTTAGGTGGGTTCCCATACAAATTTTATGATTTTTGTATATTTTACCCTACACTTACACTTGAACAGGGTCCCAAAAGGAAAACATATTCCTCTTGCAAAAGTAATGGGGGTTGGTAATACATATTAACCCTCTCCTGCCCTCCCTTATAACCACACATGCAAAATGCAAAATGCATTTGTGCAGCCCTTTATTGTATAAGCGTGCGGAACAACAAAGTGGTAATCATGAAAACATAATATTTTCAAATATTCGTTTGAAAGTGGCAGAAAGTCTTTACAAAGTAGGAAAATTCTCCAGAAGAACTTCCGAATTATCAAAAACCTTTAAAAAAATGACGGAACATTCGAGAAGTTTCCCAATACCTCAAACAGAAGTTCGGCTGAACCATTTTGATCTCTGGCCACAATGAGGCAACAAGCGTTTAATACCCTAGACAGACATGTAGTACCAATTGTAGTATGGTATGGAAACTATATGTGTGTCACCAGTATTCCTTGTTTTTGTTCTAAAGCAAATGGAGTTCCGTACTACAATAGCATACAATGTACCATTGAAATTAAGTGGTGTTCTGAAATGTACTACAATGGATCGCACTGAACACAGCCAAAGCTTTAAGCTCTTCTGTCAAAATCATATGTTTTCGTTTATGATTTCCGACAGCATTAAAAAAAATATAAGTTAAGAATTGTCAACAATGGAAAAATCCATAAAAAAAAAATATATTGGAAACGCTGCTATCAAAAGCATCATTGAAGTGTGGGCAGATTTTAATCCCCAGTTGCGTGGAGTTCACAAAAATAGCCATATTTATTCGGCAATGTGCACGCAGCTCGCAAATGAGCACGGAGTTTCGCTGGCACCATCCGAGCTAAGGACAAGGATAAATAACTTGACAAAAAAGTACAGGTTTGTAAACAATTTAAGAAAATAAAGCCATTTGAGTTAATTTAAATCTTTTAGACAGGAACGGAAGACTATTAGCCCAAGTGGTGGGGCTCCGTCTAATTGGGAGTTCTACGAGAACATCCACCAAATAATTGGCAACTACAAGTCCAATTTTGCACATGAACTAGCAGACGAGAGCATCGAAATTGGTTTGTTTGAAACAGCAAATTTTTTATTTGAATATCAGAAGTGAAATATGTATATGTAAATCTTTTATTCCATAGTTTCGGACACATTGGACGCTTCTGTGACAGAGTTCACATTATCAAACGAAGACACGCAGGAAGAGACACCATCAACATCAGCGGCTGCAAGAAAAAGAAAAAATAAAGACGATTATTTCGAGCTTGCCAAGAAAGAGCAAAAGATGATGGAGGACTATCTCAACAAATCATTGCAACACGAAGAGAGAGCGCTTAATTTGATGGAGCAAACAAATGCACTTCTTATGGCTATGCTTGATAAAAATTAAAAACTAAGGACCGTATTGTTCACCTCTGGATATCTTTAACCAGTGCATATTTGCTGGTTTGCTGCTATCTGAAACTACAGAAAATCTAGTATTTTATACACTGGTTACCGATATCCAGAGGTGAACAATACGGCCCTAAGTTTGTAACAATTGAATTATAATTATTGATTTATAAATACACACCTTGAAAAAAATGTTTCATAATTGCTTGTCTAATGGCAATTCCGCTATTGCTTTCATGTCTGTCAGTGTGGCCCCTATGGGGTTGAATTCCGCTCTTTCCACGATTTGCTTGTTGAATCCATTGCTGATTGACACTGTCGTTTCTGTTGTTGCATATGTTATGGATAATGCAACAAGCTTTTATTACTATGTTGACATTTTTTATATTGACTTCCAGACCTCGACCAATTTGTCTGAAACGAGCCTTCAAATGCCCGAAAGCGTTTTCAACCACTCGCCGGCACGAAGAAATGCGTTTGTTGTATAGTTTTTCACTTTCGGGTTGATCAATAGAAAATGGAAATGGTTTCATAACATATTTAGACAGCTTGAATGCTGAGTCTCCTATTAGGAGTATTGGCACCTCAATGCCTTCGATTATTTTTGTATGTTCCTTAAATACCTGATTGTCTAAATGAAGCTTTTTTAAAGCCGACTGCTCAAAAATTGTCGAATCATTACTTCGTCCTGGAGTCCCAACATTGATATAAGTAAATCTGCATCTATAGTCAACCGATGCAAATAAAACCGTTGAGTACCATCCTTTGAAGTTGTAATAATCGCTTGCTTCGTCCTTCGAAGGCTTTATTTCGATGTGGCAACCATCTATGGCGCCATAACATTGAGGGAATCCTAAATGCTCAAAACCAGAGACTATTTCATTTACTTTCGTGTCACTCGGCGGATATGCATCGAACATTTTTAAAAACTATGCATATTTCTTTACAAACGTCTACAACTATTCCTCCAACCGTTGTGCGACCGATTCCAAAAAGACTGCCAACTGTTCTGTATTCTGCTGAAGATGCTAATGTATACAAAGCGACAGCAATTCGTTTTTGCAGAGGTATTGCGTTACGCCAGTAAGTATTCTTTTTGCGTACATTTTTTAATGCTTCCACTAAATAAAAGAATGTCTCCCTGCTCACTCGAAACGTATTTTTGAACTTTTCTTCAGTGAAAAGCTGGACATCGTTTTCCCAAAAATGAGAATCTTCCACCTTTGAATGAAAGGATGCTTTAAACGTTAAGATAAGCTGTTGTTCACTTACCATTGACCAGCAAGTACGGAATCCTCTCAAATTCCTTTTCTTTAAAGCAAGTCTTTTATATTGTTGACTCCTTCTGAATGCCCTAAGAGCTAGTAAAAAATATTTCTTCTTTTGCCTTTGGTAATGCAATATTTTTAAGTTATTTGCAAAAATGACTTTGATTGCATCCATTTTCTTGTTTTGTATTGACAAAGTTTTGCATCAGCTGATAAGTGTACAACGTAGTACAATACCACATGTCTGTCACTATGCTAGTACATGGTTTCTTGAGCTTTCATTGTAGTACACATTGTAGTACGGAAACCATATGTCTGTCTAGGGTATAACATACAAATTACCAGGTTGCAATAGATACACTCATATTAGCTGCTCAAAAGGTTAGACCAGAGTATGTTTTAATCAAAATAGAAATTGTTTTAAATGATCATCCCAACAGATCTGAGACAAATATTGATGCAACAGATTGTAATCAATAGACTTGCAGTTACGATAAGAAACAAAAACCGGAGTAGACAGACGACCAGAGAACGCAAATAAACTAAACGATACCCGAACCGATCGCTCAGAGGGTGATACAAAACCTTTATTTTTCATTCGTTTCATTCGTGAGAGCTACCGATACACGAAACTTTTCAGTGGAAGAGAGAAGTAAACGTAATTTTTATAATTTTTGCTATCGTGTCAGTATAGAAAACGAAACCAAATCAAACGTTTCATTAATGATCATTGGTATGCAAAAGGCATTGAACTCAAACTCCGTGGAAAGAGTCATCATGCGAATGATGCTTGCCTCTTCTATCGCGTTGACTTCGAATCTGATGTCAGAATTTTAAAATTCAAGATGGCTGATAGGGTTGCCACCCATTTTTTTATTATTACGAATTCGATGCTGGGGCGAACACTATGTAAAAATGGGTCGCTGAATCCGAATCCGTTGTCAGAATTTAAAAATTGTGAAATTTTTAACCCTTTAGGGTTGCCACCTAAATATGTGCTTTTTTAAGAGTTTTAAACATTATCCAACAGTTTTAGGGGGTCGCTGATTTCGAATCAGAAGTCAGAATCGCCCAATCGTTCTTTTGTTGTTTGAATCGTTTTTGGTTTTCCGCTTGAAAGATGCGGGATAAAAACAAATTAGGTGGCAAACCTTTCAGCCATCTTGAATTTAAACATTCTGACTTCAGATTCGAAATCAGCGACCCCCTAAAACTGTTGGATAATGTTTAACTCTTAAAAAAGCATATGTTTTTGTTGTTATCCGACGATCATTTAACGAATCGTTGTTTCGGTTTCGTTTGTGTCTCTTCGTTTTGTTTTGTTAATGGTTTCGGTAGTGACAGAAACCGAAAAAAAAAAACAGACGCCCAATCGTTCTTTTGTTGTTTGAATCGTTTTTGGTACGTTCGCTTGAAAGATCCGAACGTAACAAAATGGAACGATTCGTTTTTGTTTATTTGCGTTCTCTGCAGACGACAAGGCTTAAAATGAATGGAACAAAGGAGTAGACCATGGTCAGAAATAAATGACATTTTATTTATGATTTGAAGTTTATATCGTTTAATTTATTTAATGGACATTTAAAATATGTTGGTTCAATATTAATTAATATTAATTTAGTTTGCTTTATGTTGCCAAGTTCATAATAATAAATTGGTGTTTGCTCTAATCCAATCCATGGAAGATATGACGTTGGTATATACCATAACGGTACCAGAGTCACATTTAGGATTTGAAGTATATGACGCTACGCCAATAACGAAGTCACATATATACAGTGGGCCACCAGAATCCCCTGAACAGATACTAGCGTTTTCTGCATGTAAACATATTTGGCTGTCATCGATTTGTCTCTCAAAAAAACTTGCACAAAAACTATTGTCTAGCATATCATCAAAATGGTTCCATTGTGCGAAAGCAGGTCTAGAATGTTCGCTATTTGTAATACCCCATCCAGCCCCTGTCAATTTGGGGCTATACTCATCACATATCAAATCTCCGGTGTTTGACAGGTTGGCGATATTTATGTTCGCATTGATTTCTACTTCTGGAATTTTAAACACGGCAATATCGTTTTCATCACTTCCGTTGAGATTATAATCTTCATGAGTTTTCAAATTATTAGCAGTGACAACCTCAACAGTAACCTTTGATTCATTAACATTTTGCTGATTGGAGCCCATAAAAACATTACTCAGAATTGGCCTCTCACCACTGAAATGAATAATAAAAAAACACAAATTAGATAACAAGAATTAGAATTTGTAAGACAACGTACTTGTCCAACATACAATGGGCTGCAGTCAAAACCCACTCAGCACTAATTAAGGAACCGCTGCATAAGTTAACACCCTCCCTAAATTGTATTTCAAGGCGTACAAGAGATGTCATCTGTTGAGGTTCAACATCCTTGGAGTTAAACATACATACGTCCTCTTGCCACCACAGCTGGTGCTTTTATAGCTAAATTTTGGATGAACAAATGCCGAGTAGAAGAAAATTTAGCGTATACACAAATTATTTAATTAAAAGGTGGGTATTTTTATAAACCTGAGTAAATATTTTTGATGTTATTTTTTAATTCTAACAGAACTAGAAATATTTGCGCGCGTGTTTTAAAGAATTTTAATCCATATATGCTGCTACGTAAAGAGCGTGAAGAAATGTGTTTTAAATTGATAGCTAGACACCCATACGAAATATTAAAGGTAATAGTTCAATTTTTTCGCAAGCAAATATACAGTGAATCAAAAAAGTTTAGAAACAAACCAGTTTCTTTAAAGCATTGATTCAATTCGTACCCTTTTAACACAAAACTAAAATTTTTTCTACATATTTAATATTTCATATATATTTTTAAGGCAACATCAAAAGTTCAAACCAAAAAACCACTTTCTTATCACTACAAATGAAAAAAGAAACAAAAAGCTAAACATTTCATAGTCAAAAAAGTTTAGAAACATTTGTGCTTTTGATTGAACTTTGCATTGCTTCGTTAGAAAAAAGCTTTAAATTAACGGGATCTAAAGTCCTTAGCTATTAAGGTCAGTAATATGCGCATCAGTCACTAGCTTTTAACGTAGAATACGTTACACGGGGGTGTTAATCTGGATCACAAAATTTTGAGAAAATGTTTGTCACTTTCATTATAAGTTTTTAATACTTTATGCATGCATTGAAGAAAATTCAAGTATGGTCGTAACATATTTAATATGTCTTCTTTTGATTTGTATTTAAATAATCATATTGCTTCATATGATTTTTTTGATTCTATAAGTAAATCAAAATTGAACTCCTTCAAATTTTGTATTAATTTGCATATGCTTTGTATTTTATGTATTATAACATCATGTGTAAGAGCAGTACGATTATCTGTGTGTTCATCACAGAACCAGTGTGAGAAAGAGAAGAAGTATAATTACCAAGTAGCGAACGATGTGTACATACACAACATTGAAAAGCGAAGCAGAGAAACAAAATTGTGCTTACCCAGTTGGCCACGTCTTTAAGACATCCTCAATGTCTTACAGCCTTATTCATAAACACATTTTAGAGGCAGCGTAACTTTAAAAAGTCTTTAAACAAGAAAACGTTATTCATAAACATTTTTCGTAGTTCTTTAAGAGCTGCGTAACTTAAACGCCGAAATTGGCGTTTAAAGGTTACGTAAATACAACCATGAGTTTTGTTTGTCTTTTCTTTTAATATCAAATGCTCCATATGCGCCCTTTGCAGCATTTTTTTATGCGGCGGCCATTGTAAATCCATAGGAATTCTTAATTTTTGTAGAGATTTTCTATAGTTCAGACACAAACCTTACAATCATAAGCAGAAAATGAAAAAATGTTTATGAATAACAATGTTAGCAAGGTTGCATAGAAGCTGCGTAAAGCCTTAAACAGTGCGTAACTAAACAAGCGTTTAAAGGTTGTTTAAGGAAATCTATTGAATAAGGCTGTTAATGACTAACGTATTCTACGTCTGACCTATGCGCCCGTGTTATCTAACACAGGCTTGAGCTTTTTTTCGAATGGCAGTTTTTATGTTCAAAATGCAGTTTTTTTCTTCAGATTTAGCAGTTTTTTAAAAAAAAATCTGGCAACACTGTGTGCATGTGAAAAGTTATGCTCACAGAGAGCTCAGTGAGCTATGGAGTGCCCTGTAAGGGCTATGACTCTTATTCGAAGTTTTTGAACTTCGAAGTATTCGAAGCTTCGTTTCAAAACTTCGAAGAGGAAAAAAACTTCGGATTTACGAAGCTTCGAAGCTGGACTATTCGTTCAACATAATAGGCAGTAAAAAAATTCGAAGCTTCGAAGTTTTTACTCAAAAATATTTCATACATTTTTTGTGCATGTGTGATACACTTCGATATAAGAAAAAACATGAGATCCTGGGTGTGGAGCTATTATACTAAAAGTTCTTATGCTCAATCAGTGATTTGCAATGTATGCGAGCGAGTATTGCAGTCGCATGGATCCACGAGTTCATTTCGTGTGCATCTAAAGATGCATTCAATTTTTCTAGAAGAACTACAAAGAAAACACCAGCATGAAGAAAGGTAAGTTCACGGTGGGATGCTGTAAGGCCAAAGGTTCTAAGACCATATTGCCTTTATAACATTATTGTAATTATAAAAAATCAAAAATAATGTTTCATTTGCAGAATGTCATTTCTGGCTTTATAACCGTAGCGCTGATTATTTTTAATTTTTCAAGTGAAAGCCCAATTTGGCATTATTACTTTTGGCCTTATCTCTCCTAAATTAACATGTAGAACAGTGAAGAAATAAAAATTATTGGACAAGGGGCGTAGCATGGAACATACAATTCAAATTTTTGATGTCAAATAGCCTTTGAACTAAATGTCGTATAACAACGAACTAAGTATGGAACTGCTTTTGAGTGATGTCCTTCTACTAGAAAACTGGGACGGGCAATTTAAGAGGCTCAGCTCATACAAGCTAAATTTTTAAGATCGAATAGCTTTGGAAGTAGAAAGAAACTGAATCTCAGAATGGATCTTTTATTTGGTGATATCTTGCGTGTAGTAAAGCGTTTTATAGAAACCGTATTTTAGTACAGGGGTAGAAAACTACCCTTCTGGGCCAAAATGGGTTAAGTATATTTCAGAGAGCTTACGGTTATAAAACGCGTTCAATGTCGCATTAAAAACTGAATGAAACAAGTAGTAGCATTTTTTTCTGCATCTATGAATTACCCATTCATAAAGCAATCAAAAATTTTTTGTCAACTTAAAATAAATAAATATGTAGTAACACAATATGTTTTTTAAACTGTATAATTCGAATACTCGAAGAATTGAATTCTCCGAAGTTTTTCCTATTCGAATAGTAACATTTGAAGCTTCGCCTTAAAAACTTCGAAGTTCCGAAGTTTGCTTCGAAAAAACCGAACATGAACAGCCCTAGTGCCCTGCGCTGGTCTAAACCTATCAAACCATACTAAATTTATTGAAATTGGACTTGTACCTAAAAAGCCTTACGCCGGACAAAATTTGGGTTTGCGTAATATACATATAAGATAAGATGTAAAGGATAAAGGTATAATAAAGCAAAAAAAAAATTAATAATAAATCATCAAGAGGGTCCAAGGCGGTCGTATCGAGAATGAGAATATGTACAAAATATATATCGTTCTGTCTTGAAGCCAATGAAGTCTTGGCTTAACAAGTTGGTAATCCGACGATTTGGGTCGTATTTACCACACCAATTTCCTTGTATGAAAAGAAAATGGTTGCGAACGCAGGCACTAAGAAAAACTGGGTCTCATTGGCCACTCATATTAATATACATATAACACCTCGAAACGGAAATGTAGTACAAAGTATCAGAGTGTGAAATCGAGAACAGTGGTAGTTATCAAGGCAAACAAGGCCCGGTACGCCATACTGATAGTATATATAAAGGGTGATTTTTTTGAGGTTATGATTTTCATGCATTAGTATTTGACAGATCACGTGGGATTTCAGACATGGTGTCAAAGAGAAAGATGCTCAGTATGCTTTGACATTTCATCATGAATAGACTTACTAACGAGCAACGCTTGCAAATCATTGAATTTTATTACCAAAATCAGTGTTCGGTTCGAAATGTGTTTCGCGCTTTACGTCCGATTTATGGTCTACATAATCGACCAAGTGAGCAAACAATTAATGCGATTGTGACCAAGTTTCGCACTCAGTTTACTTTATTGGACATTAAACCAACCACACGCATGCGTACAGTGCGTACAGAAGAGAATATTGCGTCTGTTTCTGAGAGTGTTGCTGAAGACCGTGAAATGTCGATTCGTCGCCGTTCGCAGCAATTGGGTTTGTTTTATTCGACCACATGGAAGGTTTTACGCAAAGATCTTGGTGTAAAAACCGTATAAAATACAGCTCGTGCAAGAACTGAAGCCGAACGATCTGCCACAACGTCGAATTTTCAGTGAATGGGCCCTAGAAAAGTTGGCAGAAAATCCGCTTTTTTATCGACAAATTTTGTTCAGCGATGAGGCTCATTTCTGGTTGAATGGCTACGTAAATAAGCAAAATTGCCGCATTTGGAGTGAAGAGCAACCAGAAGCCGTTCAAGAACTTGCCATGCATCCCGAAAAATGCACTGTTTGGTGTGGTTTGTACGCTGGTGGAATCATTGGACCGTATTTTTTCAAAGATGCTGTTGGACGCAACGTTACGGTGAATGGTGATCGCTATCGTTCGATGCTAACAAACTTTTTGTTGCCAAAAATGGAAGAACTGAACTTGGTTGACATGTGGTTTCAACAAGATGGCGCTACATGCCACACATCTCGCAATTCTATGGCCATTTTGAGGGAAAACTTCGGAGAACAATTAATCTCAAGAAATGGACCGGTAAGTTGGCCACCAAGATCATGCGATTTGACGCCTTTAGACTATTTTTTGTGGGGCTACGTCAAGTCTAAAGTCTACAGAAATAAGCCAGCAACTATTCCAGCTTTGGAAGACAACATTTCCGAAGAAATTCGGGCTATTCCGGCCGAAATGCTCGAAAAAGTTGCCCAAAATTGGACTTTCCGAATGGACCACCTAAGACGCAGCCGCGGTCAACATTTAAATGAAATTATCTTCAAAAAGTAAATGTCATGGACCAATCTAACGTTTCAAATAAAGAACCGATGAGATTTTGCAAATTTTATGCGTTTTTTTTAAAAAAAAAGTTATCAGGCACTTAAAAAATCACTCTTTACAATATTATTCATTCTGTTATTCTAAAGCCGATGAAGACTTGATTCATCTTTTGTTTATCACAACAAGTTCCTAGCAAGCTAAGACAAAGGTAACGAAAGCAGGCACATAGACAAACTTGGTCTAATAAGCCACTTATATTAATATATGGGTCAATTGCATACAAAACGATCTTTTTTGTCCACGTTTTGTAACTCTGTTTTTAGGTAAAAACAAAAAGAAAAAACAAATAAAAAATGAGAAAGTGATCACTGAAGAATATTTATTGACAAAACATATATTTCAGAATCTTAAAATTTTTTGCATATTTGTATTGAAGAATATTATATTGCTCTCTCGTACTCGCTCAATACAAGAACATATGTCCCCAGTTACACTTTTTGATGAAAAACGTGAAAAAAAAGTTGAAAACAATGCAAAAATATAACAAATAATAACTGTTTTCTAATGATCGCATTTATTTCTTATGTTTTATTTTGTTGTTATTTTGTTAAATTCAAAGCATTTTAATCGCGAATTTGGCTTTCGATTTACATTTAGTCCCCGCGCATTGTGTTGAATGTCACTTTTTTTTACGCTTCGTTAGTTTTAATTAAGGTGTGGTATAGATGACAAGAAAGTTTTATTAAGAAAGTGCAGAGATTAATTCTCATGAAATTCTAAAAATTAAAACTATTAAATAATATTAAAAGAAATTTTTTAGTGTTTTCTCAGTTCATCATGATAAGTACGTGTAAAAATGTATTGAATGTCACGCGGAGTTTTATTAAAACAAAAATAGTAAATAAAAAAAATCTAAGCTTAAAATCATTGTTTCATAGGTTTTGATAAATTTCTTTTGTTTTCGTATATTTGCAAACTAAAATTCCCAAGAAAAAAAACTAAAAAGTTTCAAATGCACTGAACGTCACTTTTAAGATATATCACACCACCGGCTGAAGTATTCATTTTGTATTTCGTTTTTGTATATTTAAGAGTAGAATAGCAAAGTTAACGCCTGCTGAAACAGCACGAAGATATCGGGAAATATAAAGCTAGATAAGGAACGAAATGAAGAATATAAAAGAAAGTAAAAAGAATGGTACCTATGTAAGACTTTGACCTGATTTTTGCTTTTTGTTTTTACTAACTGATATCGCCCATTTCACATTGAAGTGATCAGTTGCACTGATTATCTCCGATTTCTCTCAAATATTTTTCTTGCATTGGTTTATTGATTTGAAAACCAAATTCGAAGTTATAAATTTTTAGAATAATTGTTCGCGGCCAAAATAGGGTCTATTTGGAGACAACGTAGCTCAAATCAACTTAAGACCGATTACCGGTAAGATAGTATCATTGGAAAATTTATTTCATCTTTTTTGAGGAAAAGTACAACATTTTTGAAAATACTGCAATAAGTTGACTCATTCTTAATTTGTTTGAGCTCAATACCATGCCAGCAACACGTGCTATAATTTTTGTATAATTTTTATTTTTTCACGTTTTTACGTTAGGTTATACCTCTCCAATGATATAAAATGAAGAAGTGGTTTTAATGGGTTTAGAAGTTATATTGTAAAACATGAAGTATTAATAAATTTTCAATTTACAAATTCAACTAGCTATTGACTTTTTTAATTTTTTGTAAAAAAATAGAGAAAAAAAAAGCTCAAGCCTGTGTTAGATAACACGGGCGCATAGGTCAGAAGTAGAATACGTTAGTCATTAACAGCCTTATTCAATAGATTTCCTTAAACAACCTTTAAACGCTTGTTTAGTTACGCACTGTTTAAGGCTTTACGCAGCTTCTATGCAACCTTGCTAACATTGTTATTCATAAACATTTTTTCATTTTCTGCTTATGATTGTAAGGTTTGTGTCTGAACTATAGAAAATCTCTACAAAAATTAAGAATTCCTATGGATTTACAATGGCCGCCGCATAAAAAAATGCTGCAAAGGGCGCATATGGAGCATTTGATATTAAAAGAAAAGACAAACAAAACTCATGGTTGTATTTACGTAACCTTTAAACGCCAATTTCGGCGTTTAAGTTACGCAGCTCTTAAAGAACTACGAAAAATGTTTATGAATAACGTTTTCTTGTTTAAAGACTTTTTAAAGTTACGCTGCCTCTAAAATGTGTTTATGAATAAGGCTGTAAGACATTGAGGATGTCTTAAAGACGTGGCCAACTGGGTAAGCACAATTTTGTTTCTCTGCTTCGCTTTTCAATGTTGTGTATGTACACATCGTTCGCTACTTGGTAATTATACTTCTTCTCTTTCTCACACTGGTTCTGTGATGAACACACAGATAATCGTACTGCTCTTACACATGATGTTATAATACATAAAATACAAAGCATATGCAAATTAATACAAAATTTGAAGGAGTTCAATTTTGATTTACTTATAGAATCAAAAAAATCATATGAAGCAATATGATTATTTAAATACAAATCAAAAGAAGACATATTAAATATGTTACGACCATACTTGAATTTTCTTCGATGCATGCATAAAGTATTAAAAACTTATAATGAAAGTGACAAACATTTTCTCAAAATTTTGTGCTCTAGATTAACACCCCCGTATAACGTATTCTACGTTAAAACGATTTGTTATGCATTTTCTTTAATTTTGTATTAAAAACAAAAAATAAAACAAATTCATTTGTATATAAAATTGTTGTTGTATTTAATATATAAAAAACTTTTGGTATTTTATTCACATTTCAGATTATTTTAAGATAATTAATTCGGGTATTTTTAATGTTTGTTTTTGTACATATATTAATATTTGCATTAGTTATACATATCACTATTAAATTTTCGTATCATTGTTGTTGAATTGTTCTTTTTTTTTTTAAAAAGGGTTGGAATTTCTAGTTGTCGCACTAATCTTGTCGCTTTTGCCAATCCAATCTTTCAAGTACTTATTTTCCTACAAGGATCCACAAGGCTTGCAGCCTTGTGGCTTGAAAAGAAAACACGCAAATTGGCGCAAATGAAGAAGTGAGTTTGGTTCATGTTCAATGTTCAATGCGTGAAGTTGGCTGAAGCTGCTGCTGAAGTTTAAAGCAGGTCTGCTTTAAAAAAGTAATTGAAACATAATGATGTTTTGGTAAAGAGAATTTATGAAAACTACATAAGATTTTATATTTTCATAAAAACTGCATTTTACCCTGAAAAACTGCATTAATAATGGAAAAACTGTATTTTTTTCAAAAAAACTGCCAACCTGCTCAGAGTTAAAAAAACTGCCATTTGCAGGCAAAACTGCCATTCTGGCAACACTCATGGTATAATAATACATGGTAGCATTGACAACTGCTTATTTTCTCTTCAACAGGAAAACATAAACTGTCAAAAACAGCTTTTTGTGTATATGCATCTGCAGCTGCTGTGGTTGTTGTTTTTTTTCACTTCAACGTTTTCAACATTGTTTGTGTTTTCATTTATTAACAATGGCCGACCAGCGAACGCTCTCTTTTTGAGTATATTTTTTGACAGAATATGTTTTCCCAAGCAACTGTGAATGCTACCTTGTATTATTATACCATGGGCAACACTGCATGCACACAAAGCTCACAACAGAAGAGAATATAATTCAGTCGTTCGCAGCCTGTGATGCCGTGATGGTCTGTATCGCTTTGCGCTGCATATTTTAGGTACACTCTTAAAAAAAACAACTTACTGATTTGTAGATTCATAGTAGTTATGCATATATTTCTTTATTTAATAGAATTTCATATTATTCGCATATATTAACGTTTCATATAATTTATCCATAAAACCTATTAATATTCTTTGCATTTTCATTTTTTTTTTCTTAAATAAATTAATTTTATGGAAGAAATAATGAAGAATACCGATGACTAAAAATAAAAACAAAGTAAAAAATAAAAACTAACAAATCTAACTTAATTATTTAAATATATCTAAATTGTGACAACTATTTCGCTCAGTGTGAGCGATTCGAGAGCGCACTAATACTAACATGACAAAATAAAATGTGGCTGTGTTAGAATGCCCAGCCCTGGTTAAGACCTGTAGATGTGCAAACTGAACTTTTTATTTCTTAAAAATTTATAGTTTTTTAATTTATAACGTATTAAAGTACGTTATACGTGCATATAATTGCTGTTGATATGTTGGTTTTTCTTTTATTAACAGAGCAGCTGAGAACGACGTTATCAAACTCAGAGCAAAACTATTCGCTGCTCACATTTCGCTCTCTTCTGTCTCTTCTTAATAGAGCGTCTGTCGTGGTATAATAATACAAGGTAGCATTGACAGTTGCTTGGGAAACCATCTCCTGTCAAAAAATATACTCAAAAAAAGAGCGCTCACAATTCGCCATTGAAAACACAAACAATGTTGAAAACGTTGAAGTGAAAAAAAAAACAAAAACCACAGCAGCTGCAAATTGATTAACACCACTGTTGCCAGATTGGGCGATTTATCGCCAATTGGGCGCTTTTTTTCTTGTTTTTGCGCTTAAATTTTTAGGAAATCGCCTGGCGATTTTTGTGAAAACCACGCTTTTTCATAAACTCATCTAATGTGTGTGGGAAAAATGTTTGGCAATATTTGTAAGTTGGTATTCATCTTTCTTTCCTTGCCACATTCTAATGCATTTGTGGAACGTATTTTCTCCGTCAACAGAATGAAATCAGATATGCTAACTTCAATCATTCGAGTAAAATGCTTCATGAAGGCTAAAAACTGTTGTTGCAAGTCGCTGCCAAAATCCGACGATATGATTTCAAAAATTAATAAATCAGTGTATGAACTAAACAATACTTCGAGAATTGACAAAACGGAGGAAGAGTCTAATATGGCTGAAGTATTTAACAGAATGGAACTACGTTTTTTGTAAAAAGTTTTTATTTTTAAAGTTGCATATTGAAAAATTCTAAATAGTTATAGCCTCTAAAAAAATGTTCTTTAACAATCAAAATTCTCGTATAAATGAAATATGAACATAAGAACTTTTATGTATATAATACTATTAACAGCTCTCAATATTATTTGAAAATTCATTATTTGTAAATTCATTGGGCGATATTTTTTTAAATCTCGCGCTTTTCTCAAAAAAGTTCTGGCAGCACTGATTTGCACAAAAAGCTGTTTTTGACGGGAGATGTTTTCTTGTATTATCTATTAGTCTGTACATTTTTAAACGTTCATACTTTAATTTACATTATATTACAACTGTACTTATTTTACTCTGTTTTTGTATTTGCATTTGAAATGAACTGAACTCTTTATATTAGTATTATTAGTATTAATATAATTGCATTATGAATTTTAATTTTAGTAAACAAAAAAATAAAAAAAAAAGTAACAGAACAGAACTCAAAATGGAGTTAATTACAAGAGAATTGGGAAGTGCATTAGAAAAGGGGGTGTGGCCCAATTTTCAATACATAATATACGTATGGAAGTAAAAGTCACACCTAAGAGCGACCTAAGAGCGATGTCCTGCTACTTGGAAACTGTAACAGACGGTGGACCATGAGCGTAGTGTCCGACTTAGGGCATAATAAAAGTTTTGAACTTACTTATTATTTTACAATACACTTGCTGGGTGTAGCAACGCGCATCGGGAATTGGGAATAGTATCGTATTAAAATAAAACTGAATTATTTTACAAGAAAAGACAAGATTCCACAACGACTAGGATTGAACAATTTTTTGTTTTTACTAGAATATCAAAAACTTTCATTTATTTTGTCTGTTTACACCACAAACAAGTTTATTTATTTTATTTATGTTAACGTAATTCATTGTATAAGTAAGATGAATCTTTTAAAGATGTACAAACATAATTTAATAGTGATTATTATAATATTTCAAATAAAACAAAAAATATTGGAGACATATCGCTCGTTTTCTTCAATAACGTCACAATCCAAAAAACATAAAAATTGAGTTAATTACACAGCAACATGCTACCTTGTATTATTATACCATGGTTTGTTGCTGCTGCTTCAAAGTTTCATTATTCAGAGAGAGTTTTTATATTCAAAATGTTGAATAGCTGCGTGCAGAATTCTTAAGCTGCAAAATAGAAGTGCATGAAATTTATGGTAAAAATTTAAGCTTAAATTGAAACGCCGTGCGATGCAAATTACATCGCTTTGAAGATGCGCATTGGTATGGGTTGAATGGCTTTTTTAGCATGTTTTTACGGCATTACATAGCGTTAGTGTATAATTTCGTCACTGAAATAAGACCTATGAAAATATTTTAACTTAATTTTATTTTATTTATTAAAAGTGATAAGAAGTATTTTTAATTCATTCCATAAACATAAATTTACATTTGAAAAGGTAAGGACTTATTAAAACCAATATCTTTCCAAAACAATTCACGTGATCGAATACGAGTTTTATATAACTGAGCTACAAATTGTGTTAATTAGCCGAAGTGCATTGCATAAAATGTATTTTCATACCATTTAATAATATGGTTAAATAAGTAGGGGATTTTCTCCGGTTATGAGCCATGTTTAATATTAAACGAAAGTTAATATTTTAAGCTTACTTTTCCCCAAAGAGACCCTATCGCTTTAGTTACAAGCAAAAAAATTATGAATGTTTGTCAAAATTTGAAAATATTGTGTAAAACCTTATTTTTTGCTTAAAAGAATTTGATCCTGGTTATGAACTACCCCAGAAAATCAGTTGGAAATCAAAAAACTTGATGTGAGATCGACACAAATGTAGAGACTATGAATGAATTTTATTTTTTTATTAAAAAAGGAACATTTCAAAGCAATCTAGAATAATAAAGAAAAACTATTGAAGCGCAATGCTTGCAGGTGTACAAGCTAGCACGTGCATCAACAGATTTGGAAAGTTTGTAACTAAAAATAACTAAAATGTATAAATAAACAAATAATTAACTAAAAACATTGCAATTTAATTTAATGACAATGCTTCATAAAAAATACTATATATCAAATTTTGTAAGCTGGCTCACAGCCGGGTACTGGAGTGGCCTGAGTAGCAATTTGTACATGACATTGCATTATTTTATGATATCTTATTCGTTCTTATCAGTTAATAATGGCTGTGTTCGAAAATGTAAAAAAATGCGCAAGATGCTTTTACAGTGGAAGCATTACGTTCTGAAATGCAAATCTGACAGCACTGCGTACGTCATGTGTTTTGTTATGTCAATTATACATCAGCAGTTGCGCATTTATTGCATCATTTTTTATTACACTGCGTACGCTTGCATTGTTTCGCGTTGCACTGTTGCAGGTTGCGCATTTTTCTGCATTTCCGAAAACAGCCAATATTGTCCTACAAGTCCCAATCTATATTTTAAGCAACAATACTGATGTTTTTTAGCGAGTCACGTCCAAGTCTACCGCTTTGAAAAAAAATTCAATATTACTTTCAATACCGTTTTTTTACAAGAGATATTTTGCCTTATATCAAACGACAGTCTATCCAGCGCGATGAAAAAACAAAAGTGACCTTATGAAAAGCGTTACCATTGACAGTACTAATCAGGGACCGTAACTGTTATGACTTTTTTCAAAAAAGTCAATTAATAATAGTTATTTTTTGACCGATTTTTTTTTGGTCAAAAATAAAAGTTAAAAAATTACTTTTATTTTTCCGGTCAAATATATAAGTTAAAATTTGACTTTTACTTTTTCGGTCAAAAATAACAGTTAAAATTTGACATTTATTTTCGAGTCAAATTCTCTGATGTGTAGTGATTCGACAAACAACAGTGATAGGGAACGCAATAAATTAACAGAGGAACGAAGGTAAGACAGATTAGAATGAATAGAATGTATAGATTTGTTATGATTTTCACTCTTAACAGAAAAATAAAAGTAAAATTTGAACTGTAATTTTTGACCGAAAAAGTAAAAGTCATAATTTGACTTTTATTCTTGAGTGAAAAAATTAAAGTCAAATTTTAACTGTTATTTTTGACCGAAAAATAAAAGTCAAATTTCAACTTTTATTTTTGACCAAAAAAAAAACGGTAAAAAATAACTATTTTTTGACTTTTTTAAAAAATGTCAAATAAATAAAAAGCTTTTAAGATTATTATTCCTTAGCTAACAAGCATCGCACTACTTTATTCAAATATTGAAAAGACACATTTTTCCCGCCTGACTTTTTGAATTGAAATTTCGAAAATAACAGTTATTTTCGGTCCCTGGTACTAACAGTAGAGTTATCGTTTCAACTTAATAAAAAAGGACAGTCTCACAACCGGGGATGGCTCACAACCGGAGACATTCCTCTACTCGGAAAAAGTGTAAACATTCAATTGATATAAAAGTTGAAGTTCGTTAATATTAAAATCATTATATACAGTGCTGCCGTATCTTAACCCTATCACACGGGGTGGAATCAACCCCAGCACTTCTTTAAAGCAATAATATGTTATGCAATTAATATGACATGGAAAAAATAAACCTATTAAAACGATAATTAGACAAATTTTTTACAAAAAATGCGTTACTTTATTTTAAGATACATCACGGGCAAAGCCGTGGAGGGTTGCTAGTAATACATAAAATACAAAGCATATGAAAATTAATACAAAATTTGAAGGAGTTAAATTTTGATTTACTTATAGAATCAAAAAAATTATATGTAGCAATATGATTATTTAAATACAAATCAAAAGAAGAAATATTAAATATGTTACGAGCATACTTGAATTTTCTTCAATGCATGCATAAAGTATTAAAAACTTATAATGAAAGTGACAAACATTTTCTCAAAATTTTGTGCTCCAGATTAACACTCCCGTATAACGTATTCTACGTTAAAAGTTGTTGACAAGTTTAAAGTTGAAAAGATCAATCATTTCAGAGAAATGTGAATTCCTGTTGTCTAAAATTTACAAAATAGTATACAAATAAGTATTTACAAAAATTGAAGGATATTAATAAATTTCTAGTAAACAAAACTACGTATACGAATTGAAAATCGTTAAATATCACCCACAATATCATCGTTCCGAAATAAATCAGGTGTTCCAGATGCGCATACGTTATTAGCGATGGTTTGTAGCGTATTTTCATTGAATATTTTTATTGGGTTTCCGCTTTTGCATTTCGTCACCAAAACAGATCCACTTCTTGTGAAGATAGAGAACAGTTGCTGGTGGTGTTTCATGCGAACAGCTAGTTGGAAAATAGAAAGATTTCTTTGGGTCAGGCTCTCGTTCAATATATGTTTTTGTCGGAATCCAACCCAACATCGCGGAGACGGAGTTGCCTATTGTGTCTTTTACGAAAGTTTCCAATTGATTTAAGTATTAGATTCCTGTCCTAGGATGATTTGAATTTTAAAAAATGATTGGACTATCACTATGATTGTTGCGGGGACGAAGACGAAAGATGGATTTAAGAGCGGGTGGTTTACACTCGATAGTGTTAAAAAGGCGAAGGAAACTCATTGTCAAATTCTCATCGTTGAGTTGTGGTATACCAAAGAGAACTGCATCAGCTGAAAGGTTGTTTTTTTCCAGTTCGTCGCATCTACTGCTTACTCTCATTAACTCATCGTTAAGAGCGGCAACTTCGCTAGCATGGGTTTGATGCAGTGTTGCCAGAGAGACGAACTGAAATTTACCACTTTTTGGGAAAACATTTATCACTTTCGGAGAAAATTTACCTTTCCCCAAAATAAAAATATTAAAAAAATTTTAAGTGATTAACAATCGTTATATATTTTGTTAGTATACATTAGAGTGGAACGAATTTTTAACCTCATGGGCTTCATATATTTTTGAAAACTACGAGTAAAAAAAATAAATTTCTGCATCTTTAGTTTTTTTCTGCGACATAACTTTTGACTGCGCCCGAGGGTTTATATATTTCATGCCAAACTTATTTTTTTTTTTTTTTTTTAATCCAAAGCTTAGTTTAAAAATTAGTTCCTAAGTTTTTGATACAAACCTCTTCATTAACGCATAAATGATAACTTGTCAAGAGATCCCTATGATACCATGTATGCGTTTGAAGATATTTAGGATCAGAGATCACCGAAATCGGTCATTCGCTTATATCTCCGCTTCTCTTTGTATGACAGAAAATATGCTCAGAACAAAATTGTAGATCAGACAATTCTCTACAAAAATGCCCTTAACAGTTTTAACATAAAATAAAAAGTTTCCACGCTATGCGACTAGATATGTTTGAATAACGTAAAGTAGAAATTTCATATTAACTTTTAGCAGAGTGGAGATATAAGCAAATGACCGATTTTGGTGATCTTTGAACCTGAATATCTTCTAGCGCATACATGAAAAGTTGTTATTAATGAGTAAATGAAGAGGTTTGTATCAAAAAAATTAGCTCTTAATTGGATTTCAGAAAAAAAAGTCTGACAATGAAATATATAAACCCTTAGGCGCAGTCAAAAGTTATGCAGTAGAAAAAACTAAAGATGTAGAAATTAATTTTTTTAAGCGTAGTTTTCAAAAATATATGAAGCCCATGAAGATTTTTTACTTCCATACATTTCGTTCCACTCTAGTATACATATATTTATAAAAAAAAACAACAAAAACATGAAAATATAACATTTGTACCATTCACACACCCAAAAGCAACCCGGAACCGACAACCGCTCTTATTCTGGACATGTTCTCAGCGGATTTTTCCGAGAGAGGATCACCAACCGACACCCGCTTTGGTTCTGTTCAGGCTCCTAAGCTGCGTGTAGGTATGTTCAGAAAGGTAACAGCCAATAACTCAAGAAATGAACAAGTCCTTACAAATTAATTTTTTCGCAAAATTTACCACTTTTGGTCAAAAATTACTTTTTTTACCTCTGCCCAAAAAATGAGTAAAAAATTACCTCAATTATGGAAATTTACCTCAATGTGGCAGCACTGGTTTGATGTTTTTCATTTGTTTCCACTTCCATCTTCTCCATACGTAACTGCAACGTGTTGAGTGATATTTCAAGTTGAGTGAAACGTAGATCAATTTGAGCTATCTGCTGCGTTACTTCGCTTCTTAGGTTGTTAATCTCTGTTGTCATGCGACTCATGATGGCATTCGTGTGTTTTTTGAGTTCTGCAGTAAGCTCTTGTATTGTAAGAGTGGGTGGTCCGGCTAATACGCTCTTTGAGCTGGGTGTAGGGGTGGAATTCAGATTTGGAGCAGTGTTGCCAGATTGAGGTAAACTTACCTAATTGAGGTAATGTTTAACTCATTTTTTGGGCAGAGGCAAAAAAGGTAATTTTTGACCAAAAGTGGTAAATTTTGTGGAAATAAAATTTTTTTTTAAACTTGTTAATTTTTCGAGTGGCGTCCGTGGCGTAGTTGTTTAAAGTGCATGGCCTCTATGACAACGAATCTGGAGACCCGGGTTCGAACCCCAGCAGTGACAGAAAATAATTTGAATTAAAATAATTTTTCTGTACAGCCGCCACCTCTCTGCAGACAATGACAAACCTCAGAGAGTAATGAAAATGCCATGTAAAGCTAATTGAGAATAAGAACATTCCGTTCATCGCCGTTCGGAGTCGGCGTTAAACCTGTATGTCCGGTTCTCGGTCAATTGTGTACAAACTTAATAACACGCACAACACAATTGATCATAAGAAGCTAGGCCAAAGTCCTTTCAAGGACTGAAATGGCCAGATATTTTTGTTTTTTTTTATTTTAATTTTTTGAGTTATTGGTAATACTGTTACCTCACTGAACATTCTCACAAGTAGTTTAATATTCTTGTGAATCATTCTATGTAACAAAAAAAATCTGAATTATCCATTTTTAGCTGCTGAACAAAGACCCCTTTACATTGGTCAATAATTGAAAGCAATTTTTCGAGTTTGTAGGCTAATTGCGGCGAATTGGCTGAGTAGTACGCATGTGTTGTATCATCAACTTTTTCGGTTCAAAAGAGAACCAATGTAAAAGGGGTAAAAGCAACAAGTGAATTAAATTAAAAAATGGCGAAACAAAATAGTTTATACACGTCAAGAGTTGACTGTTAGCTTGTTGATGAGAGATAAATTATACATATATTTTATATGATGATATGATTTTATATAATTTATATGCAAACAAAAAAATTATAACGGTTGTTTATCATTTAGAAATTTTTTATTTTATTTTTTATTTCAGGAAAAGGTAAATTTTCTCCGAAAGTGGTAAATTTTTTCCCAAATAGTGGTAAATTTCAGTTCGTCTCTCTGGCAACACTGCTTTGGAGTTGAAAGTGATGGTCCCGTAACTGAGCAAATTGGTTTTTTTGATCTCGTGTTCATAACATTGGGTGCGTTCTGGAAACTTAACATGTTGTATGTGTCACTTTACGCTACTTTTGTGTGTCTTCTGAACGGTGAGTTACATTTTCTGTCAACACAGTTACAAAAACTTACAAACTTGTGCGCAAAAAATTAAATATTAAAAATATGAATTTAGAGGTAATTAATATTTGTGTTATAGACGTGTAGAAAGCTTTGTTTGTTCTGTTGGTGGTTTGTTACACATTTTAGTAGACACGAACGATTTAAATTTATTCGAAGTTGCCCAAAAATGCATAAAACACATTTTAACCAATATTTGAGCTTAATTTACCACTTTGCAGCATCACGTGCATCTCTTCTGTATCGGTTATTTGATACGCACAGTTGCCAAGTGTATAAACAACTGTTATCATATTACTTCTACTCATTTCTTTAATTAAAAGTAGTAATTAATTATAATTTTGATAAATTTGTCCTTATTTTACCTAATTTTGTGTTATTTGACGTTTTGTACAATAGAAGCGCTTTCACTTTCAAACATGTCAAACTTGAACATGTAATTGAAAACTACAACATGTTGAGTAAATGTAGCGGAAAAATATAGCGTGGCGAAGCATAGACACATGTTGTGAGTAGCGGAAACTGATACTTGTCGTTCAGAAGACTTTTACTCAACAGTTGCACAACAGTTGCACAAAATTGAGTTTCCAGAACGCACCCATTAACACTCATTTCAGCGCTTGCGGTATTCACTCTCTCAGTAGAACACAAAATATAAACAAACACTCAAAAAATATCACTCGGTGGAAATCAAAATATAAAAAACACTCAAAAGTCAAAGCAAATACAGCTGATGTTATTATTGCAATGTTCAAAAGTTTGAAGTCGATTTGAAAAAAAAAGATCTATGCCTAGCAGAGGTTGCGGCCACTCTAGCGTAGCTAGTTACCCCACGTCGAGAAAACGAACGCTCAAAGCGCCTCCACGCGTTTTTCGGCAGACGTCATTCCTTGTATCAATTTCAAAGGGTTTAACCTCTAATTTCCCTACTAGTAAATTTTGTTAAATTTTCTTTTTGAATCATTAAAAAAATGGTTTCATCTAAATTAAATTCGGTCTAGCTAATTCAAATTCCACATTCTTTGGCTTTAGGTTAACAATGACATAACCTTCTTCATTTATGCAAAATTAATATAGTTACATCAATATTTTTCAAAATTAAAGATGCGGTATGTATGAACGGTATGCCGTTAATAAGATAGGTAAATAGACTGGGTCAGTATGGAAGTTTCTCAGATAGGAACTGAGATATTTTCGAAATCCCTCATGTCTATGGAATCAATTTCCTGGCGAATCGAATCAGAAGGTTGTATATATGCTTGCGAAAAAATTGAACTATTACCTTTAATATTTCGTATGGGTGTCTAGCTATCAATTTAAAACACATTTCTTCACGCTCTTTACGTAACAGCATATATGGATTAAAATTCTTTAAAACACGCGCGCAAATATTTCTAGTTCTGTTAGAATTAAAAAATAACATCAAAAATATTTACTCAGGTTTATAAAAATACCCACCTTTTAGTTAAATAATTTGTGTATACGCTAAATTTTCTTCTACTCGGCATTTGTTCATCCAAAATTTAGCTATAAAAGCTCGCAAATTATCATGCAAATCATAAGTTAAAATAAATTTAAACAGTGTACATTATGAAGCTATTAATCGTCTTGGTATTGGCCTTGGTTTTGGCTAACACAGCACCAGCTGTGGTGGCAAGAGGACGTATGTTTAACTCCAAGGATGTTGAACCTCAACAGATGACATCTCTTGTACGCCTTGAAATACAATTTAGGGAGGGTGTTAGCTTATGCAGCGGTACCTTAATTAGTGCTGAGTGGGTTTTGACTGCAGCCCATTGTATGTTGGACAAGTACGTTGTCTTACAAATTCTAATTCTTGTTATCTGATTTGTGTTTTTTTATTATTCATTTCAGTGGTGAGAGGCCAATTCTGATTAATGTTTTTATGGGCTCCAATCAGCAAAATGTTAATGAATCAAATGTTACTGTTGAGGTTGTCACTGCTAATAATTTGAAAACTCATGAAGATTATAATCTCAACGGAAGTGATGAAAACGATATTGCCGTGTTTAAAATTCCAGAAGTAGAAATCAATGCGAACATAAATATCGCCAACCTGTCAAACACCGGAGATTTGATATGTGATGAGTATAGCCCCAAATTGACAGGGGCTGGATGGGGTATTACAAATAGCGAACATTCTAGACCTGCTTTCGCACAATGGAACCATTTTGATGATATGCTAGACAATAGTTTTTGTGCAAGTTTTTTTGAGAGACAAATCGATGACAGCCAAATATGTTTACATGCAGAAAACGCTAGTATCTGTTCAGGGGATTCTGGTGGCCCACTGTATATATGTGGCTTCGTTATTGGCGTAGCGTCATATACTTCAAATCCTAATTGTGAGTCTGGTACCGTTATGGTATATACCAACGTCATATCTTCCATGGATTGGATTAGAGCAAACACCAATTTATTATTATGAACTTGGCAACATAAAGCAAACTAAATTAATATTAATTAATATTGAACCAACATATTTTAAATGTCCATTAAATAAATTAAACGATATAAACTTTAAATCATAAATAAAATGTCATTTATTTCTGACCATGGTCTACTCCTTTGTTCCATTCATTTTAAGCCTTGTCGTCTGCAGAGAACGCAAATAAACAAAAACGAATCGTTCCATTTTGTTACGTTCGGATCTTTCAAGCGAACGAACCAAAAACGATTCAAACAACAAAAGAACGATTGGGCGTCTGTTTTATTTTTCGGTTTCTGTCACTACCGAAACCATTAACAAAACAAAACGAAGAGACACAAACGAAACCGAAACAACGATTCGTTAAATGATCGTCGGATAACAACAAAAAAATATGCTTTTTTAAGAGTTTTAAACATTATCCAACAGTTTTAGGGGGTCGCTGATTTCGAATCAGAAGTCAGAATGTTAAAATTCAAGATGGCTGATAGGGTTTCCACCTAATTTGTTTTTATCCCGCATCTTTCAAGCGGAGACCCAAAAACGATTCAAACAACAAAAGAACGATTGGGCGTCTGTTTTGTTTTTCGATTTCTGTCACTACCGAAACCATTCACAAAACAAAACGAAGAGACACAAACGAAACCGAAACAACGATTCGTTAAATGATCGTCGGATAATAACAAAAACATATGCTTTTTTAAGAGTTTTAAACATTATCCAACAGTTTTAGGGGGTCGCTGATTTCGAATCTGAAGTCAAAATGTTAAAATTCAAGATGGCTGATAGGGTTGCCACCTAATTTTTTTTTATCCCGATTCAAACAACAAAAGAACGATTGGGCGATTCTGACTTCAGATTCGAAATCAGCGACCCCCTTAAACTGTTGGATAATGTTTAAAACTCTTAAAAAAGCACATATTTAGGTGGCAACCCAAAAGGGTAAAAAATTTCAAAATTTTGAAATTCTGACAACGGATTCGGATTGCGACCCATTTTTACCTAGTGTTCGCCCCAGCATCGAATTCGTAATAATAAAAAAAAAATGGGTGGCAGCCCTATCAGCCATCTTGAATTTTAAAATTCTGACATCAGATTCGAAGTCAACGCGATAGAAGAGGCAAGCATCATTCGCATGATAACTCTTTCCACGGAGTTTGAGTTCAATGCCTTTTGCATACCAATGATCATTAATGAAACGTTTGATTTGGTTTCGTTTTCTATACTGACACGATAGCAAAAATTATAAAAATTACGTTTACTTCTCTCTTCCACTGAAAAGTTTCGTGTATCGGTAGCTCTCACGAATGAAACGAATGAAAAATAAAGGTTTTGTATCACCCTCTGAGCGATCGGTTCGGATATCGTTTAGTTTATTTGCGTTCTCTGGTCGTCTGTCTACTCCGGTTTTTGTTTCTTATCGTAACTGCAAGTCTATTGATTACAATCTGTTGCATCAATATTTGTCTCAGATCTTTTGGGATGATCATTTAAAACAATTTCTATTTTGATTAAAACATACTCTGGTCTAACCTTTTGAGCAGCTAACATGAGTGTATCTATTGCACCCTGGTAATTTGTATGTTAAACGCTTGTTGCCTCATTGTGGCCAGAGATCAAAATGGTTCAGCCGAACTTCTGTTTGAGGTATTGGGAAACTTCTCGAATGTTTCGTCATTTTTTTAAAGGTTTTTGATAGTTCGGAAGTTCTTCTGGAGAATTTTCCTACTTTGTAAAGACTTTCTGCCACTTTCAAACGAATATTTGAAAATATTATGTTTTTATGATTACCACTTTGTTGTTCCGCACGCTTATACAATAAAGGGCTGCACAAATGCATTTGAATCGCTTTACAAATCATTTGTGTGGTGCGCAATTACTTTCGCTCTTTTGCTCTCAATTGCGGATAGCGTTGGCGTGAGCGCAAATACTTGGTAGTGTGCGTAAATAAAAAACAAGTTGAAGGCAAAACAAATGAGTTCAGCTCGTTCAGCAGACTTAGAGCCCGAACAGAACCAAAGCGGCTGTCGGTTGTCGGATGCGCTGTGCAACAAAATACATGAAAATATATGCAGCCACCAAAATTTAAATGGCCGTAGAAATCCGCGACGGAAAAACGCCAGAATAGAATCAATTCTATTTTTTCTCCGACGGCTGGCGGATCTCTCTTTGAGTGGCGTAAGTGTTGCCATATTTTAGCTAAGAATTGGATGTGTTCAGTGCTATTTTCTTAGTTTTTACCATGAGCTGACGTTTTGCTTTGTGTGTTTGTGTTGCATTCTATGAGCTGGCATTTCGTTTTGTGTGTGTGTGTGTTGAATTTGTACCATTTACACAACGAAAAGCAACGCTGATTCGACAACCGCTCCTATTCTGGACGTGTTCTCAGCGGATTTCTCCGAGAGAGGTCCGCCAACCGACAGCCGCTTTGGTTCTGTTCGGGCTCATGGTATAATAATACATGGTAGCATTGACAGTTGCTTGGGAAATCATAGACTGTCAAAAAATATACTCATAAATGCTACCATGTATTATTATACCATGGTTCGGGCTCTTAAAGTCAACAGTTGTGCAAAAGTTCTGTCTGCAGAACGCAGCCATTGACTCTCACTCAATATTTTTGTAAATAAAAATAACTTGCAAGAGGAGTACAAGTAAGCAAGTAGTATAAGTATTTGAGTATTTTAGAAGATAAATTTTCATTGCATGTGTGGTTATAAGGGAGGGCAGGAGAGGGTTAATATGTATTACCAACCCCCATTACTTTTGCAAGAGGAATATGTTTTCCTTTTGGGACCCTGTTCAAGTGTAAGTGTCGGGTATAAATAAACAAAAATCATAAAATTTGTATGAGAACCCACCTAAGGAGGGGTCGGAGTGGATAGGTCCCAAAGGAAAAAAATGTTCCTATTAAAAAAAGTAATGGGGTCGGTCATACGTAATAACCCTCTCCTACCCCCCATTTAAGCTGAAAATACTGATAATTGTAACTGGTTAAGCACATTGAATATGCCTTTTGATTTTAACATACGCAAGTATTTGGAGTACAAGGTAGAACTATATAGTTATTTTTTCATTTGCCCTGATAGCGGACGATAACTTTTATAATTGACGAGAGAAAGTTTCGTATGCATTTGATCCGATAGAGAGTGAGTTAAAATATTAATTGTTCTCTGAGCAACAAGTAACGCGCTTACGCTATCTCTTTGCTGAATTATTCTACAAGTGATGTGCTTAACTTAAAGTACTTGGTGTAATCAAAGAAGCAAATGCATTTGTGCAGCCCTTTATTATACAAAAGCAATGCAATTACTAATCTATCAATAAGAAAATTCTCATATACCCCTTTTTCAGAGTATTTTTATCTTGTAGCGTCGAATAAATGAGTAGAACAAATTGATTTCTCCCATAAATTCGTTGTATTGCGAAACAATATTCGGACACTCAATGGATATTTTTTTACACAATTTCTTATCAAATCGTTCAGCTATGATCTCAATACTTTTGCCGCAATGGTTTGAAATCAAATTAAAAACTTCATTATCTCTCCATGAAACCAAAAATACGTTAACATCATCATAGGAAGCTACATATTCCACAGACTCTCCTCGAGATTTCTTCATTAATATTGGAACACTTGGTAGTTTTGAGTTCAGAAACTACCGACGGATTCTATTCCGACGGATTAGTGATGATTTAATAATTATCATAAATGATTCGTGATGACGAAAACGGGCTGTTCACTGCAAGGATAAAAACGGGAATCTAGTGACAGATATCCAAAGTACACTGATGATGTGGAGGGAACACTTCTCTAGGCTTCTGAATGGCGATGACGACAACAATCCCACCAATAGAGATGATATCCCGGAAACCCCAACTGTGGACGACAGCGTTGAAGTTCCGCTGCCCGACCATAGTAAAGTCTTGGAAGCTATAGCTCGGCTTAAAAACTACAAAGCCACAGGAGCCGATGGCGTACCTTCTGAGCTCTTCAAGAATGGAAGCGAAGCTCTACTTAAATCCATTCATAAGCTCCTATGCAGAATTTGGTCGGAAGAATGCATTCCAAACGATTGGAATCTCAGTGTGCTCTGCCCAATCCACAAGAAAGGCGATCCCACAATTTGCACCAACTACCTTGGGATAAGCCTTCTTAATATCGCATATAAGGTCCTGTCGAGCTTATTATGTGAAATACTAAAGCCCATCGTAAACCAGCTGATTGGACCTTATCAGTGTGGCTTCAGACCTGGCAAATCCGCCATAGACCAGCTATTTACGCTACGGCAAATCTTGGAAAAGACCCTAGAAAAACAAATCGACACACACCATCTTTTTGTCGATTACAAAGCTGCCTTCGACAGTCCAATAAGGAATCATCTTTATTCCACCATGTCTGAATTTCGTATTCCTGCAAAGCTCATCCGCCTTTGCAGAATGACACTGAGCAAAACCAGCAGCACAGTTAAAATCGGGAAGGACCTCACTCCTCCATTCGATACCAAACGAGGTTTCAGACAAGGTAATTCCTTATCGTGCGACTTTTTCACCTAATGATGGAGAAGATCATCCGAGCTGCTGATTTGAGACGCAGTGGCACGATATTCTACAAAAGTATTATGCTGCTGGCGTATGCTGATGATATCGATATCATTGGCCATAATACGCGTGAAGTCAGCGCAGCATTCTCCAGGTTAGCGAAAGATTCGAGTCGAATGGGTCCTGTAGTGAACGCAGATAAGACGAAATACCTCGTGTCAACAAATAAACAGTCCCAGCGTCTAGGAAACCTCATTACTGTTGGCAACATCTCCTTCGAGGTTGTTAAGGACTTCGTCTGTCTGGGATCGAGCATTAACTCTTTCAACGATGTCAGTATTGAGATAAAACGAAGTATAACTGATGACAGTAGGTGTTACTTTGGGTTGAGTAGGCAATTGAGAAGCAGAGCGCTCTCTCGACGAACAAAACTGACTCTCTATAACATAAGTCACTAATCATGCCCGTCCTATTATATGCAGCACAAACCTGAACGTTGAGCAGTTCTGATGAAAATACTTTGGGAGCTTTCGAGAGAAAGATCCAATCTGTGGCAATGGCGAGTACCGAATTCGATGGAACCACGAGCTGTATGAGCTGTACACTGACATCGACATATTAAAGCGCATTAAAATCGAGCTGCTTCGCTGGCTAGGTCATGTTGAGCGAATGGAAAACAACGCTCTAGCGAAAAAAAAATATATGACTAATGTGCCCAGTGGTGGTCAACGCAGAAGAGGACGTCCACATTTTCGTTGGAAGGATCATGTTTTGTATAACCTGACTACACTTGTTGTTTTCAACTGGCGCCAGCAAACGCTAAACAGAAATGGCTGGTGCAATTTGTTATACGAGGCCGAAACCAACCAACGGTTGTATGCGCCAGATAACTGAACTGAACTGAACTGAACTGATATGAAGAGACACTGCTATCGGTTTATTTTTGGTTGACCACGTCCTTTTTTAGTAGAAATTATATTTTCAACCACAACCTTACTCTGGGTGTTAGTGGTGGTAATGGACATCGAGGAGCGAGATCTTTTAGTATTTTCTGCTTCTTGTCATTTTGATGAGGAAATATCGTCGAGTTGAGCAGTTGATAGCGTTGTGCGTTAACATGTCTGAGAATGTGCTGTATAAATTAAAATAAATTAAATTAATAAAAAATCTTCTTCCCACGCACTAATAAGACATAAAATATTTTCGTGATTCAAGTCTTGTTTCAGGTTCTAGAATCAATTGTTTTTATTCTTGTTTCAAGCAATCATTTCCTTTACTCAATTTTGGAAATAAATAGTCATTATAAATTTATTTTTCTTAATTTTAGCTTTTTGTGCTTGATTTGATCAAATGCAACTTAATTTTAAATTTTCTTAGATCAAGCAAAATATTTGCTCAATATAAGAATATTATTTCGCTTCGTGTAGTAACTGTCACAACATAGCTCTCAAGTCGTTTTTTGTTTAAAAAAAATCGCGTATGGATGCATCGATCTATATCGATTAAAATTTGTGTGGCTACTTTTGATTCAGTTAACTTCTTTGCATATGACACTTGGAAAAAAAGCACAAGTGTACCAAATATTTTCTAACTAGTGCCTACAGAACCAAAAATGTTTCACACCAGAAATGTTATCATTTCTGATATGTATGTATCTCTGTGATGTCATCAATACTGTTGAGTGCATACTTCCGCTAAATAGTTGAATACAAGAAACATATCTACAATTCAAAAAAAATTGTAAATGTTACTTTTACACATGACTTTATTTATTTAAATACCTTTTCAAAAATGTTAATGTTACATCGATCATGTTAATTTTTCATATTGCATATTCTAGGAGTTCCATACATATGGCGTATTCTCGTACTTCCATATGGTATTGTTAATCCATGACAAATAGGAGTATACGCGAGTGTGACCAGATGGTTCTTCACCATTACAAATTGGTGATACTCCGTATGATACCAAACCAATTTGTTGTTCAATCGAATTATGAATGATGGTCACTGGGCTACCAGAGTCTCCTTTGCAGGTATTTGTGCCTTTTTCCCAGGTACAAAATTGACTAGGTAAAAAAGTTTCGTTGAACTTACTTTTGCATATGCTGTCATCTATGTGGGAAGGGAGTCAGACGGACATGGACGGAAGACAAGGAATGGACGTCAATACTAACGCTGACTGACAGGGAAATCACTTGCTTACTACTATATGAAACACTTTATTGAAATGTACTGTATCTACCGAACAAATTTATGATCAATGTTGTTAATAAAACCTCAAAATATTTGTGAACAAAAAATGTATAAAATAAATTTACTTTGGAAAATTTGTCGAAAAGAAATGTAGTTTGAAAAATAAAATATTGTAAAAAAAAATTATAAAATTCGAAATAAAACAAAATTTGAATAGAAAATACAAAAACCAATGCATCTTTAATCCTACATGGGGGCTCGGACCGGTACAAAAACCAAGCCATATGCAGATACGGAAAAGAGAAGTTTGATGGAAAAGGCTGCGCAAAAATTTTGAAGATTGAATTTTGGATGAACAAAAGAAGTTTAAGGAGCTGACCGAGAATTATCGAGAAGAAAAAAAAAAAAAAAAAAGGAGAAATAAGAAATCAAGCAGATCGAACAAAGAATTAAAACGCGGAAAAAACTTTGGTGAGTGAGAATACTAGTTAATCCATCCAGTTGCAGCAGATAACCAAGGAATTGAGAACATTTACTTTTCTTGCCTAAATCTACTTCAATAAATAAAACTATACTAAGAATTATTATTTAACACACACTTTATTTAATTAAAACAATACATTATTATTATTTTAATTAAAACATAATCAAATTAATCTAATTCAATATAATTTTACAAAATTCCTTTTAATAAATTTCCAAATAATTGTTTCTTTTTTGCATTTTAAATAAATTCATACATACCTCAAGTTAATTATACCTATTTTCCTTATAATATTAATCATTCACTCCTATTAATCATCATTTTATTTGACTTATTTATACTTTACCTTGTATTGTTATTTATTAATCCATTGTTAAGATAGTAAGAGATGGAGACACAGACTATTTTAGCTTTAACAGTTGACCAATTACGAACGAAGTTAAGGGATTTGGGATTAGATTCAAGTGGGTTGAAAACAGTTCTACAAGACAGACTTCTTTCCCACTTTGGCTTATCCACAGTAGAAATGAGTAGTATAGATTCACCACGTTCTGAATATGGAGATGTTGCAACAGGTCCTTTGAGAGAAATGGTAATTGAAAGAACATATTTTACTTTAAAAGATATCCAAGATAGTGTATCGTCATATTCTGGAACCGATTCACCTGAAATCAATCAGTGGATTACAGAATTCGAGGAAAACGCATTGACTGTAAATTGGAATGATTTGCAGAAGTTTATTTATGCAAAACAGTTATTGGTAGGAGCAGCAAAATTATTTATTCGAAGCCAGTCAGGTATTCATAACTGGGTATCCTTAAAGAAATCATTATTAGAAGAGTTTGGAACTAATTTATCATCAGCGGAAGTTCATCGCCGTCTTCGAAATCGACGGAAACAGCAAAACGAAACTTTGCGCGAATATTTGTATTCATTGATGGAACTTGGAAAATCGATTAATATTGATGATGAAAGCTTAGTAGAATATTTTTGTGAGGGTATTCCAGACTCCAGATCTAACAAAACGGTACTGTATCAATCAAGAACACTAAACGAATTAAAGGAGCAGATAAAGGTTTATGAGAAAGTTCGTGGTTCTTTCCAGTCATTAAACAGGTGGAACAACAGACAACCATCGACCAGCAGCAATCAACCCGTGTCGCAACAGTTGAGTATAAGAAGATGTTTTAAATGCGGAAATCAATCCCATTTATCAAGAGATTGCCCACAGCAACGAGAGTACCGTTGTTTTAAATGCAACCAAGCAGGTCATCGAGCATTCGAATGCAAAAGCAATACAGTGACTCGCGATAGACAAATCAAAATGGAGAGACAGAATTTAAACATGATTACAGAGGTGAAATGCGGACTGATCTTCAAAGACGTGATATGCAATAACATAAAATTTTCGGCTTTGATTGATTCAGGGTGCGACCTTTGTTTGATTAGGTATGACACATTACGAAGAATGGGCGAAGTCAACCTTAGCACAGATGTAAGAAAGTTAGTTGGCATCGCAGACAGCAAAGTAACAACGTTGGGTAGTTTTACTGCGCATGTAGTAGTTGATGAAATATGGTTCAACGCAACATTTCACGTCGTTTGTGATCGCGATATACGCTATGCGGCAATTATTGGTAATAGTGTCCTTGACGAGGTTGAGATTTGTTTAAGTAAAGGAAAGGCAGAGTTCAAAAAGAAAATCATTGATTTAAAAGAAAAAAATGAAATTGAAATGAACGTTGATAATAAAGATCAAAATGGTTTGCTGAAAGAGTTTAGAGATCTTTGTATGTCTTTGAAAGTAGAAGAGCTATCTGTTGGACCAGGCGTAGATATGACGTATCTAAACGGAAAATACTCGCATGAAATAGAAAAAATGATCAAAGATTATGTACCGAAACAAGTTAAAAATTCGCCAGTTAAAATGAAAATCGTACTAACTGATGATATACCAGTGTACCATAGACCAAGGCGAGTGTCTCATGAAGATAAGAACACAATCGATGAACAAATAAGCACATGGCTAAAAGAAGGGATAATACAGCCAAGTATATCTGAATATGCTTCACCAGTTGTGCTGGCGGCAAAGAAAGATGGCACGAAGAGACTTTGTTGCGATTATAGGAAATTAAACCAAAAGATAGTAAGAGACAATTTTCCGATGGTTTTGATTGATGACGTCGTTGAAAAATTACAAGGATCCAATGTTTTTTCAACAATCGATTTAGCAAATGGTTTCTTTCACGTTCCTTTAGAGCCAGAATCAAGCAAGTACACATCATTTGTCACCCACAACGGGCAGTTTGAGTTTCTGTTCGTTCCTTTTGGAATTTGTAACTCACCTGCGGTATTTTCAAGATACATGTTTGCTGTGCTGAGGCATTTGATACAGGATGGAACAATTGTTATCTATATGGATGACATAATAATTCCTTCGAAGGATGAAGATGAAGGGATCCAAAAACTAAAATTACTCTTTCAAGTGGCTTCAGAAAATGGATTAAAAATCAAGTGGAAGAAATGTCAATTCTTAAAAAGGAAAGTAGATTTTCTTGGCTACATTATTGAAAATGGCTCAATAAAACCATCAGACGAAAAAACAGCGGCCGTAAAAAACTATCCGGTTCCCACTGATCGAAAAACCACGCAGAGATTCTTAGGATTAACATCATATTTTAGAAGATTCATTAAAGATTATGCACTTATAGCAAGACCATTATCAAATTTACTTCGAAAAAATACTCCATTTGGTATAAAAGAGGAACAGTTATTAGCATGTCAGCAATTAAAAGCAGCACTAGTGAATGCACCGGTTCTAAAAATTTATGATCCGAAGGCAATAACCGAGATTCATACCGACGCATGCAAATATGGCTATGGCGCAGTATTACTGCAGAAGGATAACGACGATCAGCATTTTCATCCCGTGCAGTACATGAGTCGAAAAACAAAACCAGCAGAAGAGAAGTATCATTCATATGAACTTGAGGTTCTGGCAATAATAGAAGCGCTAAAAAAGTGGCGGATTTACGTAATGGGTACAAAATTTAAAATAATAACGGATTGTAACGCGTTCGCAATGACGATGAAGAAAGAAGACGTTCCATTAAGAGTATCGAGATGGGCCATGTTCCTTCAAGAATATGACTACGAAATCGAACACAGATCAGGATCTAAAATGGCACACGTTGACGCTCTAAGCCGAATTTCATGTTTAATGATTGAGGATTCATTGCGACATCGGTTAAAGGAAGCACAAATGAAAGACGAGTGGATTAAGGCAGTAAGGAAAGTTTTGGAAAATGGTGAATATGAGGACTTCTTCTTGTATCACGACATTCTATATAAAGATCCCGATAAGGAGCTTTTAGTAGTTCCGACACTTATGGAGGATGAGATTATACAAATAGCACACAGACAAGGTCATTTCTCAGCTAAGCGAACTCAAGACTGCATAGAAAAATCATATTTCATCCCCAATTTAAGCAAAAAAGTCACAAATATCGTCAAAAGTTGCGTTGAGTGTATTGTCACAGAAGCAAAGACCGGCAAAAAAGAAGGTTTTCTTAATCCGATTTGTAAAGCAGACAGGCCACTTGGAACTTATCATATTGACCACCTTGGGCCAATGGAACATAACACACTTAAGCTTTATAATCACATCCTTGTAGTAGTCGATGCATTTTCGAAATTTGTATGGATTTATCCGACGAAGAGTACAGGAGCTAAAGAAGTTATAGATAGATTAGAAAAGCAGGCAGCAGTTTTTGGAAACCCAGAGCGCATAATATCCGATCGTGGCTCAGCATTTACTTCACATGAATTCGAGGACTACTGCAACAAAGAAAACATACAGCATTTACTGATAACAACCGGAGTACCTCGTGGAAATGGACAAGTCGAGAGGATGCACAAGATTATTGTTCCATTGTTAACGAAGCTATGTGTCGAACACCCACAAAACTGGTACAAATACATTAATAGAGTACAACAAACCATAAATAGTACGCCTTCGCGAAGTACAAAGCAAGCACCTTTCAAAATTTTGACTGGATTAGAGATGCGAACAGTGAACAATGAGGACATAAGGTTAATGCTAAATGAAGCTGCGTTGCAAGAACTTAACGAGGAACGAGATTTAATACGTGAAGAGGCTCGTCAGAGTATACTCAAAATTCAGGGAGAGAATCGAAAAAGTTATAACCAAAAGAGGAAATCTGAAACCAAATACGCCATAAATGATTTGGTTGCTATCAAACGAACGCAATTTGGCTCAGGTCTGAAGATTCAAGGAAAATTCTTGGGACCTTATAAAGTGGTAGAACGTAGCAACCATGGTCGTTATGCGGTCGAAAAAATTGGAGATCATGAAGGTCCAAGACGAACTTTGACTGTTGCGGAAAATATGAAAAAATGGAATCCTTCATTCGGGACGAATGAATTGTCAGGAGGGCCGAATGTGGGAAGGGAGTCAGACGGACATGGACGGAAGACAAGGAATGGACGTCAATACTAACGCTGACTGACAGGGAAATCACTTGCTTACTACTATATGAAACACTTTATTGAAATGTACTGTATCTACCGAACAAATTTATGATCAATGTTGTTAATAAAACCTCAAAATATTTGTGAACAAAAAATGTATAAAATAAATTTACTTTGGAAAATTTGTCGAAAAGAAATGTAGTTTGAAAAATAAAATATTGTAAAAAAAAATTATAAAATTCGAAATAAAACAAAATTTGAATAGAAAATACAAAAACCAATGCATCTTTAATCCTACATCTATAACCCTTAATTTTGTGAATTGCAGTTCTGTGGGAAGATATTCACCTGTTAAACCCCATCCGGCTACAGTGCCGGTTTGATTAACAATATATTCTAAGTTAGACAACGGTATGTTTTGGATGTACTGAGAATATTCAACATATGGAATACAGATCAAGGCAATATCGTTAAAAATAACTGTCTCATTAATAAAATAATTATCGTTTATGAAAACTTCTATAACATAATAATGGTCTGTGAACTGATGATCTTCGTTTAAGCCTAACGAAACATACGTTTTTGATGCATCGCTATGAGAAAAATAAAATAAAGTTTACTTTTTAGTAACATTGAGTTTAAGTTTTAAGTTTTAAAAAAATAAATAAACATACCCTGAATCAACACAGTGCGCAGCAGTCAGTACCCAAGTATTACGGATCAAGGAACCTCCACACTGAGAACCCACTGTTGCATTAATTGGTACTGTAATTCGAACATGATACTTGAAATTTTGAGGATTGGCGACTTGGCCACCAAAGATGCGACCTCTACTTTCAACTGACACACCAGTTGCCAAGACCAAAATGACTGCGATTAGGAATTGCATGGTAATCACTACAAAATATTTTTCCAGAACTATTGCCAATTCGTTGAGACGGGGACCTTTTTATAGTCGCAAAACAAAACGTTTATTAAATGTCAAGCATGCAAGGCAAATATTTGCTCAGTTTGACTTCTACGCAAACGCTAACAAAACAAAAAAAAAAAAAGGAAACTAATTATAAAACAGTGCCGTGCAAAATAATATATTTTGGGTCATTAAAAGTATATTTTTTGAAACTGCGAAAATATTGATTCACGGTGCGAGGATTGCTTTTTAAGTCGTGCGCCTAACAATAAAAAACAGTTGATAATACAGTTGACAGTTTCACCACTCTGAAGAACCAGGTTTTTTAAGGCCTCAGTGGTATGTTCAGGCGTAGACAAACATCTTTTTCTTAATGTGAGGGAAGAAATGACGAGAAGAAGTCATTAGATGCCAAGTGGGGACTGTAACGTGGATGACCCATCAATTTCATGTTTTGCGTGCTCAAAAACTCTTTCGTTTGAATTGATGTGTGGAAACTCGCATTGTCGTGATGTAGGATGATTTTTCTTCGTTGGTTGGATTTCCTCTATGTGTACCATTCCGTATAACAGTTCTTCATTGCTCAAGTCGTACAGTTGAAACATGACCTGTTTATTCTGAAAAAATTGGCAACTATTTGCTTGGATGTGCTCCGTCCGCGGACAACTTTTGTCGGGTTTATTTACTTTGCAAGACCCAAATAGTGGATTGCTGCCTTATTTCGGACTCATAAACTCCATGATTCGTCAGTTGTAGTGATGTCGTAGATTTTTGATAAACCGGTAAATTATCCAACGGGAACAAATCTTCCTGATATCAAAATGCTCATGTAAAATCGAATGTATTTTAGTCCCACTAATGTTCAAGGATGATTCCTCACTTTCACGTTATGTCACATGCCAGTCTGCTCCCAACAGTTCACGCGAAGCATCGATGTTTATTACCATAACTGTAATGTACCGCAACATTCAAAGGATTTTTGAAGGCTTCTGTTGATCCGCGTTTGGTGCTCAAAATAAAAAAAAAGACAACAAACTTAATGGGACCACATGCTGGAAGATTGAAGAAACTGAACGGGAGCCATCTTAGCCACTAGCAATCAGACGGAAAGGGGGGTTCTTGTCAACTTCAACACAACCAGAGCTTGTACTTACTATTTTTGTTGCAGACTCCCTGAACTTAATGAATTATTATTGTGAAGTGTTAAGAAAAAAAAATGAAATAACCGGAAACTATATACAACGTATCGATCGGAACCTCGCCCATGTATCTTCTAGATGTTGTGAAGATACGCGCTCATTACCCACCCGACCTTGATTTTACCATGCGCCCTAAATAATGTAAAATCCCATCTATTTTCTTATTTATCCATGACCTTGAACCTTACGTTAAAGAAATTCGATTTACTTTCTAAAATGCATGTTTATTTATTGTAAAGCAAATATGATAAAGTATAAAATATTTCTTTTCATAGCTACTCTAATTATATGTTGCGAAATTTAAAAAAATACCGAAAATAATAAAATACAACAAAAACAAACTTTTTGAAGATTATTAACATTTTGTTTCCTTTTTTTTTTTTGGTTTTGTTTTTGTTAAATAATATAAACGTTGCTACTCCTTCAGGGATTTATTTTATTATCTGATTAAAATTAAGCATCAAGTGTAAAAGTTATATATAAAGATTTGTAATTATTAAGAATTTGGTATTTTTTTTTCTTTACTTTAAAAAAAAAACAAAAAAACTTTTTTTTAGATATGACTAATAATTTAAACCAAATAACAAGGACTGTTTAGCATGTTGCCCACTGTTAACAAGATTCTGTTAACGAGCGTAAAAAGTTTTTGTTTTTTTTTTTCGTTGCTTAGGCACCATCAAAAATGTACTGTAAAAAATGTAAACAATGGGAGAGAAATAAACGATCTTCCACTTATGTGGAACGTAAGAGCCACCAGATCAATACAAATTTACATTGTAAATGAGTTCGCTTTGCGTTAGCGATGTAATACGATCCACATTAAATGAAAGCATATGCTTTAAGTTTACTCTCTGTTCTTGTTTTATTTCATTTACATTTTTAGTTTTTTTTTTTTTCTCTTTTTTCAAAATCAAAAATTTATTTTTATAAGATTAAGTAATATTTTAATTTTAGGTTTAATTTTAAGGTAAAATTTAATGCAATAAAAGTTTATCTACTCACTCATTCGCTCCACATGCTGCGTCGATGAAGGCCTCCGTCGGTGCTGCTGTATGTGTGTGAAGGTAAAAGTAAGGAAATAAAAAAATGGCAAAAAAAAATGGCTAAAAAAATGGCTAAAAAATGGAACACTAACACTAACATATCTCTTATGTGTTAATATTTTATGATCCAAACGCAGTTTTGTTTTTTTTTTTTTTTTTATACTGTTGTTGTTTGGGTGATGTATTATTTATGCCACTAGTATTTTATGTTTTAACTTAAACTTTTTTCTATTTCATTATATATATATTATTCTTTTTGTTTTTGTTTATTTTTTCTTTTTAAAGTATTTGCACTTTATTAATTTTAATCTTTTAACTTTTAGTTTTTTTTTTTTTTTGTTTTTTTTTTGTTTTCTTTTTGTTACTTCTTCTCTTAACATATATAACTTTTAACTTTTAGCTTTTAATTTATATATATGTTTTTTTTTTTTTTTTGGTTTACGTTAAACTTAATATACCTATAAGTTACTATATATTCGCGATCGCGACACTAAGCACTAGTATGGTTTATGTTATTTTTTCGTTTTTATCCATTTTATGCGTTTATTATTAAACTGTTCGCTTTATTGAAGCCGCGTGGAACGATGCTTCACTGATCGATCCGCCACGTTAGATTCGAGCAAAGAGATGATAGACTGACGTTAGTTGCACTGACGCTGCGTGGGAGTTCCGCAAAGCGATGCAAAGTAATCCAAGACTCAAACCTAGTTTGGCCTGTCAATAAAGAATATTAGAAAGCTGACATTTATAGTGACTGTCATTTTTACCTTTTCATTTTCTGTTTTATTTTTTTATTTTTTTACAATAAAAATTTTATTCCGACGTCGATTTCTATGGTATTCATACCAATATTCGACATAATGAAATATATATATAATTAAACTCCCAAGGACAAATTAACTGTAACTACCTATTTTAATGATAAAAATTATAAGTTTTAAGAAAATATATATATAAAAAGGATTCTATTTAAGGGAATTTATTTATCGCGAAAGGGAATATATTTCATTTTTCCTACCTGCGGAATATCGTTCCCAATTTCTGGTTTTCACTGCCATATGACGGCAAATAGTATACACTTTTTTTGTTTCTTTTTTTAAAGTTACTTCAGGTTTTAAGACGTCTTAGTCGCTCGGTAGCCAAAAGGAAAAGGAAGTTTAGACTCATTAAGATTTTTATGTTACCTCATTGAGTTCATTTTGGAGGAGTTTCGAAAGATGAAGTTGGCTTCAGTTCATAGGCTACTGACAAATTTATGGGTTGGAACTTGAGCTATTTTTCCACGCAGAAAAAAAATCGCATGCTACTTTTATGTCCTACTTATGAACAAAAAAAAATTTTTAATTTTTGATTAAGGATACAAACACGGTCATTACATAACACAGTGGGCCCCAAGAAATTTTAAGCGCGGGCCAATGCTTAAAAAAACAAAAAAAAAACACAAAATGTTGCTCATTATTGCGTTTGGCAAAAAATCAAACAAAAAAGAAAAAAAAAACAATTACAATACAATAAAATCACATATCATGAAAACTACCTCGACATACAAGTAACGGGACAATTAGCTTCAGCATCAACATCATCGAGTGTGCGTTTTTTATTTTTTTTAAATGCACTTTGCATGCATTTGTTTTTGTAAAATTCGCTGGAAAATGTGCTGAACACTGAACGGGTGCGGTTTGTGTTGTTGTTTTTTGCTTTTTGCAGGCGTTCTTTGATTTTGCCTCATGGCAAAGACAAAGATAAGATAGAAAAAAATTTGTATGACGGGCTACTCGGGCCACTACGTGAGCATGTTTGCCACAACATCTCTTCCTGGATGATCTTCAGGAATTGGTCTTGGAGAGAATGATGAAGAATTTATTGAACCAGCGTTGTACAGTTGCTGGTTGTGGTGCTTCATCACTAAAATTCGAATTATGTTGGTCTATGCATTCTTTTCTTGTAAGTCCACATTGATACCACGGTGAGACCGCCAAAAAGTTTCAGCCTAAATTCTTAAAAATTCCGAGAGAGGGACATCTTGTGATTATATCGCGACTAGTCCGACCTCTCAGTTCCATCACAATTTTTTTTTAAAAATTCTCAAAGTTAAAAAGTAGGAATTCTAGTATTCCGACTTTTAACAATTTTTTACATATGCTTAGGTTGTGAGAATTTAAAAACAAAATGCACTTTTGTTCAATAGAGTTAAACGTTAAATTTAACAGTACCAAAATATTTTTGAAAAAAATATATAAAGTGGATTTATCGCAATGGAGAAGTCAATTTTTCAAAAATTTTGTACAAATGTTAGTTCTTCTTTATTTTTTTTAAAAATGGTAACAAACAAAAATCCTTAGTTTTTTACAGGAATTATTAACACTACTAAGTACCTTTCAAAAAAGTCTAAGATAACTGAAATCAGTTGAAAATTGGAAAAATAGCAGAAGTTTTAAAGTGTTTTTTAAATCGACAATCATCGATTTTTCTGATATACGTTCACAGCGTTCAAACTGCTGCCATTTAACCAAATGATAACGGATTTTGCTCATATATGGATTGTTAGAATGCACAAGCTAAATGCCACATTTTGCGATTCTAGTTTTTGTAGAAAATAAAAACGGCGGTATCTTATGACTGCGAATAATAAAATTTTTATTAATTTTTTGGGATAAAGGTTCAAATTATGATTGAATGTATGTTTGTGACTTTATTGTAAATTGTATTTATGTTGGTGCTCTTCACAACACCTCATCCAGTGCCAAAAACAAACACAAATTAACAATAAAAGATTGCAAATTTTTATTTTTGTACCGGTCCACCATTGTTTTTGTCGTTTGATGGAAGCGCTCGCCTTGTTCATCAGACTTGGTTGGAATTGGCTGTTCGAATACATCTATATGATGGTGCAGAAAGAGTACTTTAAGCAACATTCGAACATTGAGCTGGTTAAACGCTTCCATAAAATCAGTGACAAGACTTGGTGTTGCGTTTTCTTCTGGAACTGGATGTAGCATTGGCAATTCCCCAGAATGTTATTTGGGAAGAAATACGAACATAGTGTCTTGATATACGTATGACTTCTGCATTTTTCGATTGAATTTCAATACTTTTTTGTTGACAGAACAGTAGCAGAACTTTTAGCATGACGATGAACAGTTTTTCAATCACAGGTATTCCGAATGGCAACACTTTCTTGAAGCCTTTTATGAAAGCCAACATAATGTATTGCAAGGAACATAAAAAATTGGGTGCCAAAGAAACATTTTTTTGCATATCAAGGACAAAATAACTTTTATAAGCGTTTTGAACTTCATCTAAAATCGCTTGACGATATGATTTTAGTGTATATCTAAAACACGTAACAAAGAGTGTTTATTTTATCGCACATCATGAATAAAAAAGTCTGAAAAGTATAACAGATGGTAAGCCCTCAAAGTACACAATATTTTACTTACCGCAGGATATAACAACAGCAAGGAGCTCTAATAAAATTTCTTTCGGAAATAATTTGGAAAATATGCAATGCACTTTTCACTATTCAAATTACACAATTCCAAATGGAGTAGCACAAATAATTCTACAAAAACTAGAATCGCAAAATGCGACATTTGGCTTGTGCATTCTAACAAGGCATATATGAGCAAAATCCGTTATCATTTGGTTAAATGGCATCAGTTTGAACGCTGTGAACGTATATCAGAAAAATCGATGATTGTCGATTTAAAAAACACCTTAAAACTTCTGCCATTTTTCCAATTTTCAACTGATTTCAGTTATCTTAGACTTTTTTGAAAGGTACTTAGTAGTTTTAATAATTCCTGTAAAAGAACTAAGTATTTTTGTTTGTTACCATTTTTAAAAAAAATAAAGAAGAACTAACATTTGTACAAAATTTTTGAAAAATTGACTTCTCCTTTGCGATAAACCCACTTTATATATTTTTTTCAAAAATATTTTGGCACTGTTAAATTTAACGTTTAATTCTATTGAACGAAAGTGCATTTTGTTTTTAAATTCTCACAACCTAAGCATATGAAAAAAATTGTTAAAAGTCGGAATACTAGAATTCCTACTTTTTAACTTTGAGAATTTTTAAAAAAAAATTGTGATGGAACTGAGAGGTCGGACTAGTCGTGATATATTCACAAGGTGTCCCTCTCTCGGAATTTTTAAGAATTTAGGCTGAAACTTTTTTAAAGATCGAATCGGTCACACAGTGTAATCATAACAAATTAACACCCATTTTTTCGGGTGTTATTTTCACTTATTCCATTTTACGCAAGTTTATAGTATGTGTATGCAAGATAATCTCAATTTTTCGAATAAAACTGTCAAAAATCATCTGGCAATGCTTAGTTTTGCCAAGGCGCAAGATTTTAATCCTACTTAGATAACGTAAGTCTGCGAGACGTATGCCTTAAAAATTTTCTACTCTTCCTCTCTCTATCTTTGAAAGAAAACATTGTCACTTTGTCCCAGTTTACACACGTCAATAGTTGACGATCAAGTCTGGTGTTCGAGGGTGCGGGAATCGTAACAAAAGGGAAAGAAAAAAAATGTACCTTACTGTCAATTCTTGGGCAATTCGTTTTGTGTGCGTTCGTTGTCCCGCTACTTTTTCTATTCGTTCTGCGCATCATTGGCGTCGTTTCATTTCATTTCTATAATTGACCGTCAACTATTGACGTGTGTAAACCGGGACTTTCAGTTATCTCAGTACATATTTTTCTGAAATATCAACACAGCGTACGTCTTAGACATGATATAATTATATAATAATTAATTATATAATGTAGGAGTGACAACCGGCTATTTTCTCACAAGACAACCGTCTTGCACCGACTGTCATTTGCCTGTATATTTTATTTTCTACTTTTTTCGTTCTCTAATTTATACTATTTTTAACAGTTGGTGCTGCAAGACCAAAAAGCTGTCACTCCTACCTTGTATAATTGTATCATGGCCTAAGAGACGTATCGTTATCTTTTGAGTAACATTTAACGTTTTTATCGTGGTTGGAGGTTTCTTATTGTATAACCTTTTATATTAAAGTTGGTTAAAAACAATGGCAAGTAAGCGAAGTTAAGATGACAAACAAATTGCTACTCTATTGCAAAGCGTTTTGGGTGATTCCAACCTATCGAGATATTCATCTCCCGCGACAAGATTTTCTGCTTTCGCAGTGGTTTTCGCTTGATTCGAGAATTCACCACCTGATGGCTCGTGGTGTTCTTACAACACGCGGACGGTCGTATTTTGGACGGTCGATTATTCCACCAGTATCCTCAACAACTTCACAGCACGAAACACAAAATTACGAGTGACTCCGAGAGGTGTGAAAGATATCGCCTCTTTCCATGCCACATTCTTTTATACCATATGTTACGCATACTTGTTCCTTTTGTATCCATAACCGATAACCAACGTAGGTAACAGCAACACTATACAAAAACAGCTAACCGATATTGCAATCGATCTCATCTGGGCATTCTCTCTGATTACCACGCGGAAGAAAGTTGTATTTTTACCCGAGTTGTATTCTATTTAATTAACTATAATCTACTTAACGAATTTAACTGAAATTAACTATATTTTCAAATAAAATAATTATCTTTTGTTAAGAAACATAACACTATATATAACAACACAATTTTCGAGCGAGCCGCATTCCATGATTATAAACAATTGCCACCGAAAACTTTATTCGCGAAAAAGAAGAATAAATGCTAAATGTCAAATAGATGTCAAAACCAACCAAACGAGTGCTTTCAGTAGAGTACACACAGTGAGTACGTTCAGTCGTGTACCAAACATAGAGAGTACAAAGTATAAAAGATGGACCAAATGCAATAAATTAAAGAAAATTAATTTTTTTTCCATGTGTTATGGCTTCATTAGTAGAACAAACATTCACATTAATTATGGAACACAACATCGTTCAAGTAACTGCTTCGACTGACTGCGCAGTAGCGCATTCTCTCACCTTACACTTAAGACCTTGTTGATGATATTGGCCTTATGTGCTTGAATCGTTGCCGAATTGTTGATATAACATTGGTCCTTCACGGTTCCCCACAAGAATAATTCCAAAGGGGTCAAATCGCAGCTCCTAGGCTGGCAATTGACATCGCCAAGACGGTGGACAACACGATTTGCGAATTTGGTGCGCAAAAGATTGAGTGAGGCATGGGCTGTGTGACATAGCGCGCCATCCTGCATGACAGAGATCGTCCAAATTCATGTCTCCAATTTCAGTAAAAAAAAGTCGGTTAACATGTCTTTGTAACGCCCACCGTTGAACGAAACGTTGTGCCCAGCCTCATTTTCGAAGAAAAATGGTCCTATGATGCCACCACTCCACAATCCGCACCGAACTGTCACTCTCTGTGGATGCATCGGCTTCTCGACAATAACGTGCGGATTTTCTGAGCCCCAGATGCGACAATTTCGTTTGTTAATGTAGCCACCGAGATGAAAAGCCGCGTCTCATCAGAAAAGATGATTTTTCGCCCAAAATCGTTGTCCAATTCAAGCTGCTCTATGGCCCAAACTGCGAAGCGATAACGAAGTGGATGGTCGTGCGCCTTCAATTGCTGAGTCAATTAGGCCTTGTAAGCGGATAATCCGAGATCTTTGTGCAGAATTCTTCTGAGACTAGTGCGCGAAATGTTGAGTTGTTGAGATCGATGGCGAGTTGATGTTCGTGAATTGAGTCTCACACTCTCGGCTACAGCAGCCACATTCTCGTCTGTGCGCACCGTACGCTGACAGGGACCATGAATGTTGTCCACTATATCAGCAAAAAGATTGTCAAAGTTCACACTATTATTCTGTAAAGCCTCTTGTAGAACATTATCAAAAGTTCGTTGAAGTGGTTTAAGTTCTATGTGGACCCGAGGAAAATATTGACACAATACGAAGAGCACAGGGCCTATAGTCAACTGTCCTTGACTTTACATTTATGTGCTACTTATTCTTTTGGCATGATGTCCTTGGGGAAGTCCAAACAGCACAACTGTACTTGCAAACTAATGGCTTATCGCTTGATAACGTTTTGCTTAAACTAAGGCATATAAAATTTTTCTTTTTGAGAAACGGTATAATATAGTGCAACAAGCAATTCAAAAAGAGCTTGATAAAAACTGTGAAATATTAGTTGAAAAACGAATCAGAAAAAGGATGCCAGGAGAACATACCAGATACTGTGGACTAAGTCTACAAGAAGAAAACAAGAGGGCGATGTTCGAGGCCTTGGATAGGTTTCATTCGAAACTTTAGATCAGAACAAAATCAATACAAGAAATTCAAAATATGAAGGCTGATTTTTTAAGAGCTTTCGGATTTGATTTAAAAGAAAAAAAAAAAACACATAATATTAAGAGACTTGTATGAAATCTTTATTTGAGTCGATAGAAGGATATATATAATTCAATGTTTAAAGATGATTGCATGTAAATGTTGATCGTGGCTACGCCTCAAATGGTTCATATGCTAGGTCCAATATTGGTAACCTCTCTCAAACATATCGGCCGGTATCTCACGAATAAATTCTTCAATATTGGCTTTCAGTGCGTCAACCGTTGCGGGCATGAGCCTTAACATGGTCCCACAAAAAATAGTCTAAAGGCGTTAAATCGCACAATCTAGGCGACCAATTAACCTGTTGCGGACGTGAAATAAACTGTTGACCGAACTCGCCTCTCAATTGGGCCACTGTTTCGCGTGATGTGTGGCATGTGGCACTGTCTTCTTGAAACCACATGTCAGGCAAGTCCAGCTCTTCCATTTTGCTCAAAAAAAGTTTGTAATCATCGCACGGTAGCGCTCGCCATTCGTCGTCTTTGAAAAAGTACGATCCTATGATGCCACCGGCCCATAATCCATTCCAAACAGTGTATTTTTCGGGATGCATTGCCAGTTCTTGCAATGTTTCTGGCTGCTCTTCACAATAAATACGGCCATTTTGCTTGTTCACGTATACATTCTACCAGAAATGAGGTTCGTCGCTGAACACAATTTTCCGATAAAAAAGTGCATCTTCATCCAACTTTTCCAGCGCCCATTCACCAAAAGTTATCCGTTGTGGTAGGTCGTGTGGCTTCAATTCTTCCACCAGCTGTATTTTAAAAGGTTTTACACCTAAATCCTTCCGTAAAATTTTCCTCGTAGTGGAGTAACAGAGGCCCAATTGCTGCGAACGGCGCCGAATCGATAATTCATGGTCAGCAACAACACTGGCGGATACGGCTACGATATTTTCCTCTATACGCACTCTACGTATGCGAGTTGGTGGTTTAATGTCCAGTAATGTAAATTTTGTGCGAAATTTAGTCACAAGCGTTGTTCGTTTGTAAGTCGATTCATGGTTCCATGGTAAAGTAAATTAAAATTAATAGGCCATTTCAGCCCTTGAAAGCACTTTGACCGAACTTCTTATGATTAAATTGTGTTGTGCGTATTATTAAATGTTTGAACATAATTGATCGAGAACTGGACCTACTAGGTTTATGCCGACTGCAGAGAGGTGACGACCGAACAGAAAAATTAATTCAATTGAAAAAACTTTCTGTGTCAGATGGAATTGATCCAGGGTTCTCTGGCGTATGGGTCACGCTCTCTACCCACTACGCCACGACTGCCACGATATTTTACATATATCATGGCAATATCAAGCTAAAACCACACTTGTCTTACCCAGAAAGTTACTAAATAAAAATAATTAACTCCTACTCCTTCAAGCATCACCAATTTGGGATGTATATTAGGGTGTAACGATAGAAACCGATTCAGTCTGATTAGCGATAAAAACTTGCGAATGGATGAAAAAATAAAATTTGGATACTTTTTTGTTTTTTTAACCCATACCGGCCCACCTCTGTGAGCTTTTGTAAACACAAAAAATCGATTTTTTGCAATTTTTGCCGCATAGCATCCAAACTATTGTAGTGACGTCGAAATTTATATATTTATTTAATTCTCTTCTGGAAAAAAATATTTGTTTCTTGCTATCTCTTAGCTTTACGCAATTATTTAGAAAGAATTTAAATTAAAAACACCTTTATCAACTATTTGCGTAGCTGCACACGAAGCACACATACTTCTATGGATAAAATAATAAAGTGAGCTCACTCTATTCGATGGGTTTATCCAACTACGTCCTTGAATTATTTATTTAAAATGTAGTAAGAATGTCAAAATGGTATAAAGTCAAAAGAATTTTTTTCTAGGAAAGTAAATAAATATTTGAAACACACTGTAATGGTGTGAGTGATGAAATGTTTCAATAAAGTTTTGCTTATTTTATAAAGACAAGATTAAACACTAGAGTACAAACCATAGATAAAATTTCAATAACACTCGGATCAACTTGAGAATTTTTTTGTTGTCTAAAATTGTGAATTATAAGGCGGTTGGTTTTATTTTAGAAACACAACTAACCTAAAAATCAATTATTTGCAGCAAAATATAAAATTTGACCTAAACAGTTCATAAGATTTTGTAGCGTTTGTAGAAATTTATATTCTCCGAAAAAAAGGGAGATTTTTTTAATTTTAAAAATTAGTACACAAATGTGATGTGAATTGTGGCGTCCGTGGCGTAGTTGGTTAAAGTGCGTGGCCGCTATGTCAAAGAACCTGAGGAGACCCAGGTTCGAACCGCAGCAGCGACAGAAAATTATTTGAATTAAAATAATTTTTCTGTACGGCCGCCACCTCTCTGCAGACAATGGCAAACCTCAGAGAGTAATCAAAATGCCATGTAAAGCTTCTTGAGAACGAGAACATTCCGTTCATCGCCGTTCGGAGTCGGCGTTAAACATGTAGGTCCAGTTCTCGGTCAATTGTGTACAAACTTAATAACACGCACAACACAATTGATCATAAGAAGCTAGGTCAAAGTCCTTTCAAGGGCTGAAATGGCCAGTTATTTATTTATTTTTTATTTATTTTACACAAATGTGACAAAAAAAAAAAAACAAAAATGGAAAAAAGTAATTTAAGTTGAATGAGAATTGAGAGTGTTTAGAAAAAAAAGCAGAGATGCGTAATTACCCAAAAGGAAATGGTCATGTATAGGAAAGTGTTTTCGAATGTATCGCCCCTAAGGACTATACATTCCAGAACGCGTGATTTCGGTAGATATCCGTTTTACACGGTAGATAGGTTCCTGAGAAATCCTTGTAAAGCGAAAATGAAATTTTTGTATGAAACATCGTGTAAAATGAAAAAAAAGGCATAGCAGTGCTTATTTATTATATGATTTATTGAACGCTTACTTAGAGCAAAATATAAAATAAATCATAAAAATAACAGTGTAATTACACGGTGGAACAAATTCAGGTTAGCAAAAGTTAGGTCGATTCTGAGAGTGAGGGGTCAAAATAGAGGCTAAATTAGAAGACCCCTATCGCGGCGTTTGTTTATGTTAATTCGAATTTTTATTTTAATCGACCTTCGAACTTTGCAGTCAAATACCGATTTTCAGCATATTGTCTATATGGTTTTTTGGCTATAACTCGTCGACTAATTGATATTTTTTCAATCGGTAAAAGCCACATTATTGCTAGAGAACTGTGCAACAATTAACATTTTTTAAAAAATTTATTTAGACAATTTTTGTGGTGCTTATGAAGCAAAATGCTGGAAAAATAATTTTTTTTTTCATGCTTTTTTAAAATATTTTCCACAAAACTAAGTCTTTTTTGCTTTCTGTTTGATCTATAATATGCTTCTCAGTTGCTTTAATAAATTTCATTTGAAAAAAAAAACAATTATAATACAAAACTTGCGTTTTCCAGCTTAATATTAATTTACTTCTCATTTTTTATGTACCAATTATTTTACTATTACCAATAGTTCTATGCCTATTATGGTCGGCATACACTTCTTTTCTGAATGCCTCAGTTCATGTGATTGCTGTGAATGCTTATTTGATATCATAGACATTTTACAAAAATGTTATAAATACGGGACAAATTATTTCCCGGAGGGACACTTAAAAAATCATGCAAATTACGGTACGTCCCGTGAAATATGGGTCACCCGTGAAACTAGTCACTATGTATATACAAAAAATTCTTTATAATAAAAAATAATTATCTCCGTGTAATAACATACATATATAGGGGTGTGTATAGGGGCAAATCAACAAAATTTTTTCAAATCTATGGTACATTTTTTCAATTTGACAAAACTGTTTACGAGTATCAATTTGACAAAAAATTTCATCAGTTTGACAAAAATTTTATCAATTTAATAATTTTGTATATGTGTACAACAACCGAGCCGTGTTGTTGTGTGTGATTTCCAACTATCAAGACAAAATGAAACGCATCATAACTGGAGATGACACGTTGGGTCTACGCTTACGACCCGGAAACGGTCAATCGGGTGAGACCGAAAAAAAAACCACGTGTTTTCTTCGATTGTCGTGGTGGGGTGAATTATGACTTCCTTCCAACTGGCCAAACTGTCAACCAAGAATACTACTTGGATGTTATGCGTCGTTTGCGTAATGCTGTGCGTCAAAATAAACCGGATTTGTTGAGAGAAAATTCTTGGTTTTTGCATCACGATAATGCACCATCTCACCCTGCACTCGTAATTCGTGATCATTTCGTAAAAAAACTCGACCAATATCGTTCCGCAACCACTGTAATCGCCTGACTTAGCACCATGTGACTTCTAGCTGTTCGCTAAACTCAAGAGACCACTCCGTAGACACCTTTTTGAATCCATAGAAGAGATAGAAACCGAAAGCATGCATCATGTTTTGAAAATTGGAAAAAACGTTGGCACAAGTGAATTGCATCCGGGAGGGGGACTACTTTGAAGGGAATGAAATGAATTTAAAAGAATAAATAAAGATTATTTGATTTATAAACACATTCCTGATATATTTTGCCCACTGGTATATAAGAGACATATATTTGGGTGGGTAATAAATGCTTTATTTGTCAGATTTTATGTTATAATGTTGATTGTAAATATTAGAAACAGTATCAATGAATTGGTCCTCTTATGAAAATAAATCTCACAACTAGAGAGAGAATCATTAGCCCTTTAACGAGCGATACAAATTGGAATCGTGCATCGTTGTTGCAAAGTGTGTTTTGTCAAATCGCCTGTATTTAACTCGTATGATTTCAATTTTAACTTTAATTTATGGGCTGGGTGGGTGTGTACCCAGCAAATAATTTGGCGAATAAAATATATTGGTTTTTGCTTTAATCCAATCCACGAAGAAATTAACGTTGGTAAATACAACTGGGTTATTAGACTCACATCCAGCAGATGAAATATATGATGCTATGCCAACAACTCGGTTATTCACATACATTGGGCCGCCAGAATCCCCTGCGCAGACACTAACGTTTTTTTTATATAAACACATTTGGTTGTCGTAAAATTTGTAGCTAAAATAACTTCTACAATAAACATTACTTATAACACTAAAATAGTTCCATTGTGCGAAAGGAGATTTAGAGCCAATTTTATCTATAGCACCCCATCCAGCCACTGTCCCGAGATAGCCAAAATATGTCAACTGTTTGCTTGTAGATGTCAGCGGCAATTCAGCGATATTTATGTTCGCGTTGATTCTTACTTTTGGAGTTTTAAGCACGGCAATATCATTTTCAACATTTCCGGTGTTATTATAACCTTCATGAATTTTCAAATTATTTGCAGTGACAGGGTTAACAGTAACAATAGTCTCATTAACATTTCTCTGATTGGATCCCATATAGACGTTAATCAGAATAACCTTATTCCCACTGAAATTAATAAATGAATAAAAATAAATCAAAATTGACGCTATACAAGAATTAGAATTTCTATGACAACATACTTGTAAGCCATGCAATGGGCTGCAGTCAAAATCCACTCAACACTAATTAAGGTACCGCTGCATCTGCCAAAACCCTCTCCTTTCCTAAATTGCATTTCAATTCGTACAAGGGATGGCATCTGTTTAGGTTGAACATCCTTGGAGTTAAACATACGTCCTCTTGCCTCCACAGCTGGTGCTGTGTTAGCCAACACCAAGGCCAATACCAAGACGATTAATAGTGTCATAATGTACACCGTTTAAATTTATTTTAACTTATGATTTGCATGATAATCTGCGAGCTTTTATAGCTAAATTTTTGATGGAAAAATACCAAGTTGAAATAAATTAAGCTTGAGCACAAAATTATTGAACATAAAGGTGAGAATTTTTATAAAGCTGATTAAATATTTTGGTGATTTTTGTTAATTCTAACAGAGCTGCAAATATTCGCTCGTGAAAAAAAAAACTTCAATCCATTTTAAAGTGAGAACAATTATAAATGTTACAGAACATCGTTAGTTTTTATTGCAATAAATTTGCAATCTTTCTACTCGATTCCCTAGGAAATTGATCCCATAGATATGAGTGATTCTGAAAATTTTTCGGTTCCTATCGGAGAAACTTCCAAACCCATTTTATTAATGGCTCATACCAGAGATCTGCATGAATGGATTCATTTGCTGTTTCAAGTTCCTTTAATTTTTCAACTCCCTGCAAGTCGTGGCAGGCAAACAACAAGTTTGCGCGAAGCATAGGCAGCAAAAGTCAAATCGCCAAATGTAGAAAACTTGAAATGTAGGAACTTGAAATGTAGGAAAAAGTTATTATTTGGCCTACAAATCCTTTATTTTCAAGTCAGTATACGAAGTTCGAGGAAATAAATTCGTGTCGTCACACAGTGCATTGAATCCATACAAAATTGGAACATAAAATAGAAGGAGTGCCCCTATGATAATGAAATTTTGTGTGCTGGATTAATTTAATCTAGTTAAGAAAAGAGCGTTGGCTGTGTCGTGGACACACCCGTAAGTTTTGACGTGACGGTGTTTCTTTATACTCCTATTTCATGTCCAAACTCTTGTTCTAATCCATGACCAAATTTTTGACTTAATCAAATATACTGAATCCCTTTCCTAGTTTAAAAAGGTGTGTCTTAGTTTTTGTCCTTATCCATATCCAAATTCATGTCATTGTCTTTTTCCAGTTTCATTGTGTTATTTTGTTGTTTGTGAGCAGTGAAATCGTAACTAACTAGATTTTTGTTGTTGTTGTTGTTGTTGTAGTTGTTGTTGTTTATGTTGATGTTGATGTTGATGTTGATGTTGATGTTGATATTGATGTTGATGTTGATGTTGATGTTGATGTTGATGTTGATGTTGATGTTGATGTTGATGTTGATGTTGATGTTGATGTTGATGTTGATGTTGATGTTGATGTTGATGTTGATGTTGATGTTGATGTTGATGTTGATGTTGATGTTGATGTTGATGTTGATGTTGATGTTGATGTTGATGTTGATGTTGATGTTGATGTTGATGTTGATGTTGATGTTGATGTTGGTGTTGGTTTTGATGTTGATGTTGATGTTGATGTTGATGTTGATGATGATGTTGATGTTGATGTTGATGTTGATGTTGATGTTGATGTTGATGTTGATGTTGATGTTGATGTTGATGTTGATGTTGATGTTGATGTTGATGTTGATGTTGACGTTGATGTTAATGGTTATGTTGATGTTGATATTGATGTTGATGTTAATGGTTATGTTGATGTTGATGTTGATGTTGATGTTGATGTTGATGTTGATGTTGATGTTGATGTTGATGTTGATGTTGGTGTTGGTTTTGATGTTGATGTTGATGTTGATGTTGGTGTTGGTGTTGGTGTTGGTGTTGGGGTTGGTGTTGGTGTTGGTGTTGGTGTTGGTGTTGGTGTTGGTGTTGGTGTTGGTGTTGGTGTTGCTGTTGGTGTTGGTGTTGATGTTGGTGTTGGTGTTGGTGTTGGTGTTGATGTTGGTGTTGGTGTTGGTGTTGGTGTTGCTGTTGCTGTTGGTGTTGGTGTTGGTGTTGGTGTTGGTGTTGGTGTTGGTGTTGATGTTGATGTTGATGTTGATTTTGATGTTGATGTTGATGTTGGTGTTGGTGTTGGTGTTGGTGTTGGTGTTGGTGTTGGTGTTGGAGTTGTTGTTGTATTTGGAGTTGGTGCTTTTCGTTTAGCTTCTTTTTGCTTCCCCATTGGTTGTGCTCTAATTTCAATTAATCCAGCAAAAGTGATGCATATGCGTCACATTAGGCGGTTCCCTGGGGGTTTTTGACACGCCGTAAAATTTTTTTTTTATTTTTGTCATATGCCCGAAGACCTCACCTTTGTTTTCGTTCCTTAAAATTTACCGTTACACCAGTAGTCACAGAGTTAAAAATCCATGCAACGTTTTTTCATGGCTGTAGCATTTTTACTACATTATGTGATTGCATCCCTGAAATCATGACAACAAAATTTTTTTTGTAATTTAGTTGTGAAGCGTAATAACACATCCCTGCTGTCGTTAAACAAAATTGACTGTAGCACTCCTCCTGAGTGAGTAATAATTCCATGAAACGATATTACGTTTCTGTTACATAAGCTGCTATATTCACGACCTGACGACGCCGGAATTTTTTTTTATTTTTGTCGTAAAGCCATGTATAAAAACTTTATTTTCCTTTTTAAACTTTTATCGTAGGTTATATACTCATTGAGTAAAAATTCAATGCAACGCCGCTGCATGAATGTTGCGTTATCGATCTTTGAGCGGCTCTCTCAGCGTCCTTATGATGTCAGAAATTTTTTGTCTAATTTTGTTGTGAGGGCTTCCAATAGGCCTTTATTGTCGTATCGTATTTTTAATCCTAGCACTAATACTCAGCGAGTAATAATTCCATGTAACAAATTTTCAGTTGCGTTGCTTACGCAGCTCCCACTGCGTCCCTATGCCGTATTAAATTTTTTTTTTGTTTTTTTAATATAGCCATAGAATTAACCTTTACGGTCATACTATTTTTTTAATCATAGCTTTTACACCCAGCGAGTAACAATTCAATGAAACGCAGATGAATTTTTAAAAAATTCGTTTTTTAACTTTTTTGGAAACTAGAGGAGTATAACGTAACTTCGTCACGTCAAAAACTGCAAAAATGGTTGGAATTGGTCAGTTGCTAGGGGTACCTCCCTTGGACCTAAATTAATTTTTTACATTATTTTGTATGGAGGTACGTACAAATTTAGGAGGTACATACAAAAATTAAGCGATTTTAACAAAATTTGGTCAAAAAGCTAGGCAATTAAGGAAATAGAAGTGTACTAAAAATTATTGAAATCGGTGGTTTCCTAGGGGTACCTCCCGTGGACCTATATTGATTTTTTACATTATTTTGTATGGGAGGTAATACAATAGTTGGCCGATCCTTCTGGAACTCAATGAAAAGGTTAAACAAATTAAGCAATATATGTGTTCTAAAAATAGTTGAAATCGGTCAGTTCCTAGGGGTACCTCCCTAGGACCTATATTAATTTTTTTCATTATTTTGTATGGGAAGTACATACAAAAGTTGATCGATACATACAAAACTCGGTGAAAAGGTTAGTAAAATAAAGCAATACATGTGTTCTAGAAATGGTTGAAATCGGTCGGTTCCTAGGGGTACCTCCCTTGGACCTATATTAATTTTTTACATGATTATGTATGGGAGGTACATCTGTTACTCATAAATATCCCCATTTGTATTAATAAAAAAAATCAATTTTTAGGCAATTTATTTACATGCTGCTATAAAATTTTATTTACAATAGAAAAATAAATTTGGTAACTTATTTTTATTAACAAAATATGAAATATAAAAGTAAAAAAAGTAATGTGTGCATACATATGTACAAACAACCAAGAACTCATCTCGCTATTGACTTTCATCACTATTGACTTCTTCCTTAGAATCACTACAAACAATATAAGGGTCATCAACCAATTGAATAAACTTCTCAACTTCTTCATCAATAATTACATTTGATTTTGATTTAATAGTTCTTTTGGATGCTAAGAGAGGCTCAGATGTCAGCAACATTTCTAAATTCTTTGTGCCTTGCTTCCAATGCCTCTTCAGACAATGTTCCGATTGGTAAGGAAAATGCTGAAATGACTTCACATCCATGTATGATAACTTTATGAACACTGCTCGGCATATAATACCAGCCATATAAATTTATATACAACTGCCTAGTTTCTTCTAATAACAATTTGAAGTTATTCAGATATATGGGGTAGCCACTTGCCAGAACTCTCAATATATAAAAAAAATTGTTCTATCAAACTTTTGTTTATGCCAGTTATCTGCGAGCTTAGTTCAATGTTATAGAAAAAGCACCTAGCTGTGTTTCCATCGTTAGTAGACCCATATCCTGGCTTTGGTTTGTCGACCAAGAGACCCATTTTGCTCTTAAACTCAGCTTGAATTCTTTTTTTGTCTTGCGCTACCAATTCTTCATTTTCTTTTAATCGTACTTTTATATACATATAAACTAGCTGAAATACCCTGTGTTACTAAAATTATTTTGTTATCTACTATAGCTTTCTTTTTATAAGGTGTGGATAATATTTTGGAAATTAAAAGTTAATACTTTAAATAAAATTACAAAAAGGTTTAGCAAAACCAAAAAACCCTTTTTGTAATTCCCTTTTGAATTTTGCTAAATTCTGAATATTTTTCCATATAAAATTGAGCATTTTTCGCAAAAAAGTCACTTTTTGAAATATGCATAACTTCCTTGTTTATAAAAAGGGGCAGATAATATTTTGGAAATGGAAAGTTAATACTTTAAATAAAATTAAAAAAAAGTTTCGCTAAAATCAAAGAATTAATTTTTTTGCAATTCTCTTTTGAATTTTGTTAAATTTTGAATAATTTTCCATACAAAATTGAGCATTTTTCGCAAAAAGTCACTTTTTGAAATATGCATAACTTCCTTGTTTATAAAAAGGGGCAGATAATATTTTGGAAATGGAAAGTTAATACTTTAAATAAAATTAAAAAAAAGTTTCGCTAAAATCAAAGAATCTCTTTTTTTGCAATTCTCTTTTGAATTTTGTTAAATTTTGAATAATTTTTCATACAAAATTGAGCATTATTCGCAAAAAGTCACTTTTTTAAATCTGCATAACTTTCTGGTTTATAAAAAGGGGCAGATAATATTTTAGAAATCAAAAGATAATACTCAAAATAAAATACAAAAAAGTTTCGCTAAAATCAAACCATCGTTTTTTTTTATTATATTTATTATTCCTATCAAATTTATCAAACTTATATTGCCTCACATTATAAGCCCGCTAACGCATATTGTTAATCATTGTTTTGTATCGTCATCTTTTCCAGATCTGTGGAAGGTTGCCATTGTTCTGCCGATTGCAAAGAAACAAAACCCCTCAGGCCCTAATGATTTTAGACCAATAAGCATTCTGTCGCCATTGTCAAAAATTTGCGAAAAACTTATGGCCCAGCAAATTAATAAGCATCTAATGGAAAAAAAGCTTTTATCCCCATTTCAATCAGGCTTTCGTGCAGGACATGGTTGTGCCTCTGCAGTAGTTAAGGTGATTGACGACATACGACCAGAATATGATGCTGGCTCTATGACTCTTCTTTGTTTACTGGACTTCTCGAAGGCGTTCGATAAAGAAAACCACAACTTTTTGTGTCAGAAATTAAAATTTCACTTTGGGTTTTGTGATAGTGCTGTGGATCTGTTGTCCTGTTATTTATCTAATAGATTTCAAAAGGTAAAAGTTGGTCAAGTGTTTTCTGACTATAAATTAGTCGTAAGCGGTGTTCCACAAGGATCTATACTTGGCCCTCTCTTATTCTCGATTTTTATTAATGACATTTTTAATGTCTGTAAGCACGCATCCGTTCAAGCCTATGCTGATGATATTCAGCTTTATCTTTCACGTCGGACTGGGCTTCTTGATGACCTATGTTACCGACTGAATGAAGACCTCAACAACATCAATGAGTGGGCCAAATTGAATTGTCTTCAACTAAATGCTGCAAAGTCGTATGTTCTACCTATCTGCAAGAATAAAACTTGTATTGACGATCAGGGGCGGTTCCAGGAATATATTTCGGGGGGGGTTTCAAAAATATTTATGTACGTTATATATATAAAGGGTAGTTAAATTTTAAAGGCCGATGTTGATTTTGAATAAAACACAAATTATTTAGGAAATTATTGTCATTTCTTTTTATTATGATAATATTGGTAAAACCATACCAATTATGCATGGAACAAAATATCGGATAAATGGCCGCCGCGACCTCGGCGGCACACCTCCATCCGATGGTCCAAATTTTCGATGACGCCGAGGCACAAGTGAGGTTTTATGCCGTTAATGTGCCGAATTATCTCATCCTTTAGCTTTTGTATTGTTGCTGGCTTATCGACGTACACCTTTTCTTTCAAATAACCCCAAAGAAAGAAGTCCAACGGTGTAAAATCACATGATTGGCGGCCTATTGACATCGCCACCACGTGAGATAACACGGCCATTGAATTTGTCGTGCAAAAGAGCCATTGTTTCGTTAGCTGTGTGGCAAGTGCCACCGTCCTGTTGAAACCACATATCGTCCACATCCATATCTTCCAATTCGGGCCATAAAAAGTTCGTTATCATCTCACGATAGCGAACACCATTCACAGTTATTGTCTGACCGAACTCATTTTGGAAAAAATACGGCCCAATGATGCCGCCAGCCCATAAACCGCACCAAACAGTCACTCTTTGTGGGTGCATTGGTTTTTCGACAATCACTCTTGGATTATCATGCGCCCAAATGCGGCAATTCTGCTTATTGACGAATCCACTGAGGTGAAAATGTGCCTCGTCACTGAAGATGATTTTCTTCGAAAATTTATCATCCACTGTTGCCATTTATTGCCACCATTCTGACCGTGTAAATGCAAGTCCTTATGCATAATGTTCATCAACGACGAGCGTGAGAGGTGCAATTGTTGGGCACGACGACGAGTTGAGGTGGACGGCTCTTCAGCCACACTATCGCGAACAGCAGCAATATTTTCTGCAGTACGAGCTGTACGAGCATGCACTGGTGTTTTCACATCTCCTACAGACCTGGTTTGTTCAAATTTTTGCACGATTTTTCCAATTGTACGCACATTTGGACGATTAAATTGACCGAAAAAAATCACGAAGTGCTCGATAGCCTGAATAACTTGTCAATAACGGTTCAAATTGAGTTAGTCTGAAGTTGAGAAATGTCAAATGAAATGCAGAAAAAAACTTGACATTTAGGTGGGGTTTATATTCAACATCGGCCCTAAAATTTAACCACCCTTTATATACACTCTAAAGTATTTGTTGAAATTTACTATCAAAATGCCCGTAAATTTTTGTTGAATTTTCTGTTGTTGCCTAAAATTATTATCTTTTGGTGTCATTTAATGAAAATAACCAGAAAATTTATTTGCAAAATTTAAATTTACACAAAAAAGGTTCAAATTACTACACAAAAAATTGTAATGTTAAACTCAAAATGTGTAAAAATTTAAAATATCACAAAAAATCTGCAAAATTGCACGCAAATGTGTAATGGTGAACATGAAATGTGTAATTTCATTCACGGAAGAAGATTTGGTATCACTGAACTAAATCAACGTGATTTAAAATAACAAGTTCGAGGCAAAAAAAAAAAAAAAACATCAATAGTATAAAAAAAATCAATACAATTATTAGTAAGCTGGAAAGTTTAATTTAAAAGTTTTCTATTTCTATTTTTATTTTATTATTTTCTTAAAAGTGATAACATTATTTCAATTATTTTTTTATAAATTAATTATAAAATTAATTATCATTTTCTTAAATGAATTAAAGCTTAAAGTGATAATAAGCTACCTGAGTTAACATATGTTTTCACATAACTACAATTTGAATTTAATACTACTGAATACAAAAATATATTATAAAACAAAAAAACATTCTATATCTTACTTATTACTTACTTTTATCTACGCAAGAGTAATGAAATAGAGCAATCATAGGAAGAGTTTAAACTTTTACACACAAGTTGCGTAAATCGTTAAACATTTTCTGTGCAATATCCAACAAAAAATGTTTAAAAATGTGCATGTGTAAATTTAGACACTATTAGTCAGAAAAGCGTTGCCGACGATTATCGTCGTAAAATTCAACAAAAATCGTTTCGACTTTACATTAGAGCGGGTTAATTATTTGTTCAAAAAATCGTAGGCGTGGATAATTTTCTACGGAGCAAATTCAACTTTGCTCAAGAAACCGTTAGTCTAAAATCTATTTCGAGCCTTTAGTTTTTCAAAAGAAGGTTATAATTTGTGTTTTGCTGCAATATGTGAAAAAATTATTCCACTTATTGGAAAAAACTTTGCTACGAAAAAAATAGCCATCCACATTTCACTGCATATTAACTCCATATTTACTCCATATTCTTTCCATATGATTGTGTGGTGCTCAGGATTATTTTTTTGTGTTAAATACCACAAGCTGACGCTGGGGTGAAGATAATTATAATAATTAAAGTTATTTCTCTATTTATTTGACCCGAATACAAATCTAAAAGGCCAACATAAAACCAACATCAAAATAAATAAAAGCTACAAAAACCGGATTTTTTCTCCATTACTGTATAAAAAGGAATTTTACGTCTGCACTTCCGATACTATCGAAACTGTTTTATCTATTTTACTATTTTACTATTTTATCCAAAAAATGCGGTGTTTTTGTGATTTCAGGTTAAGATTGTATGTGTGACTGTTTACAGCTACAGACGCTGTATCGCAAAAACAAACAAAAACTGGAACAGAATTCAGTATTTTAGCAATACATGAAGAAACAGCTACAAACGTTTACAGCATAGGGGTGTGAATATTTAAAGTAAATTAAAAAAAAACCAATGTTTTTCTTTTTGGTACTCTTAGCCCACATAATAAACATCAGTACATCACATTTAAATACAGGTTCTTTTAGAATTTCGGGGGGGTTTGAACCCCCAAAACCCTCCCCTGGATCCGCGCCTGTTGACGATGTCCCTGATCTATATATTGGAACATACAAGCTAAATGTAGTGTTGAAAATAGTCAACTTAGGTTTTTATATGAATTCTTCTTTGTCCTGTATTGATCACGTTAATAGTGTTGTTAAAAAAGTTTATTATGTCCTGCGTAATCTAAGAATGTCGGCTAGTGCTACTCCTGTAAATATAAAACGAATGTTAGTGATTCAATTCATCTTGCCAGTGATAACATACTCTGAAATTGTATACAGTAAACTCGATTCTTCCTCTCAGTTAAAATTACAAATTGCATATAATTATGCTACACGATATGTATATGGTTTGCAAAAGTTTGATCACTTATCCATTTATAGAAACGCCATTCTTGGTTGCGATTTATTTGCATATCTGAATGCAAGAAACTGTATGTATCTCCATAAACTTATTCATGAAAAAACTCCGTTCTACCTGTATGAGAAATTACAATTTAGTTTATCGAGAAGAAGTCATATTCTTATAGTTCCAAGACATGGGTCATTGAACTCCTCGCACTTATTTTTCATTAACGCCATAAGACTGTGGAATGCATTGCCACGTCACCTGAGAGAAATCACTACAGGAAGTATTTTTAGGCAAACTATTTTAACTCAGTTCTCTACCTCCTAAACCCTTTTTTCTTTTTTCTTCTTTCTCTCTCTCTCTCTCTCTCTTTGCTCTTTCTAATCTGTCTGCATTTTTAAATTAAATTATCCTTAAGAAAAATGTTTGAAATTTGTTTTTCCTTATTTTTTATATCATAATATGTAAATTAATTGTTGTTTTAAATTCCTAATGTAATTATACAATTAATGCTTTATTACGTTGTCATTATTCTTATATTGAATGTATTAATGTTGTACTATAAAAGAACTTAGTTCTTATTTAACTAATATAATCTGCTAATAATAATAATAATAATAATAATAATAACTTATCAAAACTAGGAAATTTTCTTTTTTTTTGTGGCAACCCAAAAGGGTTAAAAATTTCATAATTTTGAAATTTTGTCAACGGATTCGGATTCAGCGACTCATTTTTACCTAGTGTTCGCCCCAGCATCGAATTCATAAAAATAAAAAAAAATAGGTGGCAACCCTATCAGCCATCTTGAATTTTAAAATTCTGACGTCAGATTCGAAATCAGCGACCCCCTAAAACTGTAGAATAGTGATTAAAACTTTTAAAAAAGCATATTTTTAGGTGGCAACCCTATTGGGTTAAAAATTTCATAATTTTGAAATTCTGACAACGGATTCGGATTCAGCGACCCATTTTTACCTAGTGTTCGCCCCAGCATCGACTTCGTAAAAATTAAAAAAATAGGTGGCAACCCTGTCAGCCATCTTGAATTTTAAAATTCTGACTTCAGATTCGAAATCAGCTACCCCCTAACACTGCTAAGCACGAAATCTATACAACCCTAAATATTCTTAATACGCTAAAGTTTTTCCTACACTTCATTGAATTATTTGGATACCTGAATTAATTGGATACTTGCTTTTAATTTCAAGCTTTTCAAGCTTTTTGCCGAACACATCAAGTTTTTCCTTTACTTGGTACTTCGTGTCGTTCGCTTGTAAGCTAGCGTAGTTGTAAGTCACAAGCTGACGTGGGCTTACTTATATTCAAGTACAAGCTTTAATTGATTGAAAATTATCAAGTTCAAGCAAGCTTGTACTCATATTTATGGCAAGTACTTGAAATAGGTTTCAAGTAGGCTTATGCAGTTCTCTGATATGGACCTCCTAAGCTTATTGGTGCAATAAATTTTTGTCAGTCTTGAATGGTTCAGGAGATAAAAATCTTGAAAATTTAAAAAATTGATATTTTTCGTATACGAAAATTTTAATTTTTTTATGCAAAAGAGTAGATATTTTTACTTTACTTTTTCGAAAGAATTTATTTTCAATTTCGTCAATTTGCCTAAGAGATCGCACATTTGCATACGTTTTTGTCAAGCAAAAGTACTATGTGACGTCATGCACTCAGTTGAGAAAGAGAGCATTAGATAACGGGACTGCGGAACGCGTAATCTGGTTTATATCATTCTTGGAGCAGAACAAGAACAAACGCAAACCGAAGCAATGTTAAGCACGATTCGACAAAGAAGACTGCATTGGCTGGAAAGTAATGTAAACAACAGCAGAATGCTTGGAGTTATGTTGTGTTCTTTAGGTTTCATATTCTACATTTTCTTGCAAAGAATCATTAGACGCATATTTAAAAAGCCAAAAAAAGATATTTTCTTATTTATTCTTCAAATTATAATAGGAGACTTATTTTTTTCGTACGAAAATGCATTTTTGCCGTTTTTAATAATCTTTTCTTATCTATAAAAATAAGTTGCATTGTGTATGAAATAATTTGATGTTCTTGGTAATGCGTGAACCGATTTTGTTTCTGGAAATTTCCCATGAAAGGTGACGTCAATACGAAGGTTTTTTTGTACAAATGGTCTTTGTATGTGTATTGGTTCATGAATTATAGGCATTTTAGTGAACTTTTTCAAAATACAGGTGTGAAAAAATACCGATGCGCACATATGGTGTATATGGGGAAATATATGCAAGGGAAACTGGAAATAAATGGAATATTAGAATAATTTGTCAAGTCTCACTTTATTTTGCATTTGCGCGGAAAATATAGGCATAGTAAACATTTTCCATACCCCCTTTTACAGCCCACAAATCAATAAAAATGCTATATTTAAGACGGTTTTGGTCGTATTAGACTAAATTATTTTCGACTAAAATTTGGTAAATAAGTTCGTATGATTACTGTCGGCAACTATACAAAAACTGGGCGTGGTCTAACTATATATAAGCCCACTTTTTAGAAATCATTATTATTCCTGAGTTGTACATGTTTTGATAGTGGAACTTGATATGTAGACGTTATGGGCCCAAGAGGTAGTTATTATATATTTGAGCGAATATAAGACAAGGGGGAATTTGGCCACACAGGCCAAATTTATGATATCGAATTGCTTTGGAACTAAATGTCGTATGTAACTATGTAATAGACTCCTAACATACTCATCCGATTAGTATGAACATTTGTGTATATAAGGTTTTTGGTATGGTGCGTGTTTGTGGGCTATCAATTTTTATCCACCTTGAACACCAGTGGGCGCTGGAGTACAAATTTTTTACAAAACTGCCTAAAAATCACAAACCGCTTATGCGATTAGATTGAAAAGTGGTATACAGTGGTTTTCATGTACATTGAGTGTTTTTCTGCTATATTTTTTGACCTATATTGAACACCAGAGGGCGCTGTAGTACAAATTTTTTGCAAAACCACCTAAAACTCCCAAACCACTCTTGCGATTAGAATAAAAATGGGTATATAGTAGTTCTAAGGTACGATAAGTTTTTTGACAGTATCTTCTTTGAACCACATTGGGCACCAGATGGTGCTGTAGTACAAATTTTTTACAAAATCGCATATTTTTAGTTGTTTTCTTAGGTTACATATGCAAATATTTACAAGATATATAATATTTCTTAAATTTAGTAAAATTAAAAAATTTGCGTTATTTTGACATCAAACATGAACATATCTTGAAAACTATGAAAAATTTTACTACAACGTTATATTTAATGCAACAGCTTGTTCAAAAATGAGAAAAACTTAATCAGATATTTTATTTTCTGACTTTCGATTCAAATATCTCCGCTGCTTTTTTATACACTTTGTTACATTTTTTTGTCTTAACGCTTCATCAAAATACTATTAAAACCTTATTGCAAAAATACCGTTAGTTGAGTATATATATTTTAAATATTTTTTTCAAAAAAGGTCTGAAATTTTGGAGTTTTCCTCAAACAAGGCTCAAAATTTGTTTTTGTTGTAAAAATAATTTAAATTCAAATTCGCAAATTTTCAATTCTATTTCAAACCAATAACATTTATAAGCAAAAAGTATTTCATTCTTACGCAAAAATTAAAAACCTTTTTTGTGATTAAAAAAACAGGGCCCTACCCCTTGATTTTTTCGAACAACATTTTTTTTTTCCAATATTGTGTTTTTATATTTTTGAAAAAATAAACAAGATAATATATTAATTTTTTAGAAAAAATTATCTTAGTATCTCTTACCAATCAAAAGTTATAGCCAATAATCTTTATCCAAAATATAAATACAAAAAGCAAAACGCTGTCTGTGTGATGGCTGTAAACTTCAAAATTACTGAGCCGATAGAGCTGAAATTTTGGCAGTACATTTTTTTCAAGTACGAGATGGTTTTAATCTTTGTCACACCCCCTTTTACCGCCCACAAATCAATAAAAATGCTATATTTCCTACAGTTTTCGTCGATTTGGCTACATTTTGATAATTTAGTTTGTATTCTCACTGTCGGCAACTGTACTAATACTGGGTAATGTCCATCTACTAGAAAACTGGGATGCGCATTATATAAGTGGGTGTGGCTCCGCCCATACAATTAAAATTTATATTATCGAATAGCTTTGAAAGTAAAGAAGCAGTACTTACATACAAACTCAAAATGGAGTTACTATTTGGTGATCTCCTGCTACTGGGAAACTGTAACGGGCAGTGGTAAATGAGAGTGGTGTCAAACTATGAGTCTAAGAAAAGTTTTGAATACACCTATTTATTCCCATATAGTTGCAGGGTGCAGCAACGCGCGCCGGGAAAAGTCTAGTTACTAACTAAAATAAATAACTGCTATTCTGAAGTTTGTAAATGGATGTAAATACTTTAAAATTAACACGTTAACTGCCATGAGGCACATACGGTGTGCCTCAAAAAAATGTCCACGTAGGCTCTGAAGCACAGCGTATGTGCTCAGTATTTGATTACACATTATAGTTCATGGTTCAAAATTAGTACCTCGAAATGCAAATCTGTAAACGTAGTTCAATTCCGCATGGCCTGGCATACCTAAACCTATCCTTAGCGCATTATATTTATATCCCCACGATTACAAAAAAACCTTTTACTGGGGTATATTAATTTTCCCACTCCGTTTGTAACGCCCATAAGGAAGCGTGGTAGGTATAGAAATGTGTATATATTCTTGATCGAATGTGTCGCAGTTCAATATTGCCAGACGAAATGGTTATTTACTATGATCAAAACAAAATTGCACAAATATACAAACAAGGCACAGCACATGTACCTCACGGCGTATACATTAGGCCGTGAGGTACATATGTTGTGCCTCAATAAAATATTTCAAAATGTCACAGAAATATAAAAAAAAAAGATACAGTAGTTTCGACTATGTCGTAACACAAGACGTAGAATTAGTCAATTCGCTTTTGATGACATCTTTTTTAAAAACTATTTAGCAAAATATTTATTCCATACACCTGAGCATATGACCTTTAACAGAGTGCCGGAAAGGGTTCATAGGTATGACTGAGCCCCATTACTTTTGCAAAAGGAACATTTTTGCCTTTGACACCTATTCCCTCCGACCAGTCCTTAGGGGGGCTCCCATACAAATTTTATTGTGTTTGTGCAGGAAAGGGCTAATATGTATCACCGACCCCCATTACTTTTGCAAAAGGAACATTTTTGCCTTTGACACCTATTCCCTCCGACCAGTCCTTAGGGGGGCTCCCTTACAAATTTTATGGTTTTGTCGATAAAACTGGAAACTGTCGATGAATAGGTAGCAAGTTTAAGCAAACAAAAACATCAAATGTTGGCTTTATATTTTATGTAAATGTGTAAAATTTATATAAGTTAAAGAGTTCTAACATGAATTTTTGTCGCATTGAGGATCAAGCAGACCAACAAGTGCTAACATCAACATTGTACGATCAGTACTTTAGGCCCACCAAAGGCTCAAAAAGTTATATAAATACCGACACCTGATCACTATCAACCACCCTACTTACCTCCGAGAATGACGTATTCTTCGTCAAAAACATTTTCTGATATTTTGGTCGAATTTTCTGATACCAACATACACTAGATCTGTAAAGAAAAGAAAATGGCCCGGAGGACCCGATATTTTTTTTTTGTATGGTGGCAGTTAAAGTGTTAAATTGTTTAATGTTTTTATTTGCATGTGTTGGTAAACCCTGTAAAATAAAAGAAATTTTCAATTTTTTTAATTTTTCATTATTTGGTGACTGGTAGGCTTATTAGCTTTCATTGCTTCCACTAAGAATGTGCTGATCTTAACACCAACTCATCAAACCAATATCAGATTCTATCAATTCATGGTGACTATAACTTATGGTGTTTTCGTTTCTACCAAAAAATGTTACCTTTTCATTGCCCTCTTCTTTTCGTGTTCGATTGTTAAATAAGTGCAAACGGGTGAAAAAAAAATCTGTGTTCGTTTCTTAAAATGTTACATTTATATAGGCCAAAAAAGGCACATTTCTTGCCCTGCGAAACATTTTCAGGGGAGAATGTTGCCCTGAAAATCAGCTGATTGCTTTAAACGAAAATATTATGGAATGCGTGTGTTAGACAAGGATAAATATATGCATTGATAATTTGACTCTTAAATAATATTTTTAATAAAGCAAATTTTGTATTTTTAGCGCACACAAATATATCAGCTGATTGAGTAAGCATGGTAGTATTTTGTGTTCAAAACCTGCACTTTTTGAGGGTTGAGTGCAGCACTTGAAAAATATTACACTGTGGTAGGGCAACATTTTTTTGTAGAAACGAAAACACCAATAGATTTAAATTCAAATAATTAGCAGAAAAAACCAATAAATGTTATAAAATCGTCTTTAGGCAGTTTTAATAAAATGATTGTTTTCGACAATATTTGAAAATAATTCTAAGCCTCCATTCCTATCCATGTTGCGATCAATATCACGATATTCTAATTTGTAGGTCCTAGGATCTAGGATATTGTGATATTGATCGAGACATGGATTGAAATATAGACTTAGAAATGTTTTTAAATATTGTCAACATTTAGTTCATTAAAACTGCACTAGACGGTTTTGTATATTCAGAAGCATCAAGAGGGAGCACTCAGCATTTGAATAGAGATGAAAGTCTTGGTTTTTGTTCACATTGCTTTAAACAACAATTTAACACAACAATTAGCAATACTAAATTAAATAAGGAAAGTGTTGGTAATGAACCAGATTATGAGGCAAATTGGACAGAACAACAAACTTTTAGGGAATGTTTATTAAGAGTATCATTAGAAGAATTATGTACAAATCAAATTTTTAATCAACAATCAGCGTTCATCTTTTTTTTACACTGGACCCCCGGTAATCCGGCCCCTGACTAATTCGGCACCCCCTGTAATCCAATATGTCCATTATTATTGAATATTTTTTGACAATCTTCGCTAATGTAGATAATGCATTATTGAACAGGTTACTTACTTGTACTTGTATTGATTTTATTCATAATTTTTGATTATTTTAGTATGTACATTTATTTGTACACAATTATTTCTTAATGTAAAGCTATTATTTTTTGTAAGTTCTATAGCATTAATACCGTCAATTTTATGATAAAACGTAAGCTTTTTATTGTATTGTTTAATTTACTTAATTTGACACACATAATGGAGTATGATTTGTACTTCAGAGTATAACATACATAACCTTATCGTTTTTTTTAAGCTTTGAACCAAGGTTTTTAGGTGTAGTACCTATTCAGCCAAGTCTGCTTTGGTTCGAAATGGGGTGGTAGATTAGTGTGAGCGAAGAGGCAATCAATTCAATTCAAGTAATAAGGCAATCTCATTCACAAACTACGACTCCAAGTCGTAAATATTGATGAGTTTTCAATTTCAGCTGATGACTTAATGAAAGAAAATTGCAAACGCGAAAGGTCAAAGGCCTAGGATCAAGGCCTAGCTGGGATTCGAACCCGGGTCCTCTGGGGTGGCAGTTGATCACGTTTGTCGCACATTTACCGCATTTGTGACATCAATGTTACCATTTGTTACTTTGTGGCCAAATTTTATGTAAACGGTAAACTTCCGGTACATTTTTAGACACATTTTTGAAAATTTTTAACGTGAATAATCACAAAAAGCGCTGAAATTGAAGAATACAACATTAAGAAGCTGAAAAATGTTGGCAACGCTGTGACAATCATCAATGCTTTACACACCCACGAGCGTTGTCAGACTCCTTCGATGATGCAAGAGGTTTAAGCAAAAAATTGAGACTTAAATTAATTAGTCAAAATCTTTTTCTATCAGTAGGACTGTGCAATGGGCCACAGGTGAGGTTGTTGAAATTTTCTATAACAATTGCGAAAGTGGCCGATTTATAGAGGAATTTCCTTTGTGCATTATGATCAAGTTTCCCAATTATTCTTGACCAAAATACAACAATTTAAATGATCTACTTATTTCTTCCGTAGTGGTATCATTCAAAAAAAGGATCAACCAATTTTACTCGCAAGAAATTTTCACTACAACTTGCGTATGGCATTAATATTAAAAATTGCAAGGATTAATTCTCAATCAAGCAGTTTTCGATATTAGAGAAAGGGAATTTACGTTATATTCCTTATGGTAGGCTATTCCTTATGATAAGAAAATAAATAAAAAGAAAGGATTTTTTTTTTTTTTTTAGCTTGAACCAAGGATTTCAGGTGGAATACCTATTCAGTCAAGTCTGCCTTGATTCGAAATGGGGTGATAGATTAGTAGGAAGGAAAGGGCAATCAGTGAAACAAGTGTAGGATGTTCTAAACGTGGTGGAAAGCCAAAGAAACATGTGAATTTGAATCAGAGGCAAGTGTTATGCCTTTACCTCAGTCAATTCAAGTTATAAGGCAATCTCATCCACAAACTTCTCTTCCATCAACTACAACTTCATGTCGTAAATATTGATGAATTTTTAATTTCAGTTGATTAGAAATTAGGATAGAAAATTTAGAAAGGTTTAAAGCGAAGGACCATGGCCTGGCCGGGAATCGAACTCGGGACCTCTGGGGTGGCAGTCGAGCACGCTACCAGCTCGACTACCGAGGCTCAATGGCTCAATTGTAATTGAAATAACAAAACCTATTTAATATCTTTGCTTATATAGTTTTTAGAAAAATCTATTGGAGCTAGCAACTCAACTAAATTGCCTCCACAACGTACCAATTTATGTGACGCGTAAGTGTTTGCTAAGCTACTGCTACGACCTAGTATGAATAAATTATTTAATTATCACTTCTTGTATGTGAGATTCAAGTTTAAAGTGTGCTTAATGTCATGGGTTTTAATTCATCACTCTATGTTTAACAGGAGCCGAGAAATTAAAGTAACCGCAAACGCTTACAAACTTGAGAGTATTATGGCTAACCAAGTTACAAATGAATATTAAAATACTTATAAGTTGTTATCGGCGCTGCAAACTGGTTTTAGTACTGGTCAGAGTTGCTCCACTGCTGCAGTTAAGATCTTGGATGATATTGGAATTTCCTATGATCAAAACTTTTTGACTCCGCTTTGTCTTATTGAGTTTCTCTAAAGCATTTGATTCTGTTTATCATACTCTTCTTTGCCATAAATTAAAAAACTGCTTTCAATTTATTTCTAGAGCTGTCAATTTAATAGCCAACTACCTGGAAGAGAGATTGCAGCGGGTTAACCCTCCTGTGTATACGTAGGTACCCGGGTACCTTTTGCATTTTTTAAGTGAAAAAAGATAACTTTCGTCCAAGGAACTATGTACTCAAATCGATAGTACCTCCCTAAAATTTAATTTTCTGTTCAATACAACAGTAAGATTGAAAAGAAAATGTTTTGGTAATTTTTTATAAAAGATTTTTAGTTACTACCCCTTCGTCTTATACGAAGGTACCTGGGTACATTCATATAAAATACATGATAATTCTCATATTATCTGTCGATTTTTTGCGTTTAGATTATCATGTACTACTGTGTGAAATCTCATTCATTCCCATCATTCGGTGTTAGGAGACGACCAGAAGCTGGAAATATTTATATAATATAATGACAAAAAAGAAGGGTTACCACTTAATGCATTACCAAACGGTGGCTAATTGCATTATTTTTCAACATCTTAGATGTTTGCGGATTAACAGCTATATCATTCACAATGAGCAAAAGCTAAAACTGCGAAAAACCAATTTGTCAGGAACATAATAATATATTCAATATGTGTGATTCATGTTCTCAAAATATTTAATTTATAAGTATTCTTGAATGACTAAGAAATAAAGAAACGCTTAAATGTCAAATGTTTTTTTATTCACACGCAGTTTCTCTCATATAGATTGTATGAAGGTACCCGGGTACCTTCGTATACCTGAAAGGGAGGAATTTTTAGTATAAACATGAGGGTTAAAGCAGGAAATCTTTATTCTTCCCTTAGATCAGTTGTAGCCAGAGTCCCTCAAGGGTCTATCCTGGGTCCATTTCTATTCTCTTTATTTATCAATGATGTTTTTTCAATTTGTAAATTAGTAACTGTTCATTAGAGTGTCCCTTATTTTGCGATTTTTGGAAATGTCAAGGGGCTGAAAGGTTTTTTTATGCGTTTTTATATTCTAAGAACGAAACTAAAAAAATTTTTTTTTTACGACAACGCTTACCCGTGCCAATCGGGCCCGAAAGTTTCGAAAAAATGCCCATATTAGACCATATTTGCACAAATTAAAAAAAAATCTTTTCTCTGCTTTTTATAAATGTTTTACATTTTTTGGAACACATACATAAGAAATATGATATTTAAAAAGTTTTTTTATGGTGGGCGTGGTTACCGCCCCTGCTGCGTCGAAATTTCTCCCGCAGCCTTTTCCCACTTTTTCATGAAATTAGTGCAATTTAGGTATTAATATCAACAATAAATAAATACATTTTTATTATGCTAAAAGTATGACTACATTTCATTAAATTCACATTATGTACTTACAAAAATTAATAATAAATTAAAAAACTAGTATTTTAAACTGCGGCGGGCGCGCAACAAGCTAATACCTACAAGCAGTATTATTGCGGCTTTTCAACCGATCAATCATCTCGTATCTGAGAGCATAGGTTTACAAGCTCATACTGACTTGGTTAGTGAAACAATTAGGCAATTTAACACCATTGAGTTAGATACTTGTGATGCTGAATATGTCTCTGTAGAAGATGTTAAAAATATTATTAAGGAATTACATCCAAGAAAGGCTTCTGGGCTTGATGAAATCAAGAATTTTATGCTAAAGCAGCTGCCAAAAGTTGCTTTAATATATGTAACGTTTTTGATTAACTGCTGCCTTAAATTGCAGTATATTCCTGATACTTGGAAAGTGGCAAAAGTAATCCCCATTCACAAACCTGGAAAACTTCTTAACAACGCTGGCAGTTACCGCCCTCTTAGTCTACTTAGCAGCTTAAGCAAAGTTCTTGAGAAAGTTATAAAAATTAAGCTATGGTTATTCATCGAGCGCAACTCCATTATTCCCAATGAGCAGTTTGGATTTCAGAGTTTTCATAGTACTGTTCATCAAATTAAAAGAATCCACAATCATGTTAAAAAAAATTTCAAAGAACAAAAATCTACAGCTTTAGTATTGCTTGATGTTGAGAAAGCATTCGACTCCGTTTGGCATAATGGGTTACTTTTTAAAATGATTGAGTATCGTTTTCGCCTATATGTTATTAAAATCGTCCAAAGTTTTCTCACAAATCGGTATTTCTGTGTTTGTTTAAATGATGTCCTTTCAGAATTTGTTATGATCCCATCAGGAGTTCCACAAGGCTCTGTTATCGGTCCACTACTCTACCTAATATATTACTCCGATATGCCAAAACATGCTAGCTGCGATTATGCGGCATATGCCGATGATACCGGCATTTTCTATTCGCATACATTTGGTCAAATGATTGTGACTGAATTGCAATGCGCACTAGACCAGCTGCAACATTTTTTTATTAAATGGAAAATAAAGCTAAATGCCACTAAAACGCAAGCCATATTTTTCTCAAGAAAAATAAAACCTTGCTACTATCCAAGCTCGGAGCTCCAATTAGGTAGCTTTAGCATTCCATGGTCTGGAAATGTTAAGTATCTCGGTGTTATTCTAGATAAAAAACTAATTTTTCGCGACCATGTTAGCAACATTATAAATAAGTTCAATATTGCAAAACACTTGCTTTATCCATTGATAAATAGGAACTCAAAACTTAGCAATGAGAATAAGACTATTTTAGTAAAAGTTATTTTTCAATCTATTATTTTGTATGCTTGTCCTGTATGGGGCACCTGCGCAAAAATGCATACCAAAAAATTGCAGATTTGTCAAAACAAATTGCTTAAAATGATGCTCAAACTACCATGGCATTACTCCACAAAAAAACTTCATGAAAAACATAAAGTTAGTTTAATATCTGAATGTATTTCTAAAGCAATTGAAAGGTTTAGGATACTGAGTAGTATGTCAGATAATAGTTTAATAGCCAATTTATACCATTCTAATAGTTAAATAATAGTCCTTTATATATTTATCTATATCGTTACATGTGTATATAATATGTGTTTTCTGTATATATATGTATATATATGTGTCTTATTTATTTATTTATTATACATTTTGTAAATAAATGGTTGTAAATAAATTATATCGTTCATTTCATTTGTTACGAATTATCAGTAAATTTGTGTAAACTTATTTTTTCTTTTTTTTGTATTCAATGGAAGGTTTTTTCATGTAGTTTTCCTTCTAACTTTATTCATTATCAAAACAAAATCCTTATTTCCTGTTATATCTTTCATATAATTTTTCAGTTGTAATGTATATAAAATACCAAATCTCTGTAAATTGTGCAATAACTTTAAGATTTTTTTATAACGTTTTTTTACTACAAATAAAGAATTATAAAATTAATTTGTGCAAATATGGTCTAATATGGGCATTTTCGGTCCCGATTGGCACGGGTAAACGTTGTCGTAAAAAAAAATTTTTTTTAGTTTCGTTCTTAGAATATAAAAACGCATAAAAAAACCTTTCAGCCCCTTGACATTTCCAAAAATCGCAAAATAAGGGACACTCTACTGTTCATGCATACGGTGACGACATTCCTCTTTCGACCAACTAGACTGTTAGAAGACTTGACTTACAGACTGAACTGTGACTTAACCTCATTGCATAAGTGGGCTGTTACCAACCTGCTTCTAGTTAATCCCTTAAAATCAAAAGTTCTCCCCATTGCGAGGAATGACTCCTTTTATATTGATATTCCTCCCCTTTTATAGGAGGTGAAAAACAAGAATTTGATTTAAATTTGTGTGGCTATTTTTGATTCAATTAACTCCTTTGCATATGATACTTGGACCAAAAGCACAAGTGTACCAAGTATTTTCTAACTAATGCCTACAGAACAAATGTTATCATTTCTATGTGTATGTATCTCTGTGATGTCATCAGTACTGTGGAAGTGGATACTGCCGCTAAATGGTTGAATACAAGAAACATATCTTCAATTCAAAAAGAAATTGTAAATGTTGCTTTTACACATGACTTTATTTATTTAAATAACTTTTCAAAAATTTTTATGTGACATCGATCATGTTAATTTTTCATATTGCTTAGTCTTGGAGTTCCATACATATTGCGTATTCTCGGACTTCCATATGGTATTGTTAATCCATGACAAATAGGAGTATACGCGAGTGTGAGCAGCTGGTTCTTCACCACTACAAAGTGGTGTTACTCCGTATGATACCAAACCAATTTGTTGTTCAATCGAATTATGAATGATGGTCACTGGGCTACCAGAGTCTCCTTTGCAGGTATTTGTGCCATTTTCCCAGGTACAAAACTGACTAGGTAAAAAAGATTCCTTGAACTTACTTTTGCATATGCTGTCATCTATAACCCTTAATTTTGTGAATTGCAGTTCTGTGGGAAGAGAACCTTCACGTATTAAACCCCATCCGGCTACAATGCCAGTTTGATTAACAATATATTCTAAGTTAGACAACGGTATGTTTTGGATGTACGGAGAATATTCAACATATGGAATAGAGATCAAGGCAATATCGTTAAAAGTAACTGTCCTATTAGTAAAATAATCATCGTGTATGAAAATTTCTAAAACATCAACTTGTTGTGTGAACTGATGATCATCATTTAAGCCTAACGAAATATACATTTGGGATGCATCGCTATGAGAAAAATAAAATAAAGATCACTTTTTCGTAACATTGCGTTTAAGTAATGAGTTTTAAAAAAATAAATAAACATACCCTGAATCAACACAGTGCCCAGCAGTCAGTATCCAACTATTACGGATCAAGGAACCTCCACACTGAGAAGCTGTTGTTTCATCAATTGGTACTATAATTCGAACATGATACTTGAAATTTTGAGGATTGGCGACTTGGCCACCAAAGATGCGACCTCTACTTTCAACTGACACACCAGTTGCCAAGACCAAAATTACTACGATTAAGAATTGCATGGTAATCACTACAAAATATTTTTCCAGAACTATTGCCAATTCGTTGAGACGGAGACCTTTTTATAGTCGCAAAACAACACGTTTATTAAATGTCAAGCATGCAAGGCAAATATTTGCTCAGTTTGACTTCTACGCAAACGCTAACAAAACAAAAGAAAAAAGAAACTAATAATAAAACAGTGCCGTGCAAAATAATTTATTTAGGGTCCTTAAAAGTATATTTTTGAAACTGCGAAAATATTGATTCACGCCAATTGCGAGAAAGTTTTAGATGAAGGCAGGTGCGAGGGTTTCCTTTTAAGTCGTGCGCCTAACAATAAAAAAACAGTTGATAATCAGTGAAAACGCTTGTATTGCTTTAAAAATTATTCTCCAAGAAGGTCGATACACATTTACATTCGTTTGAACCAATTTTCGAAACAGTTTCGCCACTCTGAAGAACCAGGTTTTCTGAGGCCTCAGTGGTCTGTTCGGGCATAGACAAACATTTTTTTCTTAATGTGAGGGAAGAAATGACGAGAAGAAGTCATTAGGTGCCAAGTGGGGACTGTAACGTGAATGACCCATCAATTTCATGTTTTGCGTGCTCAAAAACTCTTTCGTTTGAATTGATGTGTGGAAACTCGCATTGTCGTGATGTTGGATGATTTTTATTCGTTGGTTGGATTTCCTCTGTGTGTACCATTCCGAATAACAGTTCTTCATTGCTCAAGTCATACAGTTGAAACATGAGTTGAGACATGTTTATTCTGAAAAAATTGGCAACTATTTGCTTGGATGTGCTCCGTCCGCGGACAACTTTTGTCGGGTTTGTTTACTTTGCAAGACCCAAACAGTGGATTGCTGCTTTCGGACTCATAAACTCCATGATTCGTCAGTTGTAGTGAATCCGTAGATTTTTGATAAGCCGTTAAATTATCCAACAGGAACAAATCTTCCTGATATCAAAATGCTCATGTAAAATCGAATGTATTTTAGTCCCACTAATGTTCAAGGATGATTCCTCACTCTCACGTTATGTCACTGTCATGTGCCCACAACTGCTCCCAACAGTCCACGCGAATCATCGATGTTTATTACCATAACACAGTGGGGCCCAAGAAATTTTTAGCGCGGGCCAATGCTTAAAAAAACAAAAAAAAAAACAAAATGTTGCTCATTATTGCGTTTGGCAAAAAATCAGACAACAAAAAAAAAAAAAACAATTACAATGCAATAAAATCACATATCATGAAAAATAGCTCGACATACAAGTAACGGGACAATTAGCTTCAGCATCAACATCATCGAGTGTGCGTTTTTTATTTTGGCTTTGCATGCATTTGTTTTTGTAAAATTCGCTGGAAAATGTGCTGAACACTGAACGGGTGCGGTTTGTGTTGTTGTTTTTTGCTTTTTGCAGGCGTTCTTTAATTTTGCCTCATCGCAAAGACAAAGTTAAGATAGAAAAAAATTTTTATGAAGGGCCACTCGGGCCACTACGTGGGCATGTTTGCCATAACATCTCTTCCTGGATGATCTTGACGAATTGGTCTTGGAGAGAATGATGAAGAATTTATTGAACCAGCGTTGTACAGTTGCTGGTTGTGGTGCTTCATCACTAAAATTCGAACTATGTTGGTCTATGCATTCTTTTCTTGTAAGTCCACATTGAAAATCATAACAAAGTAACACCCGAAAATATTCACTTATTCCATTTAACGCAAGTTTATAGTATGTGTATGCAAGATAATCTCAATTTTTCGAATAAAACTGTCAAAAATCATCTGGCAATGCTTAGTTTTGCCAAGGCGCAAGATTTTAATCCTACTTAGATAACGTAAGTCTGCGAGACGTATGCCTTAAAAATTTTCTACTCTTCCTCTCTCTATCGTTGAAAGAAAACATTGTCACTTTGTCCCGGTTTACACACGTCAATAGTTGACGATCAAGTCTGGTGTTCGAGGGTGCGGGAATCGTAACAAAAGGGAAAGAAAAAAAATGTACCTTACTGTCAATTCTTGGGCAATTCGTTTTGTGTGCGTTCGTTGTCCCGCTACTTTTTCTATTCGTTCTGCGCATCATTGGCGTCGTTTCATTTCATTTCTATAATATGAAATGAAACGGCAGTTATGATACACATATAATTGACCGTCAACTATTGAAGTGTGTAAACCGGGACTTTCAGTTATCTCAGTACATATTTTTCTGAAATATCAACACAGCGTACGTCTTAGACATGATATAATTATATAATAATTAATTATATAATGTAGGAGTGACAACCGGCTATTTTCTCACAAGACAACCGTCTTGCACCGACTGTCATTTGCCTGTATATTTTATTTTCTACTTTTTTCGTTCTCTAATTTATACTATTTTTAACAGTTGGTGCTGCAAGACCAAAAAGCTGTCACTCCTACCTTGTATAACACAGTGCAACACGAAAAAAAATAACCATATACGGACACCATTACGTGATAAAAGACTAAAAAAAAGACCCGTGTCTCCCAATTTTTCCCAAAGTCATGCACTTTTTTGTTTATGGGCCGCCAAAGATTTGGGGCCTCGGTATCATTTTCGCAAAAAAGTGATCATTTTCTCAAGCTCATATCTTGCAAACCGTTCAGAATTTCGATTTACTCTCTGAGGCAAAGTTGTAGCTCTTGTCATAAAGAACAAAAATTGCGAACATATAAAATCAAAAAACTTCACCTTCCAGATCAAAATCGCAAAAAACTTAAAAAAATTCGATTTTTTTTTTACCTTTTTTCCCGTGTTCAGGTCCATAGGTAGCAAACCGTTCAAAATTCAAGGAAACAATTAACTACAAAAATTTACCTAAGATCTCAATAAACAAATAGACATATAAACTTCCTGGGAATTATTCTTAACACCGTTTTTTAATTTCATTTGTTTTTTATTTACTTCAACATTGAGATACTATGCTATGATACTATGATAAGAATCATCTCTAGAAAGTTTATATGTTCTAGAAATTTGTTTATTGAGATCTTAGGAAAATTTTTGTAGTTAATTGTTTCCTTGAATTTTGAACGGTTTGCTACCTATGGACCTGAACACGGGAAAAAAGGTAAAAAAAAACGATTTTTTTTTAAGTTACTATCGATTTGCTACTACAAATTGCTACAAATTGCGTTTTAGGTGATTCCAACCTATCGAGATATTCATCTCCCGCGACAAGATTTTCTGCTTTCGCAGTGGTTTTCGCTTGATTCGAGAATTCACCACCTGATGGCTCGTGGTGTTCTTACAACACGCGGACGGTCGTATTTTGGACGGTCGATTATTCCACCAGTATCCTCAACAACTTCACAGCACGAAACACAAAATTACGAGTGACTCCGAGAGGTGTGAAAGATATCGCCTCTTTCCATGCCACATTCTTTTATACCATATGTTACGCATACTTGTTCCTTTTGTATCCATAACCGATAACCAACGTAGGTAACAGCAACACTATACAAAAACAGCTAACCGATATTGCAATCGATCTCATCTGGGCATTCTCTCTGATTACCACGCGGAAGAAAGTTGTATTTTTACCCGAGTTGTATTCTATTTAATTAACTATAATCTACTTAACGAATTTAACTGAAATTAACTATATTTTCAAATAAAATAATTATCTTTTGTTAAGAAACATAACACTATATATAACAACACAATTTTCGAGCGAGCCGCATTCCATGATTATAAACAATTGCCACCGAAAACTTTATTCGCGAAAAAGAAGAATAAATGCTAAATGTCAAATAGATGTCAAAACCAAACGAGTGCTTTCAGTAGAGTACACACAGTGAGTACGTTCAGTCGTGTACCAAACATAGAGAGTACAAAGTATAAAAGATGGACCAAATGCAATAAATTAAAGAAAATTAATTTTTTTTCCATGTGTTATGGCTTCATTAGTAGAACAAACATTCACATTAATTATGGAACACAACATCGTTCAAGTAACTGCTTCGACTGACTGCGCAGTAGCGCATTCTCTCACCTTACACTTAAGACCTTGTTGATGATATTGGCCTTATGTGCTTGAATCGTTGCCGAATTGTTGATATAACATTGGTCCTTCACGGTTCCCCACAAGAATAATTCCAAAGGGGTCAAATCGCAGCTCCTAGGCTGGCAATTGACATCGCCAAGACGGTGGACAACACGATTTGCGAATTTGGTGCGCAAAAGATTGAGTGAGGCATGGGCTGTGTGACATAGCGCGCCATCCTGCATGACAGAGATCGTCCAAATTCATGTCTCCAATTTCAGTAAAAAAAAGTCGGTTAACATGTCTTTGTAACGCCCACCGTTGAACGAAACGTTGTGCCCAGCCTCATTTTCGAAGAAAAATGGTCCTATGATGCCACCACTCCACAATCCGCACCGAACTGTCACTCTCTGTGGATGCATCGGCTTCTCGACAATAACGTGCGGATTTTCTGAGCCCCAGATGCGACAATTTCGTTTGTTAATGTAGCCACCGAGATGAAAAGCCGCGTCTCATCAGAAAAGATGATTTTTCGCCCAAAATCGTTGTCCAATTCAAGCTGCTCTATGGCCCAAACTGCGAAGCGATAACGAAGTGGATGGTCGTGCGCCTTCAATTGCTGAGTCAATTAGGCCTTGTAAGCGGATAATCCGAGATCTTTGTGCAGAATTCTTCTGAGACTAGTGCGCGAAATGTTGAGTTGTTGAGATCGATGGCGAGTTGATGTTCGTGAATTGAGTCTCACACTCTCGGCTACAGCAGCCACATTCTCGTCTGTGCGCACCGTACGCTGACAGGGACCATGAATGTTGTCCACTATATCAGCAAAAAGATTGTCAAAGTTCACACTATTATTCTGTAAAGCCTCTTGTAGAACATTATCAAAAGTTCGTTGAAGTGGTTTAAGTTCTATGTGGACCCGAGGAAAATATTGACACAATACGAAGAGCACAGGGCCTATAGTCAACTGTCCTTGACTTTACATTTATGTGCTACTTATTCTTTTGGCATGATGTCCTTGGGGAAGTCCAAACAGCACAACTGTACTTGCAAACTAATGGCTTATCGCTTGATAACGTTTTGCTTAAACTAAGGCATTGAAAATTTTTCCTTTTGAGAAACGGTATAATATAGTGCAACAAGCAATTCAAAAAGCGCTTGATTAATCTAAAAACTGTGAAATATTAGTTGAGAAACGAATCCGATACAGAGAGAGGATGCCAGCAGAACAGACCAGAGACTGTGGACTAAGTCTACAAGAAGAAAACAAGAGGGCGATGTTCGAGGCCTTGGATGGGTTTCATTCGAAACTTTAGATCAGAACAAAATCAATACAAGAAATTCAAAATATAAAGGGTGATTTTTTAAGAGCTTTCGGATTTGATTTAAAAGAAAAAAAAACACATGATATTTAGAGACTTGTATGAAATCTTTATTTGAGTCGATAGAAGGATATATATAATTCAATGTTTAAAGATGATTGCATGTAAATGTTGATCGTGGCTACGCCTCAAATGGTTCATATGCTAGGTCCAATATTGGTAACCTCTCTCAAACATATCGGCCGGTATCTCACGAATAAATTCTTCAATATTGGCTTTCAGTGCGTCAACCGTTGCGGGCATGAGCCTTAACATGGTCCCACAAAAAATAGTCTAAAGGCGTTAAATCGGACAATCTAGGCGACCAATTAACCTGTTGCGGACGTAAAATAAACTGTTGACCGAACTCGCCTCTCAATTGGGCCACTGTTTCGCGTGATGTGTGGCATGTGGCACTGTCTTCTTGAAACCACATGTCAGGCAAGTCCAGCTCTTCCATTTTGCTCAAAAAAAGTTTGTAATCATCGCACGGTTCGCCATTCGTTGTCTTTGAAAAAGTACGATCCTATGATGCCACCGGCCCATAATCCATTCCAAACAGTGTATTTTTCGGGATGCATTGCCAGTTCTTGCAATGTTTCTGGCTGCTCTTCACAATAAATACGGCCATTTTGCTTGTTCACGTATACATTCTACCAGAAATGAGGTTCGTCGCTGAACACAATTTTCCGATAAAAAAGTGCATCTTCATCCAACTTTGCCAGCGCCCATTCACCAAAAGTTATCCGTTGTGGTAGCTCGTGTGGCTTCAATTCTTCCACCAGCTGTATTTTAAAAGGTTTTACACCTAAATCCTTCCGTAAAATTTTCCTCGTAGTGGAGTAACAGAGGCCCAATTGCTGCGAACGGCGCCGAATCGATAATTCATGGTCAGCAACAACACTATCGGATACGGCTTCGATATTTGTTGCCCTCTATCCGCACTCTACGTATGCGAATTGGTGGTTTAATGTCCAGTAATGTAAATTTTGTGCGAAATTTAGTCATAAGATTCCAAATAGCCGCCTCAGAAGGTCGCCCAAACTGACTATAAAATGTAAGAAGTGCACGATGCACTTTCTTAACCGACTGAATTAGCATGACTTGATAATAAAATTCAATAATCTGCAAGCGTTGTTCGTTTGTAAGTCGATTCATGGTTCCATGGTAAATTAAATTAAAATTAATAGGCCATTTCAGCCCTTGAAAGGACTTTGACCGAACTTCTTATGATCAAATTGTGTTGTGCGTGTTATTAAATGTTTGAACACAATTGATCGAGAACTGGACCTACTAGGTTTATGCCGACTATACATTAATTACTCTCTGAGGTTTGCCATTGCCTGCAGAGAGGTGACGACCGAACAGAACAATTAATTCAATTGAAAAAACTTACTGTGTTAGATTAAATTGAACCAGGGTTCTCTGGCGTATGGGTCACGTTCTCTACCCACTACGCCACGACTGCCATGATATTTTACATATATCATGGCAATATCAAGCTAAAACCACACTTGTCTTACACAGAAAGTTACTTAATAAAAATAATTAACTCCTACTCCTTCAAGCATCACCAATTTGGGATGTATATTAGGGTGTAACGATAGAAACCGATTCAGTCTGATTAGCGATAAAAACTTGCGAATGGATGAAAAAATAAAATCTGGATACTTTTTTTGTTTTTTTAACCCATACCGGCCCACCTCTGTGAGCATTTGTAAACACAAAAAATCGATTTTTTGCAATTTTTGCCGCATAGCATTCAAACTATTGAATTGGGTTAAAAAAACAAAAAAAAATTTCGAAATTTTATTTTTCCATCCATTCGCAAGTTTTTATCACTAAGGAACTTTGATCAGGAAAAAAAAAAAAGAGTTGGCTGTGCCGTGGACACACCTGTAGGTTTTGACGTGACGAAGTTTCTTGCTGTTGTTGTTAATGTTGATGTTGATGTTGATGTTGATGTTGATGTTGATGTTGATGTTGATGTTGATGTTGATGTTGATGTTGATGTTGATGTTGATGTTGATGTTGATCATCGCTGGTTAAAATAATAAATTTGCCAAATACTGTCCGGTGTACCTATTTAAAAAATCTATTTTCCCGGGAAACACTTGATCAGAAAAAAAAATTGATTTTGAATTTTTTGAGTCCTTGTACTGTAATCATAACATTGAACTTCCTGAAACTTTGTTTGACTTTGCCCGAAACAGGTTAAAGTTAACATAACTTAATAAACAAGACTTAAAATATTTTCAAAAACCAATTTTATTTGATGTTGATGTTGATGTTGATGTTGATGTTGGTGTTGATGTTGGTGTTGGTGTTGGTGTTGGTGTTGATGTTGGTGTTGGTGTTGGTGTTGGTGTTGGTGTTGGTGTTGGTGTTGGTGTTGGTCTTGGTGTTGGTGTTGGTGTTGGTGTTGATTTTGATGTTGATGTTGATGTTGATGTTGATGTTGATGTTGATGTTGATGTTGGTGTTGATGTTGGTGTTGGTGTTGGTGTTGATGTTGGTGTTGGTGTTGGTGTTGGTGTTGGTATTGGTGTTGGTGTTGGTGTTGGTGTTGGTGTTGGTGTTGGTGTTGGTGTTGGTGTTGGTGTTGGTGTTGGTGTTGGTGTTGGTGTTGGTGTTGGTGTTGATTTTGATGTTGATGTTGATGTTGATGTTGATGTTGATGTTGATGTTGATGTTGATGTTGATGTTGATGTTGATGTTGATGTTGATGTTGATGTTGATGTTGATGTTGATGTTGATGTTGATGTTGATGTTGATGTTGATGTTGATGTTGATGTTGATGTTGATGTTGATGTTGATGTTGATGTTGATGTTGATGTTGATGTTGATGTTGATGTTGTCATTGGTGTTGGTGTTGGTGTTGGTGTTGGTGTTGGTGTTGGTGTTGGTGTTGGTGTTTGTGTTGGTGTTTGTGTTGGTGTTGGTGTTGGTGTTGGTGTTGGTGTTGGTGTTGGTGTTGGTGTTGGTGTTGGTGTTGGTGTTGGTGTTGGTGTTGGTGTTGGTGTTGGTGTTGGTGTTGGAGTTGTTTTTGGATTTGGAGTTGGTGCTTTTCGTTTAGCTTTTTTTTGCTTCCCCATTATTTGTGCTCTAATTTCAATTAATCCAGCAAAAGTGATGCATATGCGTCACATTAGGCGGTTCCCTGAGGGTTTTTGACACGCCGTCAAATTTTTTTTTATTTTTGTCATGTGCCTGAAGACCTCACCTTTGTTTTCGTTCCTTAAAATTTACCGTTGCACCAGTAGTCACAGAGTTAAAAATCCATGCAACGTTTTTTCATGGCTGTAGCATTTTTACTGCATTATGTGATTGCATCCCTGAAATCATGACAACAAAATTTTTTTTGTAATTTAGTTGTGAAGCGTAATAACACATCCCTGCTGTCGTAAAACAAAATTTACTGTAGCACTCCTCCTGAGTGACTAATAATTCCATGCAACGATATTACATTTCTGTTACATAAGCTGCTATATTCACGACCTGACGACGCCGGAATTTTTTTTTTTATTTTTGTCGTAAAGCCATGAATAAAACCTTTATTTTCCTTTTTAAACTTTTATCGTAGGTTATATACTCATTGAGTAAAAATTTGATGCAACGCTGCTGCATGAATGTTGCGTTATCGATCTTTGAGCTGCTCTCTCAGCGTCACCATGATGTCAGAAATTTTTTGTCTAATTTTGTTGTGAGGGCTTCCAGTAGGCCTTTATTGGCGTATCATATTGTTAATCTTAGCACTCATACTCAGCGAGTAATAATGTAACAAATTATCAGTTGCGTTGCTTACGCAGCTCCCACTACGTCCCTATGCCGTATTAAATTTTTTTTTTGTTTTTTTAATATAGTCAAAAAATTAACCTTTATGGTCATACTATTTTTTGAATCATAGCTCTTATACCCAGCGAGTAACAATTCAATGAAACGCAGATGAATTTTTAAGAAATTCATTTTTCAACTTTTTTGGAAACTAGAGCAGTACAACGTAACTTCGTCACGTCAAAAAGTTCGAGAGTGTTATTCCCTTATGTATATCAACTTCGACACAGACAATGATAATTAATTTTTATTAACTTTTTCAAAAAAATTATAAAAATCCTTTGACAAAAACTGTTCATCCACTAAACGTTGGTAGTAGGTTTTAAGCCCTGTTTCAGCCCATTTCGGGACAGCTTATGGTAAATTGAAGAAATTTAAATAAAAACTCTATTTGTTTTTGCTATTATGCTCACAGAAGCTAAGTTAACTTAATTTGCGTACTTGAAATTTATATATTTGTTTAATTCTCTTCTGGAAAAAAATATTTGTTTCTTGCTGTCTCTCAGCTTTACGCATTTTTTTTGAAAGAATTTAAATTAAAAACACCTTTATCAACTATTTGCGTAGCTGCACACGAAGCACACATACTTCTATGGATAAAATAATGAAGTGAATTCACTCTATGGGTTTATCCAACTACGTCCTTGAATTATTTATTTAAAATTTAGTAAGAATGTCAAAACGGTATAAAGTCATAAGAATATTAGGAAATTAAATAAATATTTTAAACTTTTAAATATTTTAAATATTTTTTGGTGTGAGTGATGAAATGTTTCAAAAAGTTTCAAAAAAGTGTTTCGGACAGTATCCCAGCGGGCTTTGCAGCGCTCTTTAAGGGCTTTACGAGCGCTACTTTTACAATACGAAGCGCTCCGTCTATATTCCCATCTACATTGTAATTTTAACATAACATGTCATTGGAAGGGAGCACTACTACTCTATTGGTGCTTCAAACTACAGTGAAAATATAGCACTCTATAATGTGCTTCGAACTGCAGTGAAAGAATAGCACTCAATAAATCCCAAGGCTCTCCAAAGCGTAAGCCAGGAAGCATATTCTGTTCCTGGCTTCACACAAAAAGAGCTCAGAAAAGATTGCTATTTGAGCGCTCTTATTGGAAGCACTCCGATTTCGGTCCGTTGGGATTATTATCGAAAATGTTTAATAATTAATATTCAAAATTTTGAATAAATACACAGTGTGACCGCTAAAAAATTACAATAACCATTTGTAGAAATTCTCAAAGAGGAACCTTTTGCGACCTCTCAATGAGGTCACAATTTTTTTAAATTGACATCTAAAAATGATGTCTTCCAAGTTTGTTGCGCCGACATTCAATGACGTTTTGCAGTCGGAAATGGAAAACAAAATCCACTTACAGTGAATCAAAAAAGTTTAGAAACAAAACAGTTTCTTTAGAACATTTATTTAATTTTTTCCCTTTTAACACAAAACTAAACATTTTTTTTGCATATTTAATATTTCATATATATTTTTAGTGGCGTCCGTGGTGTAGTTGGTTAAAGTTCGTGGCCGCTATGTCAACGAACTTGGAGACCCAGGTTCGAACCCCAGCAGCGACAGAAAATTATTTGAATTAAAATAATTTTTCTGTACGGCCGCCACCTCTCTGCAGACAATGGCAAACCTCAGAGAGTAATCAAAATGCCATGTAAAGCTTCTTGAGAATAAGAACATTTCGTTCATCACCGTTCGGAGTCGGCGTTAAGCCTGTAGGTCCATTTCTCGGTCAATTGTGTAAAAACTTAATAACACGCACAACACAATTGATCATAAGAAGCTAGGTCAAAGTCCTTTCAAGGGCTGAAATGGCCAGTTATTTATTTTTTTTTTTATATTTTTACATCAAAAATTCAAACCAAAAAACAATTTTGTTATCACTACAAATGAAAAAAGAAAAAAAAAACTAAACATTTCATAGTCAAAAAAGTTTAGAAACATTTGTGCTTTTGTTGAACTTTGCATTGCTCCGTTTGAAAAAAGCTTTCAAATAACGGGATCTTAAAGTCTTTAGCTATAAATGTCAGTAATATATGCATCAGTCACTCGCTTTTTTGTAATAAATCCAGATTATTTGTCTTTTTGTCTTAAAAATGGGTGAAAATACCGAAATCTAACTGGACGATCGTAAATTAATTCTAAGGCTGTATTTTCAAAATTATAAAGTCCGAGATATTGGCTAAATAATCGGGAGAAGCCATTCTAGTGTTCATAAAAATATAAATAAATATTTATACACGGGATCATTGCAACCAAAACTTCGATCTGGACGGCCAAGTTTTTTAACAGCGCGCCATGAACGAGTTATTTTGTCAGAAATAAAAGCAACTCCAAACGTTTTTCCTCCGAAGATTACTGCGACACTAGAGAAATTTCATGGTGTCCACTAGACCTGCCCGTTTTTTTCAAAATGGCGGTGCATAGGAGAGTAGGGTCCAAAAAGTTTCCATTTTATGCCACAATGATCCAGGTAAAATTTGGGCTCGATCCGACGACTCTAAGTGGACCCAAAATTGAGTTGACTAATAAGACCAGTAACACTGGAGCTCTCAATGACGCTTGCATTATCTTGCAGAAACCACAGTATTGCCGTCGAGAACTGCTGCACTTGGCCTGTCGCCATCATATTTACGAAATCGTTCTGCGCCAGGTTTTTGAAGTGAAATTGTCGATAAGCAGCGGTCCTGAAGTTCAATTGTTCAAGAGATTCGTGAAAGTCTGGAAGAGTCTTGACCAGGCTGCATTCCAGAATGGTGTCGAGGACGAAATCGTTGGTTCAAAAATTCCCCCCGATGAACAAGCCGCCATCAGAAATAACTGCAATCAGCAGTTGAAAGAACGTCACCCTCGTTATGATTATAGAGAGTTTCTCCAACTGGTTGCTGTTTTCTTGGGTGAAACACATTGTGGTAGCTTCCGTTTTCCTGGCGCTACCAGCAACGCGCGATAGATGGCAAAAGGCATTTATTCACTTAAAATTTTTCTTTTCCGCAACCATTTAACATTGACGGCCAGAGAACTGAGTGGATTGCGCGACGTGTGCATTTTCTTGGCGCAAATATATACATTCGTGCATGGATTGGTTGTACAAATCCAATCAATGCTCCAAACCAGGATTTCAATTTCATACGAGATTCCATTGAATACGCTCAAATTGATGCTCCAGTTTCTGCTGCCATATTGAAGAAGATGAGTAACCACATGAGGTATTTATCAGCAGAACCAATGGCTTTGGCTTTCTTTGACTCGAATGTTTCTCTTGAACAGAAAAGAAAAATGGTTGAGCGCCTTGCATACGATGAGCCTATTATTAAAGTGGATCAAAATCGGGCCGTTTCAAAACCGCAAACATTCGCGAATCATAGCTTGAGCGACTTCATTTCAAACAAGACTAACAATGTCTTTGTGCGGTTCGGTTTATAGCCGGAGTTTTTGGAATTTGACCCATCAACATGGGAAACCAACGAGAGTTTTAAAGAAGGCCGCGTTTTCTGCAAAAATTTAGCCGTCGTTAATGACACCGCTGAAAGAGGAGTGAAGTTCATGAAGGACTATAATCGGATATTGACCCACAAAGAAGACGAAAAGCAATTCTTATTGCAAGTTGTTGAAGCTTATCGCAAAAAATATCCATCGTTCAAAAAAACATCCTTAGTTAATGTTTAAGATATTGTAACATTATTATTTTTTATCAGAGTTTTCTGAGTAATAGCTTAGTGAAAAGGTAATTTAGTGAAGAATAACATAAAAATAAAAAAATTGCAAAATATTTACAAAACTGTTACCAAAATTGAGTTTTTTCCAAAAATGCCGAATAAAGTTCCTAATTTCTTATAATAAAACCTTGTCTTATTAGTCAACTCAATTTTGGGTCCACTTAGAGTCGTGGGATCGAGCACAAATTTTACATGGATCATTGTGGCATAAAATGGAAACTTTTTGGACCCTACTCTCCTATGCGCCGCCATTTTGAAAAATCTTCATAGAAATAAGGGCAGGTCTAATGTCCACGTTAATGCCCAATAGGCTCCATAAGAATGGCTATCATGGTAGAGTTGCTCGAAAAACAACCTTTCATAAATAAGCGAAATGCGTGTAACGCTTGGAGTTCGCAAAGAAATACATCAACCAATCGGAACAGTTTTGGAGAACTGTGGTATTCAGTGACGAGTCAAAATACAACATTTTTGGTTCGGACGGACGTCGTATGGTGTGGAGGAAGGCAAAAACGGAGTGCAATAGAGAAAACATTCAAGCAACAATAAAACATGTAGGCGGTAGTGTGATGGTGTGGGGGTGTGTTTCAGCAGCTGGCGTGTGAAACTTTAAGTTAATTGAAGGAATAATGAATAAAGAACGTATTTAGCCATTTTGACAGAAAATTTGCTGCAAAGTGTGAACAAAATGGGACTAGATGAAATCAGTTTATTTTTCCAACAAGATAATGACACCAAGCACAAGTCGTGTTTGGTCATGGAATGGCTGTTTTTCAAAGTCCCACACCAGCTCACATTGGGCCAGAAATTTGAAAAAGTGGCCAAAACTCATATCTGGGCGAATTCAATAAAAATTGGTACAGAATACTGAACACAGGGCACAATAAAAAAAGTGGACGGGACTCAACAATGGGGCGTGGCAATATCAATAAAATACTGTATCTCGTCTAATAGTGGGACTTGGTTATCAAAATTCGGTAGTGTTTTGTGGGATCTTTCCCCGAGCATGATGAAAAATTGGACTCAGTTTAACAAAGGAGCGTGTCACTATTCATAAAATTCCGTATCTCAGTTAGTGTTAGGACTAGGGTATTGAAACTGGGTAAAGGGGTGGGTAGGATCGTTTCCGAGCATGTTAAAAAAAGTGGCCGGGAGTCAAGAATAGGGCGTGGCAATATCAATAAAATACCGTACCTCACCTAATAGCGGGACTAGGTTATTAAAATTCGGTACAGTGTCTTGTGAGATCTTTTCTCGAGCATGATGAAAAATTTGACTGGATTTAAGAAAGGGGCGTATCACTATTAGTAAACTGCCATATCTCAGTTAGTGTTGGGACTTGGGTATTGAAATTGGGTATAGGGGTGGGTACAATCGCTTCCGATAATTTTAGAAAAAGTGCGTGGGATCCAACAATGAAGCGTGGCACTATTTAATAAAGACTCTAGTTTGGTTATTATTTATTCTGTGGTATTAAAAAGAGGCGGGATATGAGACAGATCAAGGCGTTTCTTTTACCGAATCTGACATGTGATGTGTGAACTAAAAATAAATATACAAGGTTTTAGAAAATAACACCTTTAGAACAATAAATATGTTATGAAATCGAGAAACAAAAAACCCGCAATTAGCCTACATAAATGACATATGTATATAGTTTCCAGGGTCAACACGTGGAGGTTGCGGGGAGAACCTCATGTTTTTTTTCTGCTTGTTTGTTTTTGTTTTTTTTTTTTTTTTTATATATATATTTTTTTGGATTTTTTCCATTTAATATTTTTTTTTTTTTTATGTTTTTGTTCATTTGGCATTTTATTTTTTATTTCACCTTCAAGTTATATCCTTCATCCGACAAAAACAAATTGTTCAAATAATCATTTTGATTTTCGACCAATTCATCGTCTTCTGAATCTGAAATTGTTTCATTATTGTGAACTGAGTCATTCTCAATTTCAGGTGCAATGAGAAGGTCTTCACGACTTATAGGTTTTTATTTGTATAAGAGAAAAGCTTAAAATAATATCTTTCTAAAGAGAAAAATTTCCTCAATTGCCACTTGAAACCATTTCTAAGCACATTTCCGAAAGATCTATCACGTAAAATCAAAATTACGGATTTTATGACGCTTTCCCTATAGCATGTTTTGGAGAATTTATATGGGAAAATAAAAAAATTTTCAAACGCAATTAAAGAAAAAAAGGCAGTTTTGGTTTTCTTTATTTTTACGTATGTTTTACAACAACTCTTTCTAAACACATTTCCAAAGTGTTTATTCTATTTAATGAAATTCAAGTTAATTTTGTCCTCTACACTTTCTACAACTGCAGATATTGCTCTTTTAATCTTAGTTTTGTATGGGAGGTGGGCGAAGGGCGTGGCCGATATTGATAAAAATTTGTGTGGCGTTATATATTTATGAAATAATGACACATGCCTAATTTCATGTAAGCACCTACGATGATTCCTTCTATTTTGGTCCCCCATCGCATAGAACTCGTTGCACTGTGCGACGTTAGTTTTTTATAAATTTCTCAAAAGAAATAAAAAACGTGCAAAAGTGTGCATATCCCTCTTCAAGTAAATATCTTAAAGAAAGTAAAAGCATGTAAATTATTTCAATTTCGAGCGGAATCTCAGGGAATCTTCTTTAGGCGCCGCATTTTTTTTTTAAACCCCATTTTTTTGTGGAAAAAAGAATTTAAAACGAAAGAAAATGTATATATATATTTGGTGTACACCCGACTTTGGGTGTACAACCAAAAAATAATTAATTTTAATTTTATTTGAATTTTATTTTAACAACTTATTTTAACAAATTAATTTTCACAACTCAAATACATTTTTATAAATTTTGATTACTTAAAACTAAGGAGCTTAAATTTGAATATTAATTTTAAAGTAAAGTGTTTTTGTGTAAAGTGTTTGTTGTATGTAGTGTTTAATATATGTTCTATATGTAACTCTGTGGGCACCACATTATTCCCCCTCCTCAAAAAATTGTATCGTGTTTCGGTGTAAATTAAAGCGTACTTTTTGTTTAGGTCTTGAAGTTAGTGGTTCTGTTTGTTGATTGGTGTAAAAAAAAACTGCACTGATAGTGTTAGATGCGTCCACAGCGACAGAAAGTTTTGCTTTGCTATTAAACCTATTAAGTAGCATTTTCGTAGTAAAACTTTCTATTAACGTTGTGGATGTTCTTGTAGTGTTTTCTGTTATGTATTCACAGCGATAGAAAATTTTACTTTGCTATTAAACCTATTAAGTAGCATTTTCGTAGTAAAACATCCTATTAACGTTGTGAATGGTTGTGTAGTGTTTACTGTCCATGTAGTACTTCGTGTATGGATCTTTGACATCTGACGGTAGGTATCTAATTCGAATTGGTATCTGATAGGTGATCTGACTCTGACCAAATTAAGATTTGAGTTAATGTTTGTGTTGTGTTGTGTAGTGTAGTGTGAGTGCCTCGTGAAAACCTAAAATAAAAACAACCAGTCAAAAAACTTTTTATTAACTGTCAAACAAATAAAAAAAATAAAAAATTTAACATTTTTTGTTTTTTTTTTTTTTTCAAAAAAATTAATATTCAGTTATCAGAAAAATGTTGTTGTTGTTGTTATTGCTACTGCTGCTTCTTGTTGTTGTTGTTTTTGTTGTAGTTGTTGTTGTCAATGCTGATGTTATTATTGTTGTTGTGGTTGCTGTTGCTTTTGGTGTTACGGTTGTTCTGATTGCGAGCTTGTTGCTGTTGTTGTTGCTGTTTATATTACTGCCAGTGTGAGCGTTGTTTGCTGCTGTTGCAGATGTTATATTCGTTGTTGTTTTAATTGTTGTTGATGATTCTGCTGTTGCTGTCGTTGTTAATGTTGCTGCTGTTGTTGTAACTTTTCTGTTGTTGTTGTTGCTAATGTTGCTGTTTTCTGTGTCACCTTACCGGCAGGTGTAGGGTTTTGCTTAAACATCTAACGCTTTCGTCTGCCTGCAGATAGTCTGCGTGAGCGCGTGCGTGAACGCTTGTGCTATCTCGCGGATAAAGGGCGGCTGCTGTTGTGTTTATATTTGGTCGAAGATGCATTTAAATTAAAAACATTTCCGCGAATGTGAATGCGACAGCGTCCTGTTCTCGTCGTCGTCTTTTCGCTGAAGATGTCGAACATGAGCGGGATGTGTTTCCTTGGATTTGTGAGATGAAGACAATAATATAGGTGAGTGTGAGAGCAGCAGACCTGGTGAACGCGACTTCGTTGACTGCGTTGATTTGGTCGTTGTACTGGGCGTTCCAAATGATGTAGATGACGATTTTTGTTTGTGTGCCAGAATCGCTCCTGGCAGGATCGCCAGTTTTTGGTGTACACCCGACTTTGGGTGTACAACCAAAAAATAATTAATTTTAATTTTATTTGAATTTTATTTTAACAACTTATTTTAACAAATTAATTTTCACAACTCAAATACATTTTTATAAATTTTGATTACTTAAAACTAAGGAGCTTAAATTTGAATATTAATTTTAAAGTAAAGTGTTTTTGTGTAAAGTGTTTGTTGTATGTAGTGTTTAATATATGTTCTATATGTAACTCTGTGGGCACCACATATATATATATATATATATATACATATATTTTCAATATTGTATTCAATGTGTTTAAAAAAGTGCTAAAATTTTTAAAGAAGTTTGAGAAATAGTTATACTGTTGATGATTTCAAATTTTAGATGTAAATAAAAAAAAAATGCAATTTTTGACTTAAAATTCCTCCCAAATTGTAATTCTTACGTTTATATCTATAATATTTCGTCTCAGGGTACCTTAATGTGTCCCGTTATCAATCGTAAGAATCATTTGTATACAGAAAATATTTGACTTTTGGCCACTTATTGAAATTCTTGGCCCAATATGCAGCTGCATACACCCCCACAATATCCAGATCTCAACATAACTGAAAATTTGTGTGACCTTATTGAAAAAAGGATCAGCCACCATCATATTACATCCAAAGAGTCGCTTAAACAAGCTATATTGGAAGAATGGAATGCAATTACCCCACAAGAAATCGAAAAACTATTTTTGGGAATGAAAAATGAACTCCAAGCGGTTCTTGATGCGAAAGGCTATCAAACGAAGTACTAAAATATTAAAACAGTAGTTTTTCTTTAATGTTTTCTATATAACTCTTTATTTGTTTCTAAACTTTTGCGTGGTAATAGCAAAACTGAAGGGACACCGTATGAGGGAAGCAGCGGCCCGGGCTCAATATCTGTTCAATTGAGTGCACTAGAAGAACGACTCAAGGCTAATGCAAAAGAAGAACTGAAACGATTGGAGGATCGTCTTCGGCAGCATGCTGACAGCTTATTCAACCGTCTCTCTGTTGATATTGTAAGCTGGTTTGAACGGCTGGAAAGTGAAGTGGCGTCACCTCAAGAGAGATCAAGTCAAACATTTTTAAGCATTGACAACAAAATTCTCTTGCTGGAAGACCAGCTAAGTGCTCTTACCAAGCGCTGTGATGAACTATCTGAGCAAATTCGCATAAACAGCAACTCCATCAGCAGTGCAACCAGCAGCAGCTTGAACAGCAACAACATCAACAGCAACAACAACAACATTCCTGACTATTCTTCGGATGTGGTTCTCTTTGGAATACCTTTTTCACCAGAGGAGAACCTTAAGAGTATAGAGGAGAACCTGCCGACTTATTGATTTTCAGTCGCCTCCAATGAGAGATGTTTTCCGTGTAAAAGCAAAATCTAAAAACATTAACCCGGTAGTGGTTGTAAAATTTTATACACCCTATGATCGTAGCCGTGTTTTGAAGGCATTTGGGGACTTTCGTAGGAGAACTAAAAAGGCAGTCAATCTGCGTGAAGCTGGCATCGATTCTGACAATAATATGTACATACATGAGAGTCTTACCGTTGATAGCCGAAAACTGCTTCAAGCTGCTATTACCTACAAGCGTCAGAAAAGAATTTTTAATGCGTTTACTCGTCGTGCCGTTTTCATCAGACTTATTGAAGGTGGTGAAAGTCTTCAAATTCATAACAACGAAGAACTTCGGAAAATTGTGTGCGATGGGGATGGTATTTAATGCAGCTGTTTTATTTTTTGTTACTTTGTAATATTTATAATTATTGCCCTTCATCTAGTGAATATTATATTAATATACATTTATTTATATCTATCTATCTACTTTCTTTCCCTTTTCTTTTTCTCTCTACCCCTATTTTATATTAAACTTTTTGCCTACTTAAATTCTTTCAGTCCGTTGTTTATCTTTTTTTATTACTATTATGCCTGTTGCAAATAATACTAATTTCGACGCTAAGGACAATCATAAAAATATGATTGAAATTATGTGTAGGCAGCATGAGGGCCTTAATATCGTGCACTTTAATGCAAGAACCTTAAATGATTTTAAATTGGATTATATAAGATATGTGTTTGTAAACTCCTCTGTTGATGTCATTTGTGTCTCAGAAACATGGTTTCATGAAGACGTGATTGACTCTTATTTAAATATGCAAAATTACCAGCTCTTTCGGAATGATAGATCGGATAAGAGAGGTGGCGGAGTTGCAGTGTATTGCAAAAAACATCTTAAAGTTATTATCCTGGAAAAATCTTCTCAATCAGACATAGAATTTATAAACATTGAAATTTTGGGCAATGGCACTAAAGCATTTGTCTCTTGCGTGTATAATCCTAATTGTAACTGTAGCTTGGATCCATTTTTCTCTTCACTGTCAAACTGTGCCATAGACTATGAACATTTTATAATAACTGGTAACTTTTATTTAAATCTTCTAGCCAATGGCAATAGTGCCAGCAACCTCCTCGATCGAGTGTCTGAAGCTGGTCTCACTGTCGTTAACACCTCTATGCCAACAAGGTTCTCTAACAACTCGCCACCGAGCTTACTTGATATTTTCATTGTCTCTGATGCATCATCTATTCTTCTTTTTGACAAAATATCGTTCGTATCCGATCACGATCTTATTTTTTGCACATTCAGTATTAAGTGTTCACCCACTGAGCCTGAAAATAATTTTACATATCGTGACTTCAAGTCAATTGATAAAAGCTCTCTGTTTCATAACTTGGCTTTAATCAACTGGTCAGATTGCTGGTTTCTACAATCAGTTGATGACAAACTAAATTTTTCATAGACAGGATTAATAATCTTTTTGATTTGCGTGTCCCCTTACGTATGCGGCGCGTCTTAAATAATGCTTGTCCCTGGTTTACACAATCAATAAAAATAGCTCTTAAAAATCGCACTGAGGCATATAGGAAATGGAAGCGCCACCCCACGGCATTAAACTGGAATGCGTACAGTAATGCTAGGAACTCAGCTACATCTTCTGTTAGGCTGGCCAAAATAAGATTTTTAAATCCAAATTGAACCCTGCACTTCCTTCAAAGCAGTTGTGGAGAAACTTAAAAGGTATTGGTATATGTAATAAAGACTCTGAGGCTTGCCGTATAGATCCAAACCAATTAAATGATTATTTTGTTGCTGCATGTACACCCAATCTAAATCATATTATCGATGATGGTGGCACTCAAACAATATCTCAAAACGAATTTCAGTTTTGTGCAGTGAGTGAACTAGATGTTGTTCAAATGCGTCTGGAGAAGATGGAATCTCCATTAGGTTTATCAAACTGATTTTACCACATGTCCTTAGTCCGCTTGTCCACATCATAAACCACTGTTTCACCACCTCGTGTTATCCAGAAATTTGGAAGGTAGCGACTATAATTCCTGTTGCAAAAAAAATCAATGCTTGCAACCCATGTGATTTTCGTCCTATAAGTCTTTTATCTTCGGTGTCTAAGTTATGTGAGTCGCTGATGGTGGAGCAGATATCCCATCACTTAAGTGTATTTAACCTCATGTCTCCTTATCAGTCTGGTTTTCGCCCTGGTCACAGCTGTCCCACTGCTGTGGTCAAAATACTAGATGACATAAGAGTACCTTTTGACATGGACGATTTGACACTGCTATGCTTGCTAGATTTCTCAAAAGCCTTCGATACCGTCAGTCACTCTATCCTCTGCAGGAAACTTGCTCTAAACTTTCAATTTTCAAAATCCGCGGTCCGCCTATTAAGAAACTACTTGGTTGGTAGGTTTCAAAGCGTTCGTGTGGGTCAACATTTTTCTATGCTAAAAAGCACTACTAGCGGAGTACCTCAAGGCTCAGTACTTGGTCCTTTGTTGTTTACCATGTTTATAAACGATATTTTCAGCAAATGCCACCATGTCACTATGCACGCGTATGCTGACGACCTCCAATTGTACCTTGTCAGGCCCTTGGGCCTAGTTGAAGATCTATGTGCCAGAATCAATGAGGACCTAACTGTAATATCTTCATGGGCGGAAGAAAACATGCTATTGTTGAACCCTCTGAAATCATTTGTTTTACCAATATCTAAAAAACAATTTTATCATGAGGATTTGCCTCCAATTTTTCTGAATAACGTGCAGCTGAAACTGGTTAGCACGGTCACCAATCTTGGTTTTCGAATAAACTCATCTCTATCATGCTGTGATCAGATCAATTCTTGCATAAAAAAGTATACTATGTGCTTCGTAATCTTCAAATGACATCGAGTTTTGTTCCTGTTGAAACTAGGAGAAAACTGATATTGCAGCTGTTGGTACCGATAATAACTTACTCTGAAGTTGTATATTGCAATCTCGATTCAAGGTCGTCTCATAAGCTCCTGGTCGCCTTTAACAATGCAGCCCGCTATGTATTTGGGCTAAGAAAGTTCGATCATATCTCCACCTATAGCAAAAAGTTGCTTGGCTGTTGCCTACTTAAATACCTCGAAGCGAGGCATTGTATTTTTCTTCACCGGATTATTTACACTCGAAGTCCTCCGTATCTTTTTGAAAAGCTAAAATTTTGCAGATCAAATAGAAGCTTGAACCTCGTGATGCCTAGATATAATTTCGTTAACTCTAGTAGATTGTTTTTCGTTAGCGTTATAAGGTCGTGGAATTCACTACCTAATAGTATCAAAATTGTTTCCAATAAGCACAACTTTAAGCATTTAATCCTCGAATACTTTTCCTAACTTCCTCTTTTCTTCTTACTCTTACTGTAATCTTGTCTTTCCTTTAATAATATCTTCTAGTAATAATTTATAATTAATCGTTGTGTAAATTTGAGTCATTTTGATTTCATCATATGTAATAGTTTTTAATTTTATCTTTCTATTTCTGATGTTGTTATATCCATTCTCAAGCGGCATGCAAAAGATTTATTCTTATATGTATGTCAACAATTTTCGTTAAATAAACATAAACATAAACAAACTTTTTTGGCCATGAAATAATGTTCTTTTTGCTGTTTTTATCACTTGTACGAATATTGTAATTGTTTTTGATTTAATTTTTTTGTTATTGTGTTGTGATATATTCATGGAATAAAAATATATGAAAAAAAAATTTTGCATCAGCTTAAAAAGTGTAAAATTTCAATGATTGTTTGAGAGAAAATGTTTTGTTTCTAAACTTTTTTGATTCACTGTATATTAGAGGTGTCCTTATTTTTACATATCAAAATTTCGTCGAACGCTGGCCTGATTCTTTTCCTTTAGGTCTAAAACTAAAATATATAAAATTTGATGCAAATCCGACAACGTTTGATGGACCCGGAAGCGATCGCAAGTACTAATTTAGGGCTATATAGGAAAAAAACTTGAGGTTTCAAGTGTTTTTGTGTACAAAATGCAAATTTGAATATTTTTTATGGTTAAATCAATAGTAAATTCTTGTAAATCAGTATTATAACTTGTAAGTCTTCTTTAATGTTGAAATTATTTGACTAAAAGTTGATTAGCGAATATTTCTTAAACATTCTTTTAAAAATAAATTTTGTTTTGAGAGTTTTTAAATATTCTTTATATTTTTCTCATTATTATGCTTTATTTATATTTTTGTTAATTATTTAATAATAACTTCTTAATATTTAACACAGGGTTATCTTTTGTTATTTCAAATACAGTCGAATTTCTCTAAAACGAATTTACAGTTATTATCAAGTTTTTTATTTTATTTTATTTTGTTTTTTTTATATTGAGTTAAGTAATTAGTAAGTTTAGTTTATATACAAAACTTTCCACCTTTCTTTCATAACAAAATCTTTCAAGACATTAATAGAATAAAACACATTGTCGATACGATTTTCCTCATCTCCTTCTTGATTTTTTTAAAAACACTGACTTCTTGTTAAATAATGTTTATAAACTGCTGCGAGGAATTTCGAACTGCTAAGCAACATCTTCGTTCACTTCTGCACTTATATTAATAACTTATTTCGAGGGAAAAGCTGCTTCGTTGCGACAATTAAATATTGCTAAACACAAGCAACTGCTGTCAACATTTTTAGGATTGAGACTTTGTTTGGGGAATCCCCTAAATATGTTTTAGCTTTTTCTCAAGTTTTATTGATTTCGTTGTATAGAAGTTCCTTATAAGGAAATTCGACTGTAATAATAGGGAATTTATATATTAAGTTAGATACAATGGCACAGCCATATCTTGGTGCTCCAAAGATATGTTACTGATCCAGTGCTAAAATAGCAGATGTGGTTCATCAGCTAATTCAATGGAATATTATAGATAACATGAAAGGATTATCATTTGACACAACATCCTCAAATACTGGTATTAATTCGGGAGCTGCAGTTCTTTTATAAAATAAGATGGCTCACAACTTCATCAACCTACCTTGAAGGCATCATATAGTATATGAGAAAATGGTGTGTGCTGTTTTTTAAATTAAGCTTTCGTAAACTTCTGGACCAGAAGTCCCTATTTTTTAACGATTTTCAAAATCTTGGCTTGGTTTAAGCCAACATTTATTTACAAGTGGAACTAAGGATGGAATTGTTTTATTAAAAATAACTTCAAATGAACGTGAGAACATAATGCATTCTATGATCCATTCTATCCATAATCCATTCTATGCATTCCAAGCGAGTATTCCATATTCTCAAGTCATTTACAAAGAGAAACGAATGAGTGCGAAACATTAATTTTCCAGAGCAATTAAATGAGTCATTCTATAAGAGAGAGTTAAATGAATATTTACAATCATGGTATAATAATTAAAAGTAAAGTAAATAAAGTAAAAGTAAATAAACGGTAGAAAGTATAACAAATAAATCAAGATAAATGACAATTCTCAAGATAATAGAAGCAAGCAGCAGTTTTTTTGTTTTTTTAACGCTGAGAGATATTAAGAGAAAGCAACCATGGTATAATAATACAATGTAGCATTGACAACTGTTTATTTTCTCTTCTACATGAAAACATCTCCTGTCAAAAACAACTGTTTGTGCAAATGCATCAGCAGCTGCTGAAGTTGTTGTTTTTTTCACTTCTACGTTTTCAACATTGCTTGTGTTTTGAATGGCCGATTGTGAACGCTCTCTTTTTGAGTATATATTTTGACAGGAGATGTTTTCCCAAGCAACTGTCAATGCTACCTTGTATTATTATACCATGTTTATAACATAAGCCCTAACCAAAATAGACGTTGTTGCCCAAAATAAGCAAACGTAAACTCAACGAACTGAACGAAACGGTGTGGCGAGACGGTTTGTTCCGTAACATGGTATAATAATACAAGGTAGCATTGACAACTGCTTATTTTCTCTTCTACAAGAAAACATCTCCTGTCAAAAACAGCTTTTTGTGTAAATCAATCTGCAGCTGCTGTGGTTGTTGTTTTTTTTTTTCACTTCAACGTTTTCAACATTGTTTGTGTTTTCAATGGCAGACTGTGAGCGCTCTTTTTTGAGTATATTTTTTGACAAGAGATGTTTTCCCAAGCAACTGTCAATGCTACCTTGTATTATTATACCATGGTTCCGTAAGAACCGAACTTTTAGCGACTGAACTCGTCAACAATAGCTGTGCAGAGTAGTCTTCTTCTTTTTGGAGACGATTGGAGGTACTCTTTTCATTTTGGGTTAAATGTCAAAACAGACGTAACGATTGCAAACGTTCAGCAAGTTGCAATCGTCTGGTTTCGCCTATTTTGGTTAGGGCTGTATAGCTGATGAAGCATAGCTTTGGCATTTTTTGACTCAACGGTATCTTTGGAAGAAAAACGAGCAATGATTTATAAACTACAATCCAAAGAACCTGCTGTACAGCTGAAAAATGGAAGAAACTACATATGTTAATTTATCAGATTTCCATAAATACACTCTGAGGGACTTCGTTTCAGAGAAAACAAAACACTTTTTCAGTCGGTTCGAATTGACTGCAGAGTTTATAAAAAATGACCCGTGGGAAATGAAATTTGATTTTGAAGAAGGCTGGAGCTTATGACGTGATCTGTTTGTCGTAAACGATGCAGCAGAAAGGGGTAAAAAATTCGTTCAAAATTTTAATAGAATTTTGACAAATGATGAATATGAAATGCAATTGGTTCTTCAGTTGGTTGAAGCTATTAAGAAAAAATATCCTTCTGGCAAAAAATCGGTTGTAATAAAATAAAATTTGACAAACCTTAAAAATTTTAAAAAATCATAAAAACAAGTCGTTATTCATTTATTTTGGTCGAACGTATTATTGTTTGGAGAATATATATCTATAAATTACAGATCTGCTTTGAATAAAGTCCGTTTAATTAAAAAAAAAAGTGAAAAACCATAAAATTCGCGTCTTTTCCATAAAAACAACAAATATGGCAACTGTTGACCGTTTCCGGGTCCATAAAACCTAATGGGATCGGTACCAAGTTAAATATTTTTTTGGTTTAGATCTGAAGGAATAAGAATCAGGCCAGCGTTTTTGCATTCATTAATTTTAAAATTTTGTCATATTAATAAGGACACCTCTACTGTATATTCGGTAGAATAATTTATGGTAGAATAAGACTAAGCAAAAAGAATTCCGAAAAAGTGCCAAACGGAGCGTTGAGCGAAGCCAGCTCTTGTAGTTTCTGTAAGTTGTAAGATTATGGTTACAGTGGAGTGAAAAAAATAACGAATAGTATAATAGCTAAAGTAAAAGCAGTAAAATGTCAGCGCAGTAACACGAATATGCTCTCAAGATTTTCCATTACAGTGGAGTTTAACTGTTTCACTCACCAATTGCGTTATTTTAAATCGCCCATGATTTCATGGACGCATTTAATATACTGGGAGTCCGAAAGTCCCTGAAAATTAATTTTATGCATTTTCATTTGGACGTTTTCGTGCGCCAAATACCTTCAGAGTCCGACGAATAAGGTGAACGCTTTCACCAAACGTGTCGACCGATGGAAGATCGCTATTAAACAAAAACTTACAATCGTTTATTGCGGATCTTTGTTGGTTTTTGACACCGAATGAAACATAGGCGCAGGTCTTACCAAAAAATACAACTAAGAGCTTGGCCGTGCAGGAAAATCGTGTTACTGCGCTGACATTTTACTGCTTTTACTTTATTACTATTCGTTATTTTTTCCCGCCATTGTTAGCATAATCTTTCAACTTTCTCTAATGCATTTCAATATTCTTAATTTGAAATAGTCATACTGTTCCACTGTGCACTGTGCACAAAACTAAAAAACTAAAAATTGTACCAAAGTAACTTTTTTATTATTCAAAATTTTTAAAATTCAAAAAGATAGAGATGACCAAAATCGGTTAATGTTTGACTAAATGGGACCACTTTGTTTGGTAGCAGAAATACATATAAAAAGCAAAACGCTGGCAGTACATTTTTTTCAAATACGAGATGTTTTAAATCTCTGTCACACTTCCTTTTACCGCCCTCAAATCTATAAAAATGCTATATTTCCGACGGTTTTGGCCGTATTAGGATTCAATTTGGACATTTATTTTATATGCTCACTGTCGGCAACTCTACTAAAACTGGGTAATATACATTTACTAGAAAACTGGGATGGGCTACAATGCAAAGGGGTGTGGCACCACCATACAATTGAAATTTGTAATATCAAATCGCTTTGGAAGTAAAATTAACAGTACTTACATACAAACTTAAAATGGAGTTACGATTTGTTGGTGTCAAACTATGGGTCTAAGAAAAGTTTTGAATATAATTATTATGTTCAACGCTCATGAATTGCTTTCTTAGATCTATTCCTCAACGAAAAGCCTCTATAATTTCTGGCCCTGTGTGATATACCAATGAATTACGAAAATTGAGAAACTTGAAAACTAAATATTATAAAAAATATTAAAAAACACATAACATATGTTATATTGCACGTTATACTTCAACTAAATATAGTTACCAACATTTGTACAAGCAACCCTATAACATCTACCTCACAAAAGTAAAATTAAACATTAAGTCTGATGCAAAATCATTCTGGAGCTTTGTTAACACAAAACGCAAAATTGATTCCTATCCTTCTTTTATGAAATACAATAATGTGGTATCCGATTATGACAATAGTATCTGCAACTTTTTTGCTGATTTTTTTAAGTCAACTTATTCATCATCTTCTTTCAATAATGGCAGCTATCCCCATTATGTTCAATCTGGTGATATTTGTCTCCCAATAGTTGATACCAGTACAGTTCTAGCCTTCTTAAGAGATCTAAAAATCTTCTTATAAAAGCGGTCCCGACAACATACCCTCATGCATAAAGAAATGCTGTTACGAAGAATTAGTAACGCCTATCACTTTACTTTTTACTTCTTCTTTAAAATCTTGTTATTTTCCAGCGCCATGGAAATCTTCATTTATTATTTCGTTGCATAAATCTGGTAACAGGTCTTTAATTGATAATGATCGTGGAATTGCTAAATTAAGTACTTTGCCCAAACTTTTTGAGGCAATTATTAGATCACAATAATCACATAGTGTAAAGTCTTTGATGTCTCCATGTCAATATGGATTCTTTCTGGAAAATCGACTGTCACTAACCTACTTGAATTTACATCTAAGACCATAGAGAATTTTGGTAAAGGTCTTCAGACAGATGTCATCTACGAAGAAAAGAAAGAAAAAGAATACGATTTCTTAAAAAAATATCTACATATATAGCCAATACATTCAAAATACTGAAACTAATATAAAAAATAATTCAAAAGCTTTTTGGAAGTTTGTCAACCTAAAGCGTAAACCTTGTGGTTTACCCAAAAATATGACATATTACGGGAAAGTTGCTGACTATGTAGAGGAGGTATGCAATATGTTCGCTTCATTTTTCAGTCAAATTTTATAGTGAATTCTATGGGAAGCAGTTGTGACGTTCCTATTTATAATGGAACCCCAATTACGGATTTGGGATTTCTAGAACTCTCTGAATCTGAAATTGAAAACAAACTATTAAGCTTAGACGTTGGGAAAAAAATGGGGCCTGACAATGTTCCTCCCTTGTACCTTAAAATGTGTGCTTTCAGTTTAGCTAAGCATTTAGCAAATGTTTTCAACCTATCATTAGCTAAGGGTGAATTCTTGGAAGAATAGAAAGAATCCTTGATAACACCTATTTTTAAGAGTGGCAATAAACAGAATATTGTAAATTATAGACCAATTTCAAAACTGCCCTTGATTCCCAAAGTCTTTGAATCGCAGGTTAAAGAGCGTATTTATGCTAATGTTAAGAATTATATATCAGACTTGCCTTTTCCCGCCACGCGTTGCTGCACCCTGCAACTATATGGGAACATAATAGGTGTATTCACAACTTTTCTTAGACTCATAGTTTGACACCACTGTCATTTTCCATTGCCCGTTACAGTTTCCCAGTAGCAGAAGATCACCAAATAATAACTCCATTTTAAGTTTGTATGTAAGTATTGCTACTTTTACTTTCAAAGCTATTCGATAATACAAATTTTAACTGTATGGGCAGAGCCACACCCTCTTATATAATGTTCATCCCAGTTTTCTAGTAGATGGACATTACCCAGTTTTAGTACAGTTGCCGACAGTAAGCATACAGACTAAATTACCAAAATGTAGCCAAATCGACGAAAACCGTAGGAAATATAGCATTTTAATTGATTTGTGGGCGGTTAAAGGGGGTGTGACAGAAATTTAAACCATTTCGTACTTAAAAAAAATGTACTGCCAAAATTTCAGCTTTATCGGCTCAGTAATTTTGAAGTTTCCAGCCATCACACAGACAGCGTTTTGCTTTTTGTATATATATTTTGGATAAAGATTATTGGCTAAAAAATTAATGTTTATTTTTTCAAAAATATATTATTATTATTTATTATTAACTTAAAATTAAAAATTTAAAGCTAATGGTTGGATACAGCTTTGGCAACGTAGGCCTTAAGCTTAACTTAAAACTAGGATACTTATAAATTGTATTTGTATTATGATTTAAGGTAAATAAGCAGACATTATTCGAGATAGTTTAATTGTTACATACTTTCGAATTGTGATATATAAAATCAATACAATACTGAAGGTATTTTTTAGAGTGATATACTATAAGTTTTTTTGATTATATAAGTTTGTATAATTCTGTGGTTTTAAGATATTTAATTACTTTTTCTATATTATCCAGATTAGGTGAAGATATTAGAGACAAAGGGTCAGTGTTTTGGAAAAGTTGTATTCTTGGGATATGGAATTTTGGACAATATGTTAGGAGGTGAGAGAGTGTTATTGGAGTTGAAATGTTGCAAAAAGTACAGGAGGGAGGAGTACTATTAGTCATTAAGTGTTGGTGAGTTATTTTAGTGTGTCCGAGACGCAGGCGTTCAAATTTAATTATGTCGCTTCTAGAAAGGTTTTTGTTGTTTATAAAATGTATTTCTTTTCCAGTTGTTTTTTTAGGATTTATTTGCTTGTACCAATCAGAAGTTGAGTCCCAAAGGTGTATGTGCTTGTCTTTGAACTTATTTTTTAAAAAAAGTGTTAAGTCGCTTGCATTGTAATTGTTTGTCAAAATTAGTGGGGCTTGATTAGCGTGCTTGGCTGACTGATCAGCAAATTCGTTGCCTACTATTGAAACATGTCCTGGAATCCAAATAATTTTAATTTTAGGGAAATAATTAGAAAGAGCATTTCTTATGAGTAATGGGTAGTATTCGTTGTTGTTTACGTTGGCAATGGCATCTACTGCCGAAAGTGAATCGGAGCATATTGCAGAGTTTGAATTTGTTTTTATGGCGTATTGTATCGCTTCGTGAATAGCAATAATTTCAGCAGTATAAATTGAGCTATAAGTAGGAAGATTTGAAATCTTAATGATTTGGTTGGTAGTAGTTACACTGAAACTGATTTTATTATCTATCTTAGAGCCGTCCGTATAAATAAAAGAGTAGTTAGAGAGTTTATCTTCGATTTCGTAAAATGAGTATCGAAATATTGCTGAATTGGTATTGGATTTGGTGAATTTCCTCAAGGTGTCATTGATTGTGGATGAGTTGAATGTCCATGGTGGGTTAGGATTGTCCATAGGATAGAGAGGGGAAGTTGGTAAGTTCAGTTCTTTGCATTTTGTTATGACTCTGTTAATTGCTGCTGTAACTTTTTGAGGGGTGTTTGTGTTTTGATGTTGGATAATTATATCTTGGAGTAGAGTATTATTGGATCGCCATAGTGTTTTAAATAGTTTGATCGAAACTAAATCTCTTTGGTCTTCTATTGTAGGGAGATTCGCTTCAAATTGAAGATTGTAGATGGGTGTTGAACGAAAAGCACCTAGAGCTGTTCTTATCGCTGCGTTTAATGTTGTTCTAATTTTGTTCAGTGTTGCTTTTGAGGAATATCCGTAAAGATAAATCCCATAGCTAATTTTTGAAATAATAAGAGCTTTGATAATGTTTATTAAGGAGTAGGTGTTGCAATTGAATTTGATGCTAGATAGGCATTTAATTACGTTCAGTTTTTTTGTCAGGGCTGAGTTTAGGTATTGGGTGTGTGTGTTCCATCTATAGCGTTTGTTGAAAATGACCCCTAAAATACGTAGGTGATCAACTTCCTTTAGTTGCAGGTTGTTGGTGTGTATTACGCAAGAGCAGTTATGTTTGCGGCATATATGTAAATGTTTGCATTTTGTGGAGGACAAAATTGCTCCTGAGTAATCGCACCAGGTAGCAATGTCGCAGAAAAGGTTATTTAGGTTGATTTGTTGGTTTTTTTTTCTGTTTTGGTGAATAATAAGGTGAAAGTCGTCAGCATATGCGCAATAGTCTATTTCTTTATACCTTGAGATTGTTGTACATAGTTTATTGTACGCTATAAGGAATAAGATAACAGATATTGGAGATCCTTGAGGGATTCCGTTGTCTAATGGGCGAGGACATGAAAGAGTTTTACCGATTCTAACTATTATCTTTCTCTTTGTCATGAAATTAATTATATAGTTGATTATATTTGGCCCTAATTTCCATTCAAGCAGTTGGTCTTTAATAGTGTGGAGTCCGATTTTGTCGAATGCTTTTTCGAAGTCGAGTGAGATTATAGAAATATGTTTGTTGTTCGATAAACAATCAGCGATATGAAAGTCCACATATAGTAAGGTGTCAGATACAGATTTGCCCTTTTTAAATCCCATTTGGTGGCTATCGATTAGTTTGTCGGAAACAAACCACCATAGCCTGTTGGCAATTATTTTGTATAGCAATTTGGATAAACAGGGATTAAGTGAAATAGGCCTGTATGATTTCAGTAGTGTTTTATTGGAATTTGGTTTCAAAATAGGAGTGATTAAGCTTATTTTGGAAGACTGCGGAATATAGTTTTTAAAAATGTTATTGTAGTGATCTAACAAACGGTGTTTAATTTCGTTAGAGAGATTTTTAATCATAGGATAAGATATTCGATCTAATCCTGGTGTCTGTCCTTTTAGTTTGAGAAGCGCTGAGCTTAGTTCTGTAATTGTAATATCTGTTTCAATCTGAAGAGCTCGGCATGATGGGTTGATATTATAATTTGAGTTTACTGTTGTTTTGCTATTTTGAAACATAGTGGGGAAATTACTGTCGGAAGAGTTGTTGGAATAGAAGTTACAGAATTCAGTTGCTATTGTGTGTTGGTTTGTTATTGGTAAGTTAGGGGGGTTAACTGAATTGATGCTGTGGATGCTATGTGAAGATTTGTATCCGCAAAATCTTCTTATGTTAGACCAGATTTTGTCAACTGGTGTTGATGGGTTTATTTTGGATGTGAAGTCATTTATTGATTCTGTTTTGGCTATTTTGATTTCTCGTTTAAATATAGCTCTTGCTCTCTTGAATTTTATTAGGTTATCTTGTACATTGTTTCTGTTAAAAGCATTCCAATGCTTGTTTTTATCATTTTTAAGTTTTTGGAGTTTATCATTCCACCACGGGACAGTTCGATTTGTGGTGTATGGTAAAGTTACTGGAATCGATGCGTGTGCGGATTGTAAAATAATTTTTTTTAAGGTGGCTGATTCTTTATTGATGTTTGTGCTTGGGGGGAACTGAGTGTTTAGTCGCTCTGATGCAGTTGTGAATCGAGTCCAGTCCGCTTGTTTGATTTTGAATTTAGGTCTGGTTTTTAACATTTTTAGTCTGTTTTGGGGAAATAAAGATATAATAATCGGGAAGTGATCGCTTCCTGAGAGGTCGTTACAGATTTTCCATTTGGAGTGGATTGCTATGCACGGAGAACAAAAGGTAAGGTCTATGTGGCTAAAAGTATTATGTGTTGAAAAATGTGTGGGGGAGCCGTTGTTGAGGAGTATAAAGTTGGTGTGGTTAAGGAATCGGCTTAAAATATTGCCTTTTCGGTTATTGGTTGGCGATCCCCATGAGGTATGCCAGCTATTGAAATCTCCAGTGATTATAGAAGGGCTGTTTGTAAAGTTAAGTACGTTGTTTAAGCTACTGAAGCTAAATCTATTTTGTGGAGGTATATATGCAGATACTATTGTAAATTTGACTTGGGAATGTATCTCACAAGCTATTGCGTTGAAGTCGTTATTTAATTGAATTTGTTGTTGTTGTAATGAGTTATGTACTAGTAGCATAACTCCACCGTATGAAGTTGTTGAGGAATTTAATGAGTACATTGAGTAATTGATGGGAGTAGGTATGTTATTTATGGAGTGGAGGTGAGTTTCTTGGATGGAAATTATTTTAGGAGAGTAACGTTTTATTATAATTTGAAGTTCATTATAGTTATTGATATAGCCTTTAATATTCCATTGGATAATGGTCAATGACATAATATAATATAGTAAAGAGGATTATAGAATTTTAAGTTGAGAGAGAATTAAAAATTAATAGTAATAAGATTTGATTAGTTAGATGTAGCTTGTAGTTGGAAGGTGAAAACTGGGATCAAGATCCATTGACATTGAATCTGATGAGTCGTCCTGAGTGAGTTGCGATGATTGTGGTTGCAGTGATTTTTTCGATTTGTTTTTTTTCTTAAGTTTAGATTTAAGTTTGTTGGATATATTTTTTGGAAATATTTTAACTTTTGTTTCTGATATTCGTTGAATACTGGGCTTGGGTGGCATTTGTTGTTGTTGTTGTTGGCTTGAATTTATTTCTGGGAGTATGTCGTCATAATTTACAAGTTTTCTTACTAGGGCAGGTTTTATAGTTGGTTCATAGTTGGTGCTGGTACGTGCGATATCGGCATATGTTACGCCTTCTTGTTGGTTGCGTTCTTTGTAGGTGGATATAGCTGTTTTTCTGTCTATTTTGTTGAGGGTGATGATTGCTTGAATTTCTTTCTCCTTGATAAAAATGGGACATTTTTTATCGAAAGAGTTGTGGTTGTGTTCGTCGCTTTTCATTTCCTTGCAGTTTATGCAGCATTTTGATTCTTTGCATTCTTCTTTGAGCTCAATATCAATGTGGTGTTTGTTTGCGCAGTTGGGACAAATTTTTACACTCTTGCATATCTTTCCTATGTGTCCGTAGCGTTGACAGTTATTGCAACGCAGCGGGAGCGGTATGTATGGTCGGACTTTTACCTTCTCGTAACCGATTGAGATCTCAGTTGGGAGAGTTGGAGTAGAAAAAGTGATTATGATGAGACCGGTTTCTTGAAGTTCGTTATTTGTTGTTTTTTTGAGTATTTTTTTAATTTCTGATACACTTTGGCTGCCTAACTCCTGTAATATTTCGTTCTCCGCTATGCCTCGGAGATCATTGGAATAAATAACACCTTTAGTATAGTTAAGCGATGAGTGTTCGGTAATTTCTATTTGAATCGTTGGTGAGAGTGATACGAGTTGTATTAGCTTATTTGCTTGTTTGTGTTCTTTTGTCTTGATAAGAATATTGCCGTTATTTAGCTTTTTGCACATTTCAACTTCACTGTCTGCCGTATAGTCGATCACTTTTTTTATCAAGAAGGGTGAAACTTTGGATAAATTGTCAGTACTGTTTATTCTAGTCATAACTAAATATTTAGGTCCAATAGAGTTATTTTTGAGAGTTTTTGTTTTGTCATAGCTTATTAGTTGATTGATTTGTTTCTGCCTGGGTGGCAAATCCGGTGGTTCCGGCATAGTTGAAATTAATTGGGGTCTAGCCCCGGCTAAACTAAGGTTAAGAAAATAAAAAAAAATTTCTTTATAGAGTCCAAAAACTTATACGGATGTAAGAAACGATGAAAAAATTAGTTTTATTAGCTTTTAATATCACGTGGTATTTAGTCTTTTCTGGCACTTTACAGCGGCGATTTATTGGGCACTTTTTTTTTATTTTATGAAAAATTTTCAAATAAAGAAAAACGACCGTTTGCTATTAAATTCAAAGGCTACTGTTCAAAAATATAAAAACAGAATATTGGAAAAAAAAATTTGTTCGAAAAAAATCAAGGGGAAGGCCTTGTTTTTTTAATCACAGAAATGGTTTTTAATTTTTGTTGTATTGTATCTATATCTATCTATATCTTTATCTATCTATATCCATATCTATATCTATACTATTATATAAAATGAAACTGAACATTTTTTGTGTCCGCAAAACTCCAAAAGTACTGGTCCGATTTTTTTGAAATAAGATTAAAAATATCACATTTGTGCTACAAAAGGTTCGTTGGTTATTTTCTTTTCGAAATTTCAATAATAAGTATCTTTAATTAAAGTGTTAAGTTTTTTAAAAAATCATCCACAATGCCATGCATTGCTTGATCGTTAGCTTTTCATGCGTTTGTGTTGCGAGAGCCTCAATAAACTACATGTTGCTCTCTACTATACTCTTTTTGTTCTCAGCAAGCACAAAACAACAAAACAAACAAACAAATACATATAAATACATACTTTGCTGCGCTTAAAGCTAATTGGATCGAAGTACATTCTAATATGTTCAAAGTAGTTTTGATGAGGTGAATTAATCAGCTGCGAGATGTTGGCACCCCATTGGTTTAATTTCGACTGACCAATTGCATCATTTAAAAGGTCAGCAAAAGGTCAGTAAAGGTCAGTAAGTTTCAGTAATAGGTCAGCGATAGAAAATTTTTTATTCGCGATTTAAATTTTTAAGGTCACATTGAGATGTTGGCACCCCATCATCAATGAAATAAAAAAAAAAAAATACATGAAACCAATAGAATATTGTCTGCTGATAATAGGTCAGCATAAATAAATAATAGGTCAGTCGTATTTCTTCACCAAATTAATTAATTAAGTTGCGTTTTCGAGATCGCCCATGGCGTATGAGTGATTTTTAATTAATATTATTTCATTTCATTTATTTCAATCAATGGATTTTTAATCCTTACTGACTATACAAAATTAATAACTTAAAAACTAGATATGCATACAATATATCACAAAATTAAGTTTCTTATCTATAAATATTCAAGAGACGGTTATTAAATATTGTCCTTGATACAGTAAAATCAATCTCATACATAATTGATATTCTATTAAATTCACACAAAGCTCTTGTTATTGGAGAATTTGAAGCATAATTTGTCCTATGCAATCCAACATAAAACAAAGGATTAAATCTTAATATTCTGGATGGAACATTAAAGTTTATTAGTCCCAGCAAGTATGGGCAATCCGTAATACCAGAAACAATGTTATATACAAATAGCAAGGACATAATAGTCCTTCTATTCTCTAATGAAAATAGGTTAATAAGCCTACATCGAGCATCATAGGAAGGGAGAGGATCCAAAAAATTTAAGGATCGGAACGCAAATTTGATAAACTTGCGCTGAACACGTTCCAATCGATCAATGTGGTTTCTATAAATGGGACTCCAAATAAAAGACGCATATTCCAGCTTTGATCTCACTAAACTTATGTAAAGCAGCTTAAGAGTATACGGATCAGTAAACTCTTTACTATTTCGCCTAATAAAGGCTAAAAGAGAGTACGACTTGGGAATTATATAGTTAAGATGATTTATAAAAGTGAGTTTGGAATCAAAAATGACTCCTAAGTCTTTTATAAAAGAAACTTTTTTTAATGGCTGATCGTTCAAATAAAATTCAGTTTGAAGAGTATTGTTCAATTTAGAAAATGTCACATGGTAACATTTATTTAAGTTTAAGAGTAAACGATTATTACAACACCAGGTGTATACGTTATTTATGTCTTTTTGAAGAGCTAGTTTATCATTTAAATTTGCAATGCGTGAAAAAATTTTCAAGTCATCTGCAAATAAAAGAAACTTTGAACTTGAGAAACAATTACTAATATCATTTATAAAAATAATAAAAAAAAGGGGGCCCAAGATACTACCTTGAGGTACACCCGAGGAAGCAATATATGACAATGAAGTTTTACTTTCTACTGTCACCATACAAAGTCTCTTACTAAGATATGAACTAACCCAGGACAAAAAATTCGAGTGAAATCCTAGTTTCGCAAGTTTATTCAATAACAGGCTATGTGAAACCTTATCGAATGCTTTGGAAAAATCCAAGTACGTGGCATCAACTTGAGCGCCCTCTTCAAAAGTAGATATGCAATAGTCCGTAAAAATAGACAAATTTGTTATTGTAGAACGATTTGGCATAAAGCCATGCTGAGCGGTGGAAATTATGCTTTTAATTTCAAAAGATAGTTTTAATTTCACAATACTTTCAAATAGTTTTGAAATGTTTGAAAGTTTGGATATAGGCCTATAATTAGAAATATCATTTTTAGCACCACTTTTATAAACTGGAGTAATAAACGCAATCTTCCATGCATCCAAAAAAACACTATATTTCAAAGACTTATTAAATATTATTCTGAGAGGAGTTGAAAGAGTATAATGGCATTTCTTTAAGAGAAATGAAGAAAAGCCATCAATATCATTTTTTTGTGAATTTTTTAAACTAAAGATAGAGTTTAACACATCAATATCTGAGATTTGTAGGGAGCCAAAGTTGATATTAGCTTCAAAATTTAAATCTGAATCAACGTTTGGATTATTATCAACAACAAAGTTAGAGGAGAAAAATTTTGCAAAAAGATTAGCTGATTCAGATAGCGACTGAGATGATTCATTCCCATAAAACATTTTAGTCGGAAAACAAGATGAGGATTTTTTAGAATTTATAAAACTCCAGAAATACTTAGGATTGCGTTTAATATTCGACTCATATTTACTTATATACTGCTTGTAAAGGAATTTGTTTAGAAAGTTGAATTCTCTCAAGTAATGCTGATGTTTTAAATGGTATTCTAAATTGTTAGTGACTTTATATAGTTTAAAGAATTTATTTCTTAAATTTTTTAGTTTCTTAAGACCATGTGTATACCATGGTAATTTAAAAGCTTTATTAGGATACTTTGGAATATTTCTGTTAAAAATATCTAAAATTTTTGATTTAAAATACAAGAAGGAATCATAGGTATTCAAATTCTTCAAATTATGCTCCCAATTTTCGCCTGCTATAGCATTATTTAATTCTTCAAAATTGCAACTGCTGAAGTTATAATTTAGGTTAGATGTTATAGGATCTGAAACTTTACATGCAAAATTATAAAAAGTAATATTAAGTTCTAAAGGTAAATGATGTAAATTAGGTTCACAAATCGGAATTTGACATGGTTCAATATTGAAATTAAAATTTTTACTAATGAAAATAAGATCTAGAAATCTATTAAATCTATTAGGAAAATTATTTATCTGCGTTAAATCTAGACTAAGAAATGAATCCACCAAGTACATTTCATGCGATGAGTTGACATCAGTAGGAATAAGATTATTCTTTTCAAAAGAGTTTGACCAAAATACTTTGTTTAAATTAAAATCACCAAGAACACAGTAGTGAGCACTGCTTGGGGAATTTGACGTCAGTTCCAAAATGTTATCAACATGACCCATATAAAGCGAGTCAGGGCTATTCGGGGGAATATAGGATACAATCAGATATAGCAGTTCAGATGATCCATGTATTGACACACAGAGTTGATCCAACAAGGTGTCCGTATTAGTTAGCGAAACAGCACTACAGCATAGTCGAGTTTTTACTGCCACTAGGACACCACCACCCCTAGCACAACCAGTTTTCAAGGCATCTCTATCCTTGCGAAAAACCTGATATAATTTCAGGTTAAAATATTCTGCATCAAAAAAATCATCATTGAGCCATGTTTCAACGATAACAATAATATCATATTCTTGTTGAGAAGACCAAAGTTTAATTTGCTCAGACTTCGTACGAATGCCTGACATATTTTGATAATATATTTTAAGGGCCCTTCCACTTTCAGCATTTACATTTAGATTTATAAATTGCGACGTCGTTGGACCTTTTTGCGAAAAAACTCAAATTTACTGACAGAGACATTAACAGGCCATAACGCTGGATCTAGGACATGGTCTGCCAAAGAAGCTGATATGCCAAGCCGGAAATTTATCTTTTGCGCTTCATTAATATTTTTCCGTAGAAGATTTTGACAATATAAATGGTGTTTCTCAATACCAGTATATTTATTTATATAGTTTACTATATCATCCGCAGTAACAGATGGCTTAAATGAGGATAAATGAAACCAATGCATGGGTTCAATAACTTCCAAATCAGAATTTAAATTTTGCCCAACAAGTAGTTTTCTATTTGTTTGCCTAACAGGCAAGTTATTAACAGCAACCTCAAAATCACGATTTGGCTGCGAGTGTTTAGATAAAATAGCAGCATAACTATACGAGTTATTAATAGCAGCAACACCCTCAGCATCACCACCAGAAACAACATCATTAGCATCCACAGCAACAACATCACCAGCATCAACATCCACAGCACCAACAACACCCACAGAAGATGTTCGTTCAATGAGACTAACTGCAGCTTCACTATCAGCAATAATATTAGCATCTCCACTAACAATAACATCAACAGCATTATTAATATTATTATTTAAAGCTTTAGGCACAGAATTCGATGTAATGTTAACTGTATCATGCAGTTCAGCGACCTTTTGCAAACCTTGAGTAAAGGCAAAATTAGAAAGATCACGACCAGTAGCTTGAAAATTGTCAACATTAGAAACTGGTTTAGCTGTGTTTTTTTTATGCATGTTCTTTGGCTGCAGCTTTGTGCAAGCATTGTTAATAGTTTTGTTTTTGCTAATATTTGCACTCACTTTCACAGGAGAGACCGGAGATCTTAATTTTTGCGAGCGAGTAATAATTCTATCAACATGTAAATTATTATTAGTTGAATTAGAATTCTCACAACTAGTTTTATCCGCCGCACACGAATTATAATAGTTTAATGACGAATTTTTTGATTTGACTTCATCTTTTAAAACTGTCAAGATATTATGAGCCTCACTAATTTTCTTAAGGCACATGGTAATTGGATGTTCAAAACACAAATCACACTTATAGATTAGATTTTTATTAGATTTGAGATACTTTATAGTTTCATCGCTAATATTAGCACAGTTTAAATGTAGATTATTGTAACAAAAACCACAAGTAACCACACCAGCGAGATCAATGACTTTATTGCACTTGAAGCACAAAGACATAGCGAACGCATAAACAAAGTAATGTGTTCACGACAAGAGATCAACAAGAACTGAATCAATTATATCCCATTAATGTTGCGTATACGCTACGGTGACAAGATTTCATCAAACAAAATACGGTGTATGGAAAATTATCCTGCAGTAAAAGGAACTAGTGCTGAACTGGCGAATTCACTAGTGCGTAAGCTACCACCACTAGTTCCATTTCCATCTACTTTTCATGCGTTCAACTGGCGAATTTTATATGGACATGTCATAGGAAGGGGTGAATTGCTACCTTTTATGCTATTATTCTCCAGTCACTTCACTAGTACTAAAGTATTTACTACTTCTATAGTGCTTAAGGGTCAACAACTTCACTAGTGTGGAAAAAACAACTACATAGCTAGTTCTTTTGGAGTTAATTCCTTCACTAGTGCAAAATAACTAGCTAGCTCCCTAGTTAATTTTTTTTATAAAAAAAACAACCATTTACGTTTTCTGTTTTTTTATTAAAAAGCTGCAAACATAATATTTTATTAACAAAACAAAATATAAATTAACAATAACTTGAACTTCAGTACATTTTATATGTAATTTAAACAAATAATAGTAATTAAAAATATAATAATTAAACAAAATTAAGGAAAAAATTAAGTTCAGGAACATCACTAGTAAGCTAAAAGATATACATAAATATATAAATAAACTGAAAAAAATAAGGATTTTATGTTGGGTTCGATTCTTTGGTTGCTTTGAAAATCGTTTTTTCTGCAGCTGTATTGCCCTGCGTATTTTTTGTTTTATAACATTTTATATTTTATTCATACTTTTTTCTTCTTTTACGTCACCTTAAATTTCTTTTCTTGCACTTTCTATAACACTGAATTTAATTACAGCGCTGAATTGCGTAAAAGTTAAAATTATAGAACATATGTAAACAACATACAATGCCGCAAAGTCTGCTTTGCTTTTTTCAGTTTTCTAAGCAGTGTGAGCATGAAATTTATGAACTAACCCTTTTATGCATTACCTAGGGTCAAAAAAGTAACTAGTGACAGTATGCACTAGTGAAGTAACTAGCAATGTAGTAGCAATTGTATACTTTTAATACTACAGGGTATATTAAATAAATATTCGATAATATTTATAATTAATTAATTTATCTTGATTATAATTAATTTTGAATATGGGTCATTCTTTTATAAATCGCACACCTTATTCTACTTGACAGGAAAAAAAGGAAACAAGATTTTTAGAGAAATCTTGAAACAAGCACCTATCAATTATTTTCATGTATATTAACTGTAAAGAATACTCAGCCGATTCTAAAATGTCAAGTAGAATAAGGTGTGCGATTTATAAAAGAATGACCCATATTCAAAATTAATTATAATCAAGATTAATTGATTAATTATAAATATTATTGAATATTTATTTAATATAATTTTCCATACACCGTATTTTGTTTGATGAAATCTTGTCACCGTAGCGTATACGCAACATTAATGGGATATAATATTAATTAAAAATCACTCATACGCCATGGGCGATTTCGAAAACGCAACTTAATTAATTAATTTGGTTAAGAAATACGACTGACCTATTATTCATTTATGCTGACCTATTATCAGCAGACAATATTCTATTGATTTCATGTATTTTTTTTTTATTTCATTGATCAATGTGACCAATGACCAACATCTCAATGTGACCTTGAAAAATTTAAACCGCGAATAAAAAAATTTTCTATCGCTGACCTATTACTGAAACTTACTGACCTTTACTGACCTTTTGCTGACCTTTTAAATGATGCAATTGGTCAGTCGAAATTAAACCAATCTCGCAGCTGAATTAATCTAACACAGTTTTGTTAAAAGGGGATTCACTGACCACCTTTAGCATGTTGAGGATTTTTTTGATGAGAATAAGATTGAATCCGACTTGATGTATGTACTTATCTTTATTTGTTTCGCTGCATGCAACTTTTCTACACATGTTTTCATGGTGGTTTTCCTGTAATTTATAAAGGAACAAAAGGAACATACGGCTGACATTTTACTTTATAGAATTGACATTGTGTGATTCAATAAGTTTTTTTTATAAATAAACAAGAGAACTGGGACGGGCATAGGGAAATGGGTTATGGCTTCGACCACACAAGTCAAATTTTTGATATTGAATAGCTTTGGAACTAAACGTCGCATGCCAAAGTCTTTCTACTGGAAAACTGGTATGTGCATTGGAAAAGGGGGTGTGGTCCGATTCTCTATACAGAATAGCGATGGAAGCTAAAATCACAGGACATTGACACTCATAATGGAATTGTCACCTGGGAGTGATGTTTTGCTACTGGGAAACTGTAACGGGCAGTGGAACATGAGCGTGGTGTTAGACTAAGGGACTAATAAAAGTTTTGAATTTACTTATTATTTCCAATATACTTGCTGGGTGCAGCAACGCGCGGCGGGTATCGCTAGTTGTAAATAAATGTTGTAATTTTTAAATGGAGTTGAAAATTTGCGAATTTGAATTTAAATTATTTTTACAACAAAAACAAATTTTGAGCCTTTTTTTGAGGAAAACTTCAAAATTTCAGACCTTTTTTGAAAAAAATATTTAAAATATATATACTCAACTAACGGTATTTTTGCAATAAGGTTTTTATAGTACTGTTCGGTCACAGAATATATATTCTACTTTATTTTTTCTCTAAGCACCAAAATTTGAATTAACTCACTTTAAATTATATATTAAATTTCTCATGAATTTATAACTATCACCCACTGTAAATCATACTCACTCAACATACATTATTTTACATTGCTTTATATACTCAATACATTGTTCAACTGTAAATCATTTTGTAAGCCCACAACTCAAACATATAAGAACATTAAAAACAGTTGGAAAAAGTCATTCGAGGTGTTCAGTTTATTTAATCAGAATAGCCAAAAAACTCTTTGGTTATACATTTTGGCGCCCAACGTGGGGCGAAGTTAAATTCCAAAAATTACTTTCATGCAAATTGATAATTAAATTAATTTAAGTAAAGTAAAGGCCTAAAGAATAAAATTTCATCGAGCAAGTAAAGACTCATTAATATTTCGGCACCACACGCAGACATAATTCTGGACTTCAAGAACCTCACCTTACTTGCTGAACTTCATTCGATAATCCATTAAGACGTCGCTGAGAAATTATCAAGAAGTCGCAAAGGAATTCGGTGACTATAATTCAATTTAAATTTCTACAATTTTTTATATAATAAATAACATTATTTTGGAAAATATAATTAATTGGTGTCGATATTGTTGACCTTGAGTTTGCTCGCTCAAATTTATTCACCTCAACCGTTTAAACCTTCAACGTTGTTCGAACTTCGCCGCACAGCTTCAAACGCTTTGCAACCCCAACATCAAACGAGCTTGCGACCATCTTCATACTTACACGTTTCCAACGCATTCCTGTTTTATTTTCTTGTTTCTTCTCGCAACTTGTTCGCTGTTTATTTGAACACTTCGCTGTCGAGCCTTGGATCGCTCAACTTATCGTTCTCGCTCATTCAAGCATACAAACATTCACTGCCATTTCGTCATCTAAACCTCATCATCATTTTTCGCTTCGTTTGCAACACAGTCGACGCACATTCCAAGTCGTTCAATTCATCGTCAGTTATCCCTCGCATACGGCATCAAATTGCAGCCGTCATAATTTCTTGCAAATTCTTTGAACATTTGCCTTTGCTTGATTTTTTTTGACATTTTCTTATCGTCGCTCAACATTAACTCGCCGCAGTAGCTGTTAGCTTTTGTATTGCTTACTTCTGCTATTGCATCTGCTTTGAGCACTATTTTCGCCAGCTGTCAACTATCAATCACTTTAAAATGTCACTTGTAGAATACAAACAAAGGCGAGAAAATGTTAAGAAAAGTATTCTTCGCATTCAAAATTTGGTCAAGGAGAAATCAATGCCAGCTACTGAACTCAAATGTCGTTTGGAGATTTTGGAGACATACTTTAAGGAGATCCTTAATCTTCAAAATCATATCGAAGGATTGGATAGCGCAGACTCAAATCGTGCTGATATTGAAGACTTGTATGTGTGCACCAAATCCGAGATTCAAAGGCAGCTGGCAGAGGAGCCGCACAATTCAACCATTGTTGAGCACACATTCGCAGTACCCATTGCCAGTTCCAAATTGCCTGCGCTGAAGTTACCCACTTTCGGAGGAAAGTACTCGGAGTACAAAAACTTTATTTCTTCATTCACGCAGATTATTGATAGGGAAGTTAACCTTACCAATATCGAAAAGTTTAACCATCTCTTAAACTGTCTGCAGGGTCAAGCACTGGAGACCGTAAAGGCCTTCCAGATTACACATGAAAACTATCCGAAGGCGCTAGAAAGGCTTAAGTGCCGCTACGACAACAATAACCTTATATTTATGGAAAACATTGCCACCCTTTTTGAGCTGCCAACAGTATCCGCGCAAAATGCATCACAATTGAGAAGTCTCGTAGACAACGTCTCGGCATTATATAGCTCCTTGCTTTCACTGGGCAATGACAACGACATTTGCAACACAATGTTAATTTTTCTGGTAATGGAAAAAGTCGATGCTGAAACCCAGCGAAAGTGGAAGGAATCACTCGATTTTTCTAAAGTACCAACATGGGAAGAGTGCACTGGTATTTTAGATAGGCACTGCCAGTATTTGGAGTCTATGGACACCAATCACTCTCATCCAGCTGAATCGATGAATTTCAAAAACAGATCGCCAAATAATAAACGTCGTGTTCATCATCAACGATCGTCATTTACAGTTACCAAACACATGTGTGTATTCTGTACTACTTCAGACCACACAATAAGAAACTGTTCCAGGTTTCAAGCCATGAACGTAGCAGAGCGTTTCAATAATGTTAAACGTCTTGGTCTTTGTGTAAACTGCCTTGGCAATACTCATCAGTTGACTAACTGCCCTTCTACGCTGAGATGCAGGGTGTGCTCCCGTTCGCACCATAGTTTATTACATCGGGGACCAACGCAGCCCCAGCCGACGTTGTCACCTTCGCCAGCAGCAACAACACCACCAACCAACAACATTGCTTCTACGCATACGCATGTTGAACAATCGTCGCAAGACCAAGTCATTCTAGCCACAGCATTAGTACTCGTGAGGGACTTTTCAGGTAGTTTCCACATTGGTAGAGCACTTCTTGACTCTTGTTCACAAGTAAATTTTGTGACAGAAAATTTCGCACAGAAATTAAGGCTACCAAGAGAAAGGCAGTCAGTTCGCATACTGAGCATCGGTGATTCACACACTACCATTAAACACAAAGCGTCAACGACCATCAGATCTCGTTTCACAGATTTGGATTTATCTTTAAGGTTCTGCATAACCCCCCACATTTCCTATCAGCCGGACTGTGAAATTGATGTCTCCACATGGAACTTGCCAGCAAATGTTCAGTTAGCAGATGACAACTTTTTCAAATCCAATCGCATCGATATGCTACTAGGAGCTGAGAGCTTTTACGATTTGTTATCTGTCGGTCAAATTAAATTAGGTGCGGGTCTACCAATATTGCAGAAAACTTTGCTGGGCTGGATTGTTGCTGGTCGCTGTACAAACGCCAACATTTGTTCATCTGACAATTTTAAGACATCTCAGTCATCATGTGTACTTTTTCAAGATGATTTGATCAACGAAAGCTTAGAAAAATTATGGAAACTTGAAGAAATATCTACACCATCGACAAGTTGGACTGATGAGCAGGAAAAATGCGAAAGTTTTTACGTTAATAATGTCAGCCGCAACGTCGAAGGTAGGATTATTGTTCGACTACCATTTTCTGACAAGCCATCCGAACTAGGTCAATCGTACAATATTGCCCTTCGTAGATTTCTTGCACAAGAGCGCCGTTTTAGTCGTCACAAGGACTTAAAGATGCAGTACATCTCTTTCATGGATGAGTACGAGAAGTTGGGTCATATGACCGTCGTCGAAAGGCATGCAATAGAGCCATGCCACTATTACATTCCTCATCATTGTATTCTCAAGCCTTCAAGTATATCTACTAAATTGAGAGTGGTCTTCGACGCCTCATGTGTGACCTCCTCTCAAAAATCGTTAAACGAGCTCTTGATGGTGGGTCCAACCATTCAGAAAGACTTGTTTAGTTTATTAATTTGCTTTCGGCTGTACAGATATGCGCTGACAGCCGATATTGTCAAAATGTACAGGCAGGTTCTTGTCGATATGAGGGACCGCCAATATCAATACATCCTATGGAGAAGCTCAGAGAACGAGGAAGTGCAGACTTATGCGCTAAATACAGTCACCTATGGCACCGCGGCTGCACCCTTCCTCGCAGTGCGCAGCTTACATTATCTTGCTGACCAATATGCGTCAGAGTTTCAGATAGGGTCGAAGATAATAAAATCATCATTCTACGTTGATGACTTGTTATGCGGAGCGGATTCGATAAGCCAGCTAAACCAAATCCAATTCGAAGTTACTGAAATACTGAAGAAGGGTTGCTTTGAATTGGCCAAATGGCATTCCAACCATCCTGATTTAACAGATGACAAGACGCTAAAAAATTTAACCATTGATGGGGATTCGGTCACCAGTACACTTGGAATAGCATGGGACCAAGTCAAAGATACATTTCATTTTTCGTTTAATCCCAAGGTTCAGAATAATTCTAAAATTACTAAAAGGACCATTCTCTCAGTGGCATCATCGTTATTTGATCCACTCGGTATCATTGCACCTCTTATTATCAAATCAAAAATAATTTTACAAGAACTGTGGCTTCTCAAGCTCGACTGGGATGAGTCAGTTCCCCAGTCGCTTCATACTGCGTGGGAAAACTTTTTAAGCAATATGGCACATCTGTCAACAGTCAGCGTCCCGAGGTATTGTTCGCTTACACAAGCGCACTCAATTCAGCTTCACGGTTTTTGTGATGCCTCCATACGTGCATACGGATGTTGCCTGTACCTACGCGTTGAAGATAGGTGTGGCAACGTTTCGATTAAATTGTTAACAGCAAAATCAAGGGTGGTACCTACGAAGAAGAAATCTCTACCGAAATTGGAACTTTGTGGTGCGCATTTGCTTTCGAAACTCTACGAGAAAATCAAATCATCGCTTGTCAATACCACCACAGTCATTTATCTCTGGACTGATTCACAAATAGTGTTGCACTGGTTGAAACTACATTCTGCGACGCTTTCTACATTCGTGGGAAACAGAATAGCTGAAATCCAAGATCTCACGCCAGAATGTCAATGGAGACATGTCCCAACGCAGGATAACCCTGCCGATCTCGTCTCCAGAGGCTGCGATATAAGCCAAATCGTCGAATCTATCTGGTTCACAGGACCGTCGTATTTATTAAAGACCGAGAAATTTTGGCCAGTGAACATATGCAACAATATTGATGCCGAAGAGGTCAATAGAGAGAAGCGAAAGTCCACCTTTCTTGTGTCATCGCAACCAAATTATCTACTACAGATTATCGATAAATTCAGTTCGTATTTGAAAATCGTGCGCATCATTGCTTGGATGCTGCGATTTAGAAGAAAAATCAGTAAAACAGTTGCAGTCAATAATGACACTAGCACCCTGTCGGTTCGGGAGTTTGAGAAGGCGCAGTGCTGCATCATTTGGGTTATTCAGCAACATTTCTTCAAAGATGAGATAGAAGGTTTGAAGAAAAATATGGACGTCGGCAGTTCTCTACGACATCTTAATCCATTCTTACAAGATACTGAGGGCTACAATGTACTGAAAGTTGGAGGCCGCCTCGAATTAGCAGATATACCGGATAGTCAAAAACATCCAATATTGCTACCTAGCAAATGCAGATTTGTAGAAGCCTATGTTCGTTATTTACATCGCACCAATTATCACGCAGGTCCAAAGGCTTTGATCGCTTTGATTCGTCGTGGATTCTGGATCATCAACGCCAGGAATCTGGCTCGTCAGATAGTAAGCTCTTGTGTTCACTGCACTCGATACAAACCTCGCTTACTCCAACAAATGATGGGCAATCTTCCTGTGGAACGCATTACCCCTTCAAGGCCATTTGCGCGTTGTGCGGTTGATTTCTGCGGGCCAGTTAACACATACTTGCGAATTCGAGGCAAGGTTCCCTATAAAACGTATGTCGCTGTGTTCGTGTGCCTGTCGTCGAAAGCTGTCCATCTCGAAGTCGTTTCAAACTTGTCGACAGACGCTTTTATTGCATCGCTGAAAAGACTAATTGGTAGACGAGGATTGCCGACAGATATATTTTGTGACAACGCCACGAATTTTGCTGGTGCTGCCAACAAATTAGCTGATTTGAAAGCTGTTTTATTTGATTCTACAAATCAAAATACTATTATAAATTACTGTACAAATCAATTTATTAATTTTCGTTTCATTCCTCCCAGAGCACCTCACTTTGGCGGCTTGTGGGAAGCGGCCGTGAAGACGGCCAAGGGACACTTGTACCGCACAATCATGAATGCTCGGCTGACTTTTGAAGAACTTGCTACAGCGCTCGTAGAGATCGAAGCGGTGATGAACTCTAGGCCGATTTCACCATTATCGTCTGATCCCAGTGACCTAGAAGCGCTAACTCCAGCACACTTTATCATTGGAGCATCTCTCAAAGCGATGCCTGAGAAGACTGTCCAAGTTGAAGACATCAGTCATCTTGAGCGATGGGCTCGTATCAGCGCTGTCAAGCAGCACTTCTGGCAAAGGTGGTCTCACGACTACCTCAATGAGCTGCAGTCACGTCATAAGTGGGCACATGACAAACCGAATCTTCATATTGGGTCACTTGTGCTTGTACATGAGGACAACGTTCCGCCGCAACGCTGGGTCCTAGGAAGAGTGGACAACTGCGTACCTGGGAAAGATAAACGAGTGCGCGTCGTAGATGTACGTACAACTAGAGGTCTCATACGTCGTCCAGTCCACAAACTGGCTCTTCTACCTGTTTGAAAGCAGTACTTTCAAAGGCGCCGGGATGTTCGGTCACAGAATATATATTCTACTTTATTTTTTCTCTAAGCACCAAAATTTGAATTAACTCACTTTAAATTATATATTAAATTTCTCATGAATTTATAACTATCACCCACTGTAAATCATACTCACTCAACATACATTATTTTACATTGCTTTATATACTCAATACATTGTTCAACTGTAAATCATTTTGTAAGCCCACAACTCAAACATATAAGAACATTAAAAACAGTTGGAAAAAGTCATTCGAGGTGTTCAGTTTATTTAATCAGAATAGCCAAAAAACTCTTTGGTTATACAAGTACTTTGATGAAGCTTTAAGACAAAAAAAATTTAACAAAGCGTATAGAAAAGCAGCGGAGATATTTGAATCGAAAGTCACAAAATTAAATTTCTGATTGTGTTTTTTTTATTTTTGAGCACGATGTTGCACGATTATATCTCTTTCAGACCCGACGCTTATCTACTGAACATTTTTTTATGCTTTTTGGAATTTATGGTCATTACATGGAATGAAAATATTCTCAATGTTGAGGTTTCGCAATTTACATATCCTTCAAGGATTTTCAGGACACGCAAAATTGATGCAACTTTATCTGAAACCCATTTTTTTAGCAACAAATGATTCAAATTTATTTGAAACATCAAAATTTATTATTTTTTTAGTTCAAATGCGTTAACTTCACTAGTTTTACACTGAAGTTTTACGCTCTATATTTTTTGTAATTGAAGACACAATTTACCTCTGCGGCTCATTTTGACAAAACTAAAAAGTTTATCAAGAATTCCACGCGTGTTCAAGTAACGGTAAAGCGAATCGCGGAACAGTGTGAGAAACAAAAGAAAACAATCACAAGCACAATCGATTCATTTTGTTCTTCATAACTTTCGTTAAATAAAAGTGGAAATATTAAAGATAGAAACCACCCTCACAAACGATGCATCACGGTCTGAAAGGGATATATATCGTTGTAGTAAATTTTTTCATAGTTTTCAAGATATGTTCATGTTTTTGATGTGAAAATAACGGAAATTATTTTTATTATACTAAATTTAAGAAATATTTAATATTTTGTAAATATTTGCACATGTAACCTAAGAAAACAGCTAAAAATATGCGTTTTTGTAAAAAATTTGTACTACAGCACCATCTGGTGTCCAAGGTAGTTCAAAGAAGATACTGTCAAAAAACTTTTCGTACCTAAAAACTACTGTATACCAATTTTTATTCTAATCGCATGAGAGGTTTGAGAGTATTAGGTGGTTTTGCAAAAAATTTGTACTACACCACCCTCTGGTGTTCAAGATAGGTCAAAAAAGATTGCAGCAAAACACTCAGTGTATATAAAAACCACTGTATACCTTTTTTCATTCTAATCGCAAAAGCGGTTTGTGAGTTTTAGGCAGTTTTGTAAAAAATATGTACTACAGCGCCCTCTGGTGTTCAACGTGGATCAAAATTGATAGCCCACAAACACGCACCGTACCAAAAAACTTCTATACAAAAATGTTCATGCTAATCGGATGAGTAGTTTAGGAGCCTATTGCATAGTTACAAACATAAGCTCCTTTTTTATATGTATATGTGATCCGATCTATGAAAAGGTGCCTTATCACTCAAATACAAAATTTCGAGAAATAACTAAATAACAAATAAAAAATTCAATAAAATTCAGTTTTTCTCTCATTTGTGCTCTTCTTTCTCTACATTTTTAGTACACTTCTAAGCAAGTTAGGACTTTCTGCTTTTCACCATGTGAAAGAGCGTCTGAAACTCTATCCGAACCAAACAAAAAAAGAAAAATAATTTTTTGAGTCATAAGGCACCTTTTCATAGACCGGGTCACATATATAGATTTGGCCTGTGTGACCAAATTCCCCCTTGTCTAATATTTGCTCAAATATATAGTAACTACCTCTTGGGCCCATAACGTCTACATATCAAGTTCAACTATCAAAACATGAACAACTCAGGAATAATAATGATTTCTAAAAAGTGGGCGTATATAGTTAGACCACGCCCAGTTTTAGTATAGTTGTTGACAGTAACCATACGAACTTATTTACCAAATTTTAGTCTAATACGACGAAAACCGTCTTAAATATAGCATTTTTATTGATTTGTGGGCGGTAAAAGGGGGTATGGGAAAAAAGGGGTATGGAAAATTTTTACTTTGCCTATATTTTTCGCGCAAATGCAAACTAAAGTGAGACTTCCAAAATGATTCCAATATTCCATTTATTTCCAATTTCCCTTGCAAATATTTCCCCATATACACCATATGTGCGCACCTGTATTTTTTCACACCTGTATTGTTTTAAAGATCACTAAAATGCCTATAATTCATGAACCAATACACACACAAAAACCGTTTGCCTCAAAAACGAAATCGGTTCACGCATTACAGAGAACATCAATTTCACACACAATGCAACTTATTTTTATACTATACTAGCTTTTCCCGGCGCGCGTTGCTGCACCCTGCAATTATATCGCAACATAATAATTATATTCGAAACTTTTCTTAGACCCATAGTTTAACACCACTGTCATTTTCCACTGCCCGTTACAGTTTCCCAGTTACAGTTACAGTTTAAATAGTAACTCCATTTTGAGTTTGTATGTAAATACTGCTACTTTTACTTTCAAAGCTATTCGATAATACAAATTTTAATTGTATGGGCGGAGCCACACCCCCTTATATAATGCCCGTCCCAGTTTTCTAGTAGATGGACATTATCCAGTTTTAGTACAGTTGCCGACAGTGAGCATACAAACTAAATTACCAAAATGTAGCCAAATCGACGAAAACCATAGGAAATATAGCATTTTTATTGATTTGTGGGTGGTAAAAGGGGTGTGACAGAAATTAAAACCATCTTGTGCTTGAAAAAAATGTACTGCCAAAATTTCAGTTCTATCGACTCAGCAATTTTGAAGTTTCCAGCCAACACACAGACATCATTTTGCTCTTTGTATATATATTTTGAATAAAGGTTATTGGCTATAACTTTTGATTGGTAAGAGATACTGAGATAATTTTTTTTAATAAATTATTATTTTAGCTTGTAAATTTATTCAAAAATATAAAACCACAATATTGGAAAAAAAAATTTCTTCAAAAAAATCAAGGGTAGGCCTTGTTTTTTGAATCACAAAAATGGTTTTTAATTTTTGCGTAAAATTGAAATAACTTTTGCTTATAAATGTTATAATTGTTGAATAGAGTTGAAAAGTTACGAATTTGAATTTAAATTAGTTTCACAACAAAAACAAATTTTGAGCCTTTTTTGAGGAAAAATCCAAATTTTAGACCTTTTTTGAAAAAAAAAATTTAATATACATATACTCAACTAACGGTATTTTTGCAATAAGGTTTTCAGAGTACTTTGATGAAGCTTTAAGACAAAAAAAAATTTAACAAAATGTATACAAATGCAGCGGAGATATTTGAATCGAAAGTCACAAAATTAAATTTCTGATTGTTTTTTTCTCATTATTAAGCAACGATGTTGCATTAAATATATCGTTGTAGTAAAATTTTTCATAGTTTTCAAGATATGTTCATGTTTTTGATGTCAAAATAACGGCAATTTTTTAGTTTTACTAAATTTAAGAAATATTTTATATTTTGTAAATATTTTCACATGTAACCTAAGAAAACAACTAAAAATATGCGATTTTGTAAAAAATTTGTACTACAGCACCATCTGGTGTCCAAGGTGGGTCAAAAGAGATAGTGCTGAAAAGCTCATCGTATCTGAAAACTACTATATACCAATTTTTATTCTAATCGCATGAGCGGTTTGGGAGTTTTAGGTGGTTTCGTAAAAAATTTGTACTAAAGCGCCCTCTGGTGTTCAATATAGGTCAAAAACGATAGCAGCAGAATACTCAACGTACATGAAACTCACTGTATACCACTTTTCATTCTAATCGCATTAGCAGTTTATGAGTTTTAGGCAGTTTTGTAAAAAATTTGTACTACAGCGCCCTCTGGTGTTCAAGGTGGATCAAAATAGATAGCCCACAAACACGCACCGTACCAAAAAACTTCTATACACAAATTTGCATGTTAATCGGATGAGTAGTTTAAGAGTCTATTGCGGCCTTACAAACATAAGCTCCTTTTTTATATATATAGATAGATATATAGATTAATTCATGCTAAACTTTGAATACACGATAACAAACGTGTATGTACTAGAAACGTATGTGTGTGTAATTTAAAAAGGTCTATATATTTCATAGAAAATAAAAATGTACCAAGTACCAACAAAAACAATTAGAGAAAAATGATTATCAGTAAGACTCAAATATTCAGATTGCTTCATTGCTGTCACTGTCACTTAACAATCAGTCTTCTTTTTCGTGACGTCTGAATGGTGAAAATTCATTTCATCACAAACTAAAAACCGTGTAAGATCGAAAACGTGCTAAACGAGTACCGTGTAAAACGGGGGATAAGTGTAACTTGAGTTGATTGAGGTAATGCCATAACATTTGATTCAATGTAATAATGTCTGTCAATAAATGTAATGATGTCTGTGAGTCATTGTCAATAAATGTAATGATGTTTGTGAGTTCCCTAATGTTGTAATTTTTGACAGAAATACAAAAATATTAATATCTTGTGTTTACAATCCTCATCGATGATGCCATAGCTTCGAAACTTATTTCACCGATTTAACTAGTAAACTAACTAAATATGATATATTTTTTGTTTGTGGTGATTTTAACATTAACCTACCCGAGTGGAAATCAGTTAAGGAAAACCTTATTTTGATCCGAATTCGATCCGGATATGATACGGATAGCCCTTTTAAGGAAGCCTTGTTAATATCTGATCAGGTGCGTATCATGTTTTCCTGAATTCATCATTACTCAAGGAATCCTGAAGAATGGATGATCAGGTTAATACCAGGAAACCTTTTCTTTTTTATAAGATATACCTTATTTTATTCTTATCAGGTTTACATCATGATTGCCTTCTCTGATCCTTACTTACGGCACTATTATGAAATACTCATCAGGTTGATATCGTAACGACCTTTTCTGATCCTTACTAACGGCATTTTTATGAAATACTGATCAGGTTGTGATCAGGTTACCTTTTTTGTATTCACTTCAAGTAAAATCAAAATAATTTTGTAATACAAATCTGAATCAGGGTTCCTGATCAGGAAACCTTGTTCATGGTTAGTGCTCAAAGCTGATAAGGCTTCCTGATAAGGTTACCTGATCAGGTGAATTATGCCAAACTGATGAGACTACCTTTTCAGGTTACCTGATCAGGTTTAATATAGCAACCTGACAATGCTACGTAGTAAGGTTACCTGATCAGGATGATTATCAAAAAGTGCGTCACGTTTAAAATCAGCAGCTGATCTGGTGACCTGATACGATCCTTATCAAAATAAGAATTTCCTGATCATTTGCTGACTCTATCCTTAGGCAAATTTCCACTCGGGTACTGAAAAATTATTTGGCAACTGATGACTTTCATTATCTATCTTCTATGTGTGGATTGAAAATTGCTAATAATTCTGTTCCTACTCGTTATATTCACTCGTTACAATCACTCGTTATATGCGTGATTGTAAGCCTAGTCTTCTTGATGTTTGTTTATTGTCTGATATTCTTCTGTCCCTTCTTCTTAAATTTGATCAAATGAGTTTCTTGTCCGATCATGACTTAGTTTTTTGTTGCCTTAATGTTAGTCCAGGTGGAACTTCTTCTGTAAGTATTTCATATCATGACTATTAATCAATAGACGATACTGCCTTATATCAAAACCTAACTGACATTAGATGGAATGATTGCTGGTTTTATGATACAGTCGATGAAAAACTCAGGGTTTTCATGCATAGATTAAATGGTGTTTTTACTTGTCATCTTCCGTTGCGTACAGTGCAAGTCTTAAGTAATAGTTGTTCTTGGTTTACCAATCGTGTATTAGTTGCAATTAGGCTTAGAAGTAGAAAAAACTCTATACATAAAAAAAAAACGTTCAGAAACTAATTGGAATGAATTCAGAAGAGCCGTAATTCTGCAACTCTTATGATTGGACAAGCTAAAACCAATTTTTTTAACTCCAAGTTGAACCTATATTTGAACAGTTATGGAAGAACATTAAAAAGTACAGAGTTTTCAGTAAGAATTTCACTGAATGCAGTTTAAACCGTGATGAACTTAATAACGGGTCAGTCCATATCAAGTGGTTCAGCACTTGTTGCTCGACCATTTGTAAAAACGTTTATATTTTTATTGAAATTTGTTTAATATATTCAATATCAGAACCGCATTAAAAATAATGTCATTCAACTGTACTATCAACATGGCGGCCATATTTGCCTTGCTACCTATAGAGTTTTATGCGTTTGTAAGCGTTTGCAGTTACTTTAATTTCTGTTCAACATAGAGTGATGAATTAAAATCCATGACATTAAGCACATTTTAAACTTGAATCCCACATACAAGAAGTGATAATTAAATAATTTATTCATATAAAAAAAAAATGGTGAAACTTTTTTGTTAAAATCCTTATTGTTGATGTGCGAATGTACTTTGTTATAATTCACTTGTTATGTTTCAATTGTTTTAGCTTTGTTTAATATTTTATACGAATCAAATGTATAGAAAATATTTTTCATTCCAAATAAAAACGCTCTGCTATCAGGTTATGGGCCTACAGAAATTTTAAAGAAAATAAAATTTGTGAAAATTTTTTTCCGCTCAATTTTTTTTTCAAATGGCGAGCTCCGGCAACTGGCCCCAGCTTGAAAAGCTGCGAGGACGTGAGAATTATGCGTCATGGGCATTTGCAATGCAGACTATTTTGGAAATGGAAGAAATTTGGAACATCGTCCTTATCAACAAGAGTTATCAAAAGCTCTCCGAAGTTGAGCGCAAGCAAACCGTAAAGGCTCGGGGAAAAATTGTTCTGGCGCTTGGAGGTGAAAATTTTGTCCATGTTCAAGATACAAAAACGGCGAATGAGGTCTGGAAGAAGTTGAAGTCGATGTTTGAGGACAGTGGACTTGCGAGAAGATGCAGCTTATTATCTCAGCTTACAAGCATCAAGCTTTCTAATTGTGGAAACATAACCGAATACGTAAATGGAATCATTTCAACAGCAAATAAGCTAAATGCCATTAATTTTCCGATAAGTGAAGAGTGGATTGGTTCACTTTTGCTTGCGGGGCTACCAGAAGAATATCGCCCTATGATATTGGGCTTACAAAGCTGTGGTGCGGAAATTACGGGAGATTTTGTGAAAGCGAAGTTGTTACAAGACGTGCGTGAGGAACCAAACTGTTCATCGGCATTTTATACTAAAAAGAAGTTCGACAAAAAGGGTCCCAGGTGCTATACATGCAACGGTTTTGGACATATTGCGAAGGACTGCCGTAAAAGAAGAGAGCAAGGAGCCAGAATACAACAGCGATCATTTTATTCAGCGTTGATGTCTACGAAAATAGACGAAGAAGCATGGTATCTCGATAGCGGTGCGTCAGCACACATGTCACGGAGAGCAGACTGGATGAAGAATTATGAATCTTCAACAGGTTGTAACGAGATAGTGTTAGCGGACAACAAAATCGTTAAAGCGACTGGTAGAGGTGATATTGAGATTGATACCGGCTTCAGCTGCAATAATGCTACAATAAATATAGCAAATGTTTTGCATGTTCCTGACTTGGCCACAAATCTACTTTCAGTCAGCGAAATTATTCGCAAGGAATACCATATTGACTTCAATTTAGACGAATGTAGCATTATGGATGATCACAACGAGATAGTAGCCAAGGCAAAAGAGGTAAATGGTATGTTCAAGTTAATTTGTACTGTCAAGTTTTTTAGAGGCGCTATGGTGGCAAAGTCTGAAGAAACGTACGAAATTTGGCATCAAAGACTTGGTCATCTCAATCCAGATAGTGTCGTCAAACTAAAGAATGGTTTAGCTAGTGGTGTTCATTTCACAATTGAGAAGAAATTAAGTCAATGTATTCCGTGTGCTAAGGGAAAACAAAGAAGAACTACTTTTCCCAAAGAGAGTCATCGCGTAGATAAGAAACTAGCGTTGATACATTCCGACATATGTGGCCCAATGGAAATTGAAAGTATTGGTGGAAACAGATATTTCCTTACATTCATTGATGATTTTTCTCGCAAAGTTTTTGTGTATTTTCTGAAGTCAAAAGCAGAAGTACATAACATTTTTCTGAATTTCAAAACATTTGTTGAAAAGCAAACCGGCTGCGAAATTAAAGTATTACGGTCAGATAACGGCAAGGAGTTTATAAATAAAAATATGATTGCATTGATGCAGAAATTCGGAATGCAACATCAGAAAACGATTCCATTCAATCCAGAACAAAACGGTGTAGCGGAACGTATGAATCGTACACTAATGGAAAGAGCAAAATGCATGCTAGCACAATCGGGTTTGGGCAAGAAGTTTTGGGCGGAAGCAGTGTCAACCGCAGCATTTTTAGTAAATAGATCACCTCATAAGAGTTTAGCAACCACACCAGAAGAAGTTTGGACAGGTGAGAAACCAAATTTAGCAAGATTACGTGTTTTTGGCTGCGTTGCACTTTGCCATATCCCGAAACAAAAACGTAAAAAGTGGGATTACAAATCAGATAAATGTATATTTCTTGGATATGGTGATGATTGTAAGGACTATCGGTTCATAAATCCATCAACTGGAAATATATTTTTTAGCCGTGATGTTATTTTCCTGGAAAATGAATTTTTTGAAAGTGATGGAATCAATACTGGTGAGAACTTTTCTATATCGTGGGATATGAACAATTCTAGTCAGACTGAAGAAATTTCTGATCTAGTGGGGGAAGCCAATATCTTCAGAGATGGAAACATATTGTCTATTCAGAATTCTTTAAATGAAGAAGTAAACAATGTCTATGAGTCATTTTCATCTGCATGTGAAGATGTAAATGAAGTGGGGGATACTTGTAGCATTGATGTGGAAGAGATGCCCTCAGATGTTGTCCAAGAAAATAACCTTCGGCGTTCAGAAAGGATAAAAAGTAGAAATCTCAACTGTATGTGCAACGCAATGATTCAAGAAGATGAAAATCCAGCTACAGTTGAAGAAGCAATGCAAAGCGCAGATCGAGAAAAGTGGGTAGCAGCCATGAAAGAGGAGTTTGGATTTTTGGAAGAGAATAAAACTTGGGCTTTAACAGATTTACCTCAAGGCAAAAAGGCAATAAGCAGCAAGTGGGTATTTAAAGTCAAAAGAGGTATAGATGGCAGTGATCGCTACAAAGCAAGATTAGTTGTTAAAGGATGCAGTCAACGCAAAGGAATTGACTATTATGATACATACTCACCAGTGGTAAGATATACTTCAATTCGATATTTACTTGCTTTATCAGTAGAATATAATATGCAAATTGACCAAATGGACGCGATAACTGCATTTTTACAAAGCGAATTGCACGAGGAAGTTTATATGCAGCAACCTGAAATGTTTGAAGAAACCAGCAGTCCATTTAAGGTATGTAAACTTCAAAAGGCTTTATACGGGTCAAAGCAAGCAAGCTTAGCTTGGAATTTAAAACTGGATAATGAACTGAAACAATTTGACTTGAAGAGATCAAAAGTAGATCCTTGTGTTTACTATAAAATTGACGGAGAGTCAAGGACGTTTGTTGCTATATATGTTGACGACATGCTTATTTTTACAAACGATTTAAATAGAAAGAAAGAAATTAAAAATCATTTATCTGCTAAATTTAAAATGAAAGATCTGGGCGATGCTAAATTTTGTCTAGGTTTGAAAATCGAAAGAGGTTTGCATAAATTAAGTCTAAGCCAAGAGAAATACATTGACAAAATTTTGAAACGTTTTGGAATGGAAGATTGTAAGCCTGTCTCAACACCTTTAGATCCTAATACGAAATTAACAAAAGAAATGTCACCGAAGACCGAAGAAGAAAAGAATGAAATGTCAAAAGTACCATATAAAGAAGCAATTGGAAGTTTAATGTTTGCTTCACAATGTACGAGACCAGATATATGTCACGCAGTTAACCATCTCAGTAAATTTTGCAACAATCCGGGACGTGTTCATTGGACAGCAATTAAACGAGTTTTTAGATATTTACAAGCAACGAAGTCTATGAAATTACAATATTCGAAAGATGGAGCAGACAAAATTGTTGGTTATTCGGATGCAGATTGGGCAACTGATGAAGATGAACGAAAATCAGTTACGGGGTACATTTTCTTATTGAAGAATGGAGCAATTTCTTGGAACAGTAAACGACAACAAACAGTGGCCCTTTCTTCTACAGAAGCTGAATATATGACATTGTCAGCAGCAACACAAGAAGCGATTTGGCTAAGGTCCCTTAACAAGGAGCTGCGAAGTTTTGAAGAACCAATCAATATTTTATGTGACAACAGAAGTGCAGTTCATCTGGCAACAACAAACGGCTATCACGCAAGATCGAAGCATATAGATGTACGTCATCACTTCATCAAGGAAAAATATGAAAACTGTGAAGTTTCATATCTTGGAGTTGGAACAGAAAATCAAACAGCAGACATTCTAACAAAAGGACTTTTTAGAGAGAAACATCAATATCATTGCAAGAACATGGGATTGACCACAATGTAATTCGAGTGGGGGTGTTGATGTGCGAATGTACTTTGTTATAATTAACTTGTTATGTTTCAATTGTTTTAGCTTTGTTTAATATTTTATACGAATCAAATGTATAGAAAATATTTTTCATTCCAAATAAAAACGCTCTGCTATCACTTATATTTTGCAATGTATGTATATGTTAAGGGAGAAGAAATTTTAGCTCGGAAAGATCACCGCAGAATCAGTGACTTTGTATCTTCTCGCGGTTTAATATCAAAAGAGCAATTTGGTTTCAAACAAAAACTATAGTACAATACACTAAATCAGCAGAATAAAAAACAAAATATTAACAAACAAACAGAACAAAAAATCAACTGGTATAATACTCCTGGATATAGCAAAGGCATTTGATACAGTCTGGCATAATGGTCTTATTTCCAAGCTGGCGTCCATGAATATACCCAAGTACCTGTGCAAACTAGTCTCCGATTTTCTCCATACCAGAACGTTTTCGGTATCGGTGAACGACTTTCTCTCTTCTACCAGAAGTATTCCAGCTGGTCTGCCTCAGGGCTCAATACTTTTTCCGCTATTGTATGTGCTGTATACTGCAGATTTTAAGGCCCCAAAGTTAATAATCTCTGATCACAACAAGTAAGCTAACAAGCGCGCTTTTGAAAAAAATGGAAAAAAGCCTTGAGTCCTGCAGGAATTATTTTACAAAATGGAAGATCCAAATAAATCAAAATAAAACACAAGCTATAATATTTCCATATAATAAATCACCAAAAAGATTACCAATGCGCCAATTAAATTTTAATAACATTGCTATAAGAACTCAAACCGAAGTAAAGTATCTCGGTGTCATACTTGACCAAAAACTGTTATTCCGCAAACATATAGAGGCAGCCTGCGAAAAAGCAGTAAAATCATTAAGATCATTATGGCCTTTGTTAAACAGACGCTCAAAACTCGACTTTCGAAACAAGAATTTACTATTCAAATGTGTCATAAGACCGGTTCTGTCGTATGCTTCTCCTGTATGGTATAAATCAGCGAAATGCCACCTAAAAAAAAAATGGAAATTATACAAAACAAATGTTTAAAAATGATTAATAACAAAGACTGGAGGTATTTCACACAAGCGTTGCATAATGAATCGGGTTATGAATTGTTCACAGAATTCATCCGAAGACAAAATAATAATTATTTTAAGAGAATTAGGAACTCTTCTTATGCTATATTAACCCTTTAACGCCGGCACCCAGTTCCCATGGACAAAATTTGCACGTCGGAAATTTAACTGTGGTTTATATTCGCCAGAGTCAGGATTACATAACATATATAATTTTCAAGCGTTGGTAACAAACACATCATTGAAATATGTGAAAATCATTCAAAAAACCACCATTTTTTCCCCTTCAGAGCTTTTTGATCAACATAATCGACCCCTCCCATATTCGAATTGTATGTAGCATACACATTTGGCTGTGACACATTCACCTTGCTACGATTTTCTCTTGACCAACGATTTACACTTTTCAATGGCATCACAGTGTCATAGTAAGTTAGCATTGAAGACACATTGTTGTCCACCCATTTCACTGCTAGTACATCATTCGTCGTATCGCATCGATAATCGAAAGTACCACGAGGTTTCTTGGCGATAATTTTATTTTGCTCCAGTTTGTAGTTATTGATTCGATTTTCACGTACAGTTCCACTTGCGCATATCCTTTAGTAGTTTCATTAGAGCATGTGTAGTAAATAAATTGTCAAAAAAACGATGTGATTTTGTAGATGGGGGATTTTTTCCAGAAAATTTAATATTACTTGTGCACCAAGTAGGATTGAATGAGTTTCAGAAGAATTTTTGCAGCAGTAGTCATCGAAATCATAGCAAAAACCAGATGAACTTGCCAGCATCCAAACTTTATACAAAGCGTACTGGTTTGCCTTTTATAAATTGTTTAGAGGGATGTCTTCCAAAATATTTATAAACATATTATAAGTGGGGAATAATTAACAGAAACAAAAAAAAATATAACCACTTGATACCAATTGATAGGTATTTTGGTGTAGTTGACTCGTCCGGTTCAGATGTTGATGTCGAAAGGTGAGTGGCACAACCATCATCTTCATTGTTGACGAGTTATACCTCAATAGTTCCAGGTAAATCAATTGGTAATTCGTCGTTGAACAAATCTTGGTCGTAGACATCTTCCGAATCAGTCAATTGGTCTAATTCTGGTGGTATAATTATTATATTATAATCGGACGATTCATTTTTCTCTCCTTCGTCCTCTTCCAAGAGCGCTGTAACAGCTTCCTGAAGCCCTTTGAGCTCCCTTCGGCCTTCAAAAAACGTTTTTCGTGGATTTTGTGCCATTGCAACTATTTCGATTTTTAGTACCTTTCTGCCGGTTGTACTTTATAAAGTACACCAAAATAAAAAAACAAATAAATTTGTATTTAGCAATATTAGATCATTACTATATATTTTTATATGTTCACTCACTTTTTATAAAACGTATCACATACAAATTGGAAATAAAATCCAATCGAAAACACTTTTTTTTTAGTTTTTTGTGTAGAGGTCACAAAAATTCTCGATTTTCAATTTCACAATTTTTCCGGGAAAGCAAAATGACATTTAATGACTCTTGAGCCAGCTGATAAAAATTAACACGGTTACTACAACCGTTAGCTATAAGAAAATGGGAATATGAGCGCATAGTGGTCAACGGTCTTGGAGTAAACAATTTTTAAAGACCACGTATTTTGCTGTACTTTATAAAGTACAGCCGGCGGGAAAGGGTTAAGAGATTGCCTAGAATTAACATAATTTAGAATTATGTACACTTAAAATTTATCAAAAATTAAAAAACTCTTTTTATATAGCCGACTATTTTTCGAAAATATTCAAGCTTTATGCAATTAAGTTTTTTGAGATATTTTTTGACATTTTTGTTTTTATCTTTTTTTTCAAATAAAGGTCTTTTATCCCATTTTTGCCTTTAAGAAGTGATTGCTGTTATATAAAGTCATTGCGTTAATCGAACTAGATATAAGTAATATTTGATGTAATATCTCTGATAGATCTCATAAATATTATTTTATATAAGCACTGTATTAATAGAAATATGGGATGAATGAATTGATTTGATTGATGTACTTTATTGTGAATAAATTTGAAATGTTTAAACTTATGCCAACCAGAGATATTTGACCCCAAAGTTAGTTAAATTCTAAAAATTTCCATTTTTAAGAGGCTGTTAAAAAAACTTGGTAAGTCAGAAACTAAAAAACAATTATATTAAAACTACTTGCTAAGATGTACTTTAAAAAAGAAAAAATAAGTCAACAAGTAATTGCTTCCTATAAAAACAAAAAATTCTTAAAGTTGCAAAATATAAGGATTTTAACAAAAAAGTTTCACCATTTTTTTTTTTGTTTATATGAATAAATTACTTAATTATCACTTCTTGTATGTGAGATTCAAGTTAAAAGTGTGCTTAATGTCATGGGTTTTAATTCATCACTCTATGTTTAACAGGAGCTGAGAAATTAAAGTAACCGCAAACGCTTACAAACGCATAAAACTCTACAGGTAACAAGGCAAATATGGCGCCATTTTGAAAGAACAGTTGAATGCCAGTTATTTTTAATGCGGTTCTGATATCCCAATATATTGAACAAATTTCAATAAAAGTATAAACGTTTTTAAAAATGGTCGAGCAACCAACTTTCGTTTTTTTGGACCACTTGATTTGGATTGACTCTAACTTCTTTTTGGGCAGTGGTAACCCTGCCTCTACACACAGCATTAGCAATGTGGACTTGCCAATTCCGGTAAGAAACCCACTGTTTCCTCCTGTTAGTGAAGATCACGTTGCTATGTGCATAATGAAAATACATTCTAATGCTGTAGGTATTAATTTTGTCTGAAAATAAGTCTTATACTATGTTCAGACTGAGTTTTAAATGCGCATTTAGAAGTTCGAAAATTCTTCCAAATGTCAAGTGTTCAAACTACGTAGAAGTCCTTAATTCGCATTTAAATTGACAGATTGATTAAAATTATTTTTATGTCGTGAAAATGCTCCATTTTAACCAAAATATGATTGCAGGAACGAACCAGAAAGTTTTGGGAAAATTTTAAAAATGTATTATTTTTTTTTAATATTAGGTAACAACTTTATTAATAGCTGTGTTTTTTACCAAGCGAGCTGCAAAAAAACGCCCGCTTATCATATAATACTCGCTTAAATAACACATGAAACTGTAAGTGGCTTAAAAGTTTAGCGAGCAAACGAAAAAAAGTGCTTCCAAGTCATGTTTCAATTATTGTGTACTTTTTCTATGAAGGTGGCAACTGTGACGAATTGTCAGTTACTAGTGATATATGAAGTCGAATCTATTTCGTACCCAATACTTTGAACGAAATTTTCAAAATGTATTTTTCACCAACATTTCTATAAAAGACACTATTTAGTAAAAGGATAAAAGCTAAGGATAAAAAAGCTTTATCAAATAAACTCATAACTGAAAAAAAAAATTGGTTTTTCAAGCTTTAAGTTTCGAAAACTTTTTTGGTATCGGGTATTTTTGAGAACCGAGTTTTAAATATTTGAGAGATCAAAAATTATACAACAATAGCTGTCAATGCAATTAAAAGCTTTCAACAATCTTTAACAAAAAACAAAAAATCTGCAAATAAAATGGAAAATCAAGAGAAAAGGTAAATAAAATGTAAATTATTGGTTTAAAATTGTAATATTTTGAGTTACATTTAAAATGACGACTAAATAATGCTTTTTTAATAGTAGGCGCAAGAGATGGACAAGGGAAGAAACTTTGGGGTTGCTGCAATGTTTCCTTGCTCGGAAGGATGAGTTTGAGCACAGCAGAAGGAAACGATATGCCTATTCCAATGTGTTGGAAGACATGATTGGAAAAGGCATAACTGTAAGTTTCATATTTGTTCCTTCTTGTTAGTAATGATTTACATTTCCAAATTTATAGGACTCAAGCACGACGACTCTTTGCCTGGAGAGCAAAATGCGCACTCTTTTGAATGCGTATAAAGCATCAAAAGACAATAACACTCGTACTGGTGCGAGTCCCAGCAATGCTCCATTTATGAAGGAAATGGACGACATTTTTGGAGATAAGCCTATAATTGCAAATAAGCATACGCTGCATGCTGGGTATAAACCTATCGAAGTTTTAGGAGAAACGCAAAGCCCAGATGTGGAAGACATGTCAAACCTTCCGACTCCGGTAGCAGCAACACAAACACCAGCTAAGCGTAAGAGGTGTTCAATGCGTGAAATTTACCTACAAAAAAAACTAGCACTGAAAAAAGAAGCTTATAAAGCTAGAGAAGCTCAACGTTTGGAATCACTGAAAAAAATGCAAGACTTACTTAAAGCAAAGTGGCAAAAAGAAGCTGATACAGAAAAAAGAAAAGTAGAGCTTCTGGAATTAATTTTAAATCGGCAATCCACTTCATAAGTGTAATGACAAGTTAAATCAATACATAGCTTTAATACTATATGTTGTACTGCAGTGGACTGTCAATTCAAAATTTTTTCTAGATGTATCTTTTTTCAGCTTTCCATTTTTTTCAGTGATTTCAACGGTGAGCTTCTTATTTATAAGGGTGCCTTTAATTTTATTGTATCCTTTAAGTACTTTTCGCATAGTGAGCACCTTTTATGTCTCAGCTGAGTTTCTCTGTCTTTGCTATTGGAGCCGAAGACGATATGCATTTGAATTAAAGATTTTGGTAAATGTGACTTCTTCAAGAATAACATATGGTTTTATGTAGCATGCAGTGTATGCGATGAGAACCCTATCGTCAATAATGTTGTCAATTGACACATGAATGTTGCATTACAAGGATTCGCACCCGTTCGATTATTTTTGTATTTTGATGCTTTATATATTAGTGCTCTCAACAAGTTCTGCTTGCTGAATTTATGAACTTGACGACACGTTTAAATCGTCATCAAATTTTAATTTGGTTTAATTGTCTTGTTATCGTTTTAAAAACAAACGTTTTATTGAATTGTTTAGTTTTAAATTGTTTTAAACACAAATGTTTTATTGAATGGTTTAGTTTTTTAATATTACTGTGAATTTTATTTCAACTCTTAATTACCTGCATTAATAACTGTAATAAAAAAATGTTAATTTTGTACAAAGAACTTTTATTAATTAATTGAGATTAAGACAAAGATTAAGATTAAGGTTAAGTTTAATATTAAAATTAAGATTGAGATTTAGATTACGATAAAAATTCAATAGTGAAATGAAATGAAAATGAAATGAAAATGAAATGAAAATGAAATGAAAATGAAATGAAAATGAAATGAAAATGAAATGAAAATGAAATGAAAATGAAATGAAAATGAAATGAAAATGAAATGAAAATGAAATGAAAATGAAATGAAAATGAAATGAAAATGAAATGAAAATGAAATGAAAATGAAATGAAAATGAAATGAAAATGAAATGAAAATGAAATGAAAATGAAATGAAAATGAAATGAAAATGAAATGAAAATGAAATGAAAATGAAATGAAAATGAAATGAAAATGAAATGAAAATGAAATGAAAATGAAATGAAAATGAAATGAAAATGAAATGAAAATGAAATGAAAATGAAATGAAAATGAAATGAAAATGAAATGAAAATGAAATGAAAATGAAATGAAAATGAAATGAAAATGAAATGAAAATGAAATGAAAATGAAATGAAAATGAAATGAAAATGAAATGAAAATGAAATGAAAATGAAATGAAAATGAAATGAAAATGAAATGAAAATGAAATGAAAATGAAATGAAAATGAAATGAAAATGAAATGAAAATGAAATGAAAATGAAATGAAAATGAAATGAAAATGAAATGAAAATGAAATGAAAATGAAATGAAAATGAAATGAAAATGAAATGAAAATGAAATGAAAATGAAATGAAAATGAAATGAAAATGAAATGAAAATGAAATGAAAATGAAATGAAAATGAAATGAAAATGAAATGAAAATGAAATGAAAATGAAATGAAAATGAAATGAAAATGAAATGAAAATGAAATGAAAATGAAATGAAAATGAAATGAAAATGAAATGAAAATGAAATGAAAATGAAATGAAAATGAAATGAAAATGAAATGAAAATGAAATGAAAATGAAATGAAAATGAAATGAAAATGAAATGAAAATGAAATGAAAATGAAATGAAAATGAAATGAAAATGAAATGAAAATGAAATGAAAATGAAATGAAAATGAAATGAAAATGAAATGAAAATGAAATGAAAACGAAATGAAAATGAAATGAAAATGAAATGAAAATGAAATGAAAATGAAATGAAAATGAAATGAAAATGAAATGAAAATGAAATGAAAATGAAAATGAAATGAAAATGAAATGAAAATGAAATGAAAATGAAATGAAAATGAAATGAAAATGAAATGAAAATGAAATGAAAATGAAATGAAAATGAAATGAAAATGAAATGAAAATGAAATGAAAATGAAATGAAAATGAAATGAAAATGAAATGAAAATGAAATGAAAATGAAATGAAAATGAAATGAAAATGAAATGAAAATGAAATGAAAATGAAATGAAAACGAAATGAAAATGAAATGAAAATGAAATGAAAATGAAATGAAAATGAAATGAAAATGAAATGAAAATGAAATGAAAATGAAATGAAAATGAAATGAAAATGAAATGAAAATGAAATGAAAATGAAATGAAAATGAAATGAAAATGAAATGAAAATGAAATGAAAATGAAATGAAAATGAAATGAAAATGAAATGAAAATGAAATGAAAATGAAATGAAAATGAAATGAAAATGAAATGAAAATGAAATGAAAATGAAATGAAAATGAAATGAAAATGAAATGAAAATGAAATGAAATGAAAATGAATTGAAACTGAAATGAAATGAAAATTTAAATAATATTTTGGTCTTGTAAATAATTAAAAAGTTCGTTGCGCCTGTTAATGCTTCTTTCTGATGTATGCAGACTGAAATCGTCGAGGATGATATCATCAACTGGTACTTCCGGTATATTAAAGTTGCACATATCGTCTTTAATAATACATATATTGTGCAATACACATGCACTCACAATAAGATTTGTTAAAGCGCTCAAACTTGTTTGTTCAGTGAATTTCAATAATCTCCTAAATCTTGTTTTCAGCAATCCAAACGTATTTTCAACAACTATGCGAGTTGAAGAATGGATTTTATTGAATTCTCTTTGAGTATCCGTCAGATGTCCGTTATCCTTAAACGGTGGAACTAACCAGCTTGTTGCAGGGTAGGCAGAATCACCAAGGATAAATGTAGAATTTAAGAAAAAGGCTTCATAATTGTTTGCTATTTCTTGGTATAATTCCGACCGTCTAAGGACTCTGTAGTCATGGAGGGATCCTGGTTCTCCGCAAGAAATGCTAATAAATTTCTTATCAGCATCGACAACAGCTTGCAAAACTAAACTATAATTTTGCTTCCTATCGAAATATCCTTCCTTGCCAACTGTTGGTGCTTTAATAGTTATATGGGTGCAATCTATTGCTCCAATAATCCCTGGAATTTGTTTTTACGCTGCAAATTTTCTTTGGTTCTCTTCAGCAATTGAACCTTGTGGCCATTTAATAAACTCATGGCTAATAGATACAAGCCATGCAGTAACACGGCGGACAGCATGCCATGCTGATGATTTCGTCACGCCGAATAAATTTCCAAGCTGCCTGTACGTAATTGAATTGCTTATATACCAAACATACATATAAACCGTCTTTTTTGATCCAATTTTTGACATAATTTCTTTTAACGTTTCGTATTGTGAGTACCGATCTAGAAAGAAAGAAGAATTACCTACTAGTTTTATAAGGCTTTCAATTCGTATTTTCCTATTCATATGTAATCCCTTAAAGAAATTGAAAAAAATCCCTTTAAAGAAATTTAAAGTTAAAAAACTTACGAATTAAGTAATAAGCAGTGCTTCGCTGTAGCCGCATATGCGATTTGAAATCGTCGTCGCTGTACGCATCAATGATTTGCAGGAAATCATTGCATTTCGGATGTTCTTCTGGCTCCAAATCAGATCCATCCGAGTCCGAGCTTGAGTCTGAACAGTTCGCAAATGTTGCGTTTACCATATCTTCGGCTTCTTGCAGCTCTTTTTGTTGACGCAAACCAATGTCGCTGTCCATTAAACAATATGCAACCTAAAGGATACAGAAATGTATTTTTTCTTCTATACATATTTTAAGATATTTACCATTGCAATGTCTGCGTTTTCCATTGCGAAGAATTTAATTCAAAAATGATGATTTGTTTTGTTTATATTTTTTGTTTATATTTTTGACACATCAGACAATACTTCCAAGTTTTAAAAAAGATCTTAAGCGACTTAGCAGTCGTTTTTTGTCTACTCGCTTGGTAAAAAACACAGCTAATATTAATAATGAAACAAATGTATCATTGACAAATTAAATAAAACTTATAATTAACCTAAACGATGCGAGCCTACGCTGGTGCCAATAATTTTCTTTCTTCGCACACGGTGTAGTCACAATAGAACGTTATAATTACCTTTGCAATTAACTAGGCATACCCAGTAAAAGCAAATGTGGCTCCAGTGAGTGTGCAAAATCTTCGAGTGGAGCTTCTTTCAATACCATTGTTTCTGTGGCTACAAAACCACTGCGCGCAGATATTACCGCCCAGAAATCTTTGGCCCAGTCGCATAGCTCTTGCTTTGGCGTTTCAGTGGCAGAACAACCTGTCCCACAAGTCTGTTGGAAAGCTTGTTCAAATATGTTTGAGCTTCTTCAGCTTTGTTGCGTCCCAAACCTATTTGCATGACATGATTTTTACCAAAGAAAAATCTTGAGTTTGCTTTCCATTCTTCTCGCAGATCTTTCAACAGATTATTCAGCACATCTTCGATAATTTATTGCTTCCAGGCCACTCTTTTGCAATCGGTTCTAGTCAATAAAATCTTCTGATCTTTTTTTGTGATTTTATTAATAAAATGAAGAAAACTTAATACATAAAAATTTTTCAAATTTATCACTCGAATGGCGAACAGCTGCTTGAATTTAATAACGAGTCCTGTCAAAACAAACGAGTAAAATGTATTCGAACTTCGAAACAGGGTCGCAAACTGCTAAATGCTCATTTGAAGTAGTATTTATGTGAATTTACTTGACAGAATTTTATATGGGCTAATTCGCATTTAGAGAAGCATGAAGGAAATAAATGCGAAATAAGCTTTAAATGCGCATTTAGCTCCCAGTCTGAACATAATATTACCTTTCATATTATCGGCATTAACTCACATTATCAATCATTGTATAACATATTTCAGATTTCCTGATTTATGGAAGGCTACCACGGTTTAACTCGTAGCTAAATCTGCATCTGCCTCTGTACCCACTGACTTTAGACCCATAAGTATCTTGCCTGCACTTGGAAAGGTACTTGAGAGTATTATGGCTAACCAAATTACAAATAAATATTAAAATACTTATAAGTTGTTATCGACGCTGCAATCGGGTTTTAGTACTGGTCACAGTTGCTCTACTGCTGCAGTTAAGATCTTGGATGATATTAGAATTTCCTATGATCAAAACTTTTTGACTCCGCTTTGTCTTATTGACTTCTCTAAAGCATTTGATTCTGTTTATCATACTCTTCTTTGCCATAAATTAAAAAGCTGCTTTCAATTTATTTCTAGTGCTGTCAATTTAATAGTCAACTACCTGGAAGAGAGATTGCAGCGGGTTAAAGCAGGAAATCTTTATTCTTCCCTTAGATCAGTTGTAGCCGGAGTTCCTCAAGGGTCTATCCTGGGTCCATTACTATTCTCTTTATTTATAAATGACGTTTTTTCAATTTGTAAATTTGTAACTGTTCATGCATACGGTGACGACATTCAACTCTACCTCTGTCGACCAACTAGACTGTTAGAAGACTTGACTTACAGACTGAACTGTGACTTAACCTCATTGAATAAGTGGGCTGTTACCAACCTGCTTCTAGTTAATCCCTTAAAATCAAAAGTTCTCCCCATTGCGAGGAATGACTCCTTTTATATTGATATTCCTCCCCTTTTATAGGAGGTGAAAAACAAGAATTTGATTTAAATTTGTGTGGCTACTTTTGATTCAATTAACTCCTTTGCATATGACACTTGGACCAAAAGCACAAGTGTACCAAGTATTTTCTAACTAGTGCCTACAGAAAAAATGTTATCATATCTGATATGTACATATCTCTGTGATGTCATCAATACTGTTGAAGTTCATACTGCTGCTAAAAGGTTGAATACAAGAAACATATCTTCAATTCAAAAAAAAATTGTAAATGTTGCTTTTACACATGACTTTATTTATTTAAATAACTTTTCCAAAATTTTTATGTTACATCGATCATGTTAATTTTTCATATTGCTTAGTCTTGGAGTTCCATACATATGGCGTATTCTCGTAGTTCCATATGGTATTGTTAATCCATGACAAATAGGAGTATACGCGAGTGTGACCAGATGGTTCTTCACCATTACAAATTGGTGATACTGAGTATGATACCAAACCAATTTGTTGTTCAATCGAATTATGAATGATGGTCACTGGGCTACCAGAGTCTCCTTTGCAGGTATGTGTGCCTTTTTCCCAGGTACAAAACTGACTAGGTAAAAAAGTTTCGTTGATTTTACTTTTGCATATGCTGTCATCTATAACCCTTAATTTTGTGAATTGCAGTTCTGTGGGAAAAGAATCTCGACCCATTAAACCCCATCCGGCTACAATGCCAGTTTGATTAACAATATATTCTAAGTTAGACAACGGTATGTTTTGGATGTACTGAGAATATTCAACATATGGAATACAGATCAAGGCAATATCGTTAAAAACAACTGTCTCATTAAGAAAATAATCATCGTGTATGAAAATTTCTAAAACATCAACTTGTTCTGTGAACAGATGATCTTCGTTTAAGCCTATAAAAACCGACATTTGTGATGCATCGCTATGAGAAAAATAAAATAAAGTTAACTTTTTAGTAACATTGAGTTTAAGTTTTAAGTTTTAAAAAATAAATAAACATACCCTGAATCAACACAGTGCCCAGCAGTCAGTATCCAACTATTACGGATCAAGGAACCTCCACACTGAGAACTCGTTGTTTCATTAATTTTTACTGTAATTAGAACATTATACTTGAAATTTTGAGGATTGGCGACTTGGCCACCAAAGATGCGACCTCTACTTTCAACTGACACACCAGTTGCCAAGACCAAAATTACTACGATTAAGAATTGCATGGTAATCACTACAGAATATTTTTCCAGAACTATTGCCAATTCGTTGAGACGGAGACCTTTTTATAGTCGCAAAACAACACGTTTATTAAATGTCAAGCATGCAAGGCAAATATTTGCTCAGTTTGACTTCTACGCAAACGCTAACAAAACAAAAGAAAAAAGAAACTAATAATAAAACAGTGCCGTGCAAAATAATTTATTTTGGGTCCTTAAAAGTATATTTTTGAAACTGCGAAAATATTGATTCACGCCAATTGCGAGAAAGTTTTAGATGAAGGCAGGTGCGAGGGTTTCCTTTTAAGTCGTGCGCCTAACAATAAAAAAACAGTTGATAATCAGTCAAAACGCTTGTATTGCTTTAAAAATTATTCTCCAAGAAGGTCGATACACATTAACATTCGTTTGAACCAATTTTCGAAACAGTTTCGCCACTCTGAAGAACCAGGTTTTCTGAGGCCTCAGTGGTCTGTTCGGGCATAGACAAACATTTTTTTCTTAATGTGAGGGAAGAAATGACGAGAAGAAGTCATTAGGTGCCAAGTGGGGATGGTAACGTGAATGACCCATCAATTTCATGTTTTGCGTGCTCAAAAACTCTTTCGTTTGAATTGATGTGTGGAAACTCGCATTGTCGTGATGTTGGATGATTTTTATTCGTTGGTTGGATTTCCTCTGTGTGTACCATTCCGTATAACAGTTATTCATTGCTCAAGTCATACAGTTGAAACATGACCTGTTTATTCTGAAAAAATTGGCAACTATTTGCTTGGATGTGCTCCGTCCGCGGACAACTTTTGTCGGGTTTGTTTACTTTGCAAGACCCAAATAGTGGATTGCTGCCTTATTTCGGACTCATAAACTCCATGATTCGTCAGTTGTAGTGATGTCGTAGATTTTTGATAATTCGTTAAATTATCCAACGGGAACAAATCTTCCTGATATCAAAATGCTCATGTAAAATCGAATGTATTTTAGTCCCACTAATGTTCAAGGATGATTCCTCACTCTCACGATATGTCACTGTCATGTGCCTACAACTGCTCCCAACAGTCCACGCGAATCATCGATGTTTATTACCATAACACAGTGGGGTCCAAGAAATTTTAAGCGCGGGCCAATTCTTAAAAAAATAAAATAAAAAACACAAAATGTTGCTCATCATTGCGTTTGGCAAGAAAAAAAAACAATTACAATGCAATAAAATCACATGTCATGAAAAATAGCTCGACATACAAGTAACGGGACAATCGACATCATCGGTGTCGTCCGTGGCGTAGTTGGTTTAAGTGCGTGGCCGCTATGTCAATGAACCTGGAGACCCAGGTTCGAACCCCAGCAGCGACAGAAAATTATTTGAATTAAAATAATTTTTCTGTATGGCCGCCACCTCTCTGCAGACAATGGCAAACCTCAGAGAGAAATCAAAATGTCATGTAAAGCTTCTTGAGAACGAGAACATTCAGTTCATCGCCGTTCGGAGTCGGCGTTAAGCATGTAGGTGCGTTTCTCGGTCAATTGTGCACAAACTTAACAACACGCACAACACAATTGATCATAAGAAGCTAGGTCAAAGTCCTTTCAAGGGCTGAAATGGCCAGTTATTTATTTTTTTTTTTTTTTTTTATATTCGATATGCAAAATTTGGCTTGTATGGGCGGAGCCACACTTCTTTTTCCAAAGCCTGTCCCATTTTTCCAGTAGAAGGATATCACCAAGTTGCAACTCCATACTGAGTAACATTATTGCGCAACATTTAGATCTAAAGATATTCTATATCAAAAAGTTAGCTTGTATGGGCGGAACCACACCCTCTTTTCCAAAGTCCGTCTCAGTTTTCTAGTACATAGAAGGACATCACCCAATAGTAATTACGTTTTGAGTTTTATTGTTAGGCGACATTTATTTCCAAAGCTATTCGATATTTTTTCAATACTTGCCCCCTTTTTCAATACTTGCTCAACTTTACTAGTCGTAGGACGCGACTAAATAGTACACTCTTACCAAGTTTCATTGATATGTGACTTATAGCTTGAAAGTTATATCGAAAATTTGGTCTGCCGAAAAAGTGCCACGCCCCACTTGCAAGCCCATACAATTTTACCTGTGGAACGGCACTTATAAATTGAGAACACCGAATTTCGATGCTATGCGACCTATCATTTCAAAGATATTCGCTATCGTAGATTTGGGTTGTATGGGAGGTGCCACGCCTCCTTGTCCAATGTATCGTGAATTTTTTCCAAAACCTTAGCGTAACAAGTATCCAATTTGGTCCATTCGTTTTTAAGTTTTAAGCATCCGAACAAACCAAGATTCATTTTTATATCTTAAGATGGGGATTCGAAGAGTCGTTGCTCTTGATTTAAAATTATTTTCAACGATTTGCGTATCTTTTCCAAACTTAAATTAATTAATTAATTAGACTTAAATTAAATTAAAATAAATAGGCTATTTCAGCCCTTGAAAGGACTTTGACCGAACTTCTTGTGATGAAATTGTGTTGTGCGTGTTATTAAATATTTTAACACAATCGATCGGGAACTGGACCTACTGAATAGTTTTATCCCGACTATGCATTAATTACTCTCTGAGTTTTGCCATTGTATGTAGAGAGGTGAAGGGCGAACAGAAAAATTAATTCAATTGAAAAACTTTCTGTGTCAGGTGAAATTGAACCAGGGTTCTCTGGCGTATAGGTTACGCACTCCACCTATACGCCTATAGGTTACGCACTCCACCTATACGTTACCCACTGCGCTGCGGCCGCCACGATATTTTACTTTATAAAAATAATTAACTCCTACTCCTTAAAGCATCACCAAGTTGGGATGAATATCAACTTAGACACAGCCAATGATAATTCATTTTTATCAACTTTTTCACAAAAATAATAAAAATCCTTTGCCACAAACTATCCATCCACTAAAACGTTGATGGTAGGTTTTAAGCCCTGTTTCAGCCCATTTCGGGACAGCTTATGGTAAATTGAAGAAATTTAAATAAAAACTCTATTTGTTTTTGCTATTATGCTCACAGAAGCTAAGTTAACTTAATTTGCGTACTTGAAATTTATATATTTATTTAATTCTCTTCTGGAAAAAAATATTTGTTTCTTGCTGTCTCTCAGCTTTACGCATTTATTTTGAAAGAATTTAAATTAAAAACACCTTTATCAACTATTTGCGTAGCTGCACACGAGGCACACATACTTCTATGGATAAAATAATAAAGTGAGTTCAGTCTATTCGATTGGTTTATCCCACGACGTCCTTGAATTATTTATTTAAAATGAAGTAAGAATGTCAAAACGGTATAAAGTCAAAAGAATATTTTTGTAGGAAATTAAATAAATATTTGAAACACACTTTAATGGTGTGAGTGATGAAATGTTTCAAAAAAGTTGTGTTTATTTTATAGCTCTATATAGCTCTAAACAACATATAATTTTAACAATTTTTTTCTAGAACATGTTGCGAGTTTTTTTTTAAATTGGGCGAAAACTGGTGGAATGAGCCAGAGACAAAATTAAGCAATTGAGTACAAACAATAGATAATAGTCTAAAATAGTGGATTATTAGGCGGTTGGTTTTGTTTTTGAAACACAACTAGAATAAAAATCAATCATTTACAACAAAATATAAAATTTGACCCAAACAGTTCAAAAGATTTTATAGTGTTTGTAGAAATTTATATTCTCCGAAAAAAGGGAGATTTTGTAATTATAAAAATTAGTGCACAAATGTGACAAAGAAAAAAAAAAGAAAAGTGAAAAAAATGTAATTTAAGTTGAATGAGAATTGAGAGTGTTTAGAAAAAAAAAAAAAGCAGAGATCTGTAATTACCCAGAAGGAAATGGTCATGTATAGGAATGTGTTTTCGAATGTATCGCCCTTAAGGACTATACATTCCAAAACGTTTGATTTCGGTAGATATCCTTTTTGCACGGTAGATAGGTTCTTGAGTAATTCGTGTAAAGCGATAAAGAAATTTTTGTATGAAACATCATGTTAAACGAAAAAAGGCATAACAGTGCCTTATAAGTTTATTTATTTTATGATTAATTGAACGTAAACTTGGAGCAAAATATTAAATAAATCATAAAAATAACTGTTTAATTATAAGATATATAGAAATTACACATTAAGTTACACATACATACGCATATGTACTGGAAACGTATGTATGTGTAACTTAAAAAGGTCTATGTATTTCATAGAAACTAAAAATGTACAATGTAAGATACCTTAAAAAAACAATAAGAGTCGTCGCACACTACATACTTTTAGTCGGCCGATAGTTTGATGCTTGATTGGCCGCAACTGACAAGCCAACTATTTAGGTGCGCCAAAGAATTAAAATATAAGGAAATGGTGTTGGCCACACATACAGTGTACGTGAACTGTGGTATGTTTTGTAAATTGAACGAGCGAGGCAGAGAATGTTTTTGACATTTTTGAGTTCACTTAAACATAATTGGAAGTTTGCACAACAGTGAAAAAATTAAAAATAATTAAATTAAAAGCGATTTTCATTGCTAATCTATTCTATATTCTATCTATACTATTATATAAAAGAAGAATCACGTATGTTCGGCTGCGAAAAGCTTGAGAATGGCAGGCGCTATTTCAAAAATTCTTTTTCTCTAGGATAGCTATGGTGCCCAGTGGGGACATGGGATATATAAATTTAATAACCATTGTTTAAATAATTATTTAAAATTCAAAGAGAATAACCGTACAATTTCTTTATTCTTATTCTCAGAGAGAAAAAATTTTCTCATTAAAGCTCTGTGCATCTCAAAAAAAGGTTGTGCCCAAAGCTAATAAGGTAGAACATATGTATATGTAATACTTCTGTATTCCAACTCTGAAATCGAAGAGAGACAGCCATAACAACATAAGATGTTGCTGTTTGTGTTAGTATATTTGAATATATGAAAATTACTACACAAAAAATAAAAAGTCAAACCGTCACAGGGGCGGTTCCCTGCAAGACATGCCTAACTGAAACTCCAACACAATCACAACTTTTGCAGCAAAAACCAATACATTCTCAGTTATTTCACATTTGTCAGTTTTGTTAGAATGAGACAACAATATAATTGAAAAATTGAAATTGAAATTAAATTGAATGAGACAACAATATAAACATTAAAATGACTGATTTGTGTCAAAGTCAGCGCCAAAATAAGTTTCTTGTCTGCCGTGAAAAATGTGAGTTGCAAAAATTAATTTCAAATATAAAATAAAGATTCCTGTGAAATAAGAATCTACAGCGGAAGACATTTTTGTGACTGTTAACTGAATCATTTATCTCAACATATACTTTTAGGGAGTTTATATATCACTTGTATCTGGAGGCTAAGCACATTGGCCACCTTGCTGTCCGTGCATCTATTCACTCAGCAGCCCACTGAAAATTCCGTCATCTTCCGGTAAATAGTTGCTACTTTATGCTTATTGCTTCTGAATTACATCTTAAACTGCATTCCTCTTTGTAGAACTATCAATAAATGCCAGCATTCCAGCGTTTTAATGTCTGCTTTGTTGCACTTTGTATCGCGCATGGTTGAGGTGTCACACTCCTTGTTTGGCTTTAGCTTGGCTGGTTCTTTTGTCTTTGGCATTGTCGAATCTCTGCAGGATACCCTCAAATCAAGTGGTGCCACTGGCGCTGAGCTCTGACAGTAATTTGGTGATCACTATCCGCTAGCTAAGCAGAGTCCTCTGTTGATCTTAATTCTCATCAATTACAACGAAAGAGAATCCCTATCGAACAAGTCTCCTTGGTTGTTCCAACTCCAAGGACTCGCCGCTTGGAGGTCCCACATTTAAAATCGATTTCAGCATAGTCTATGAGCAGCTCTGCCGCATTTTGACCATAGATCAGACCACTCTGTTGTTGTATTCGCTACTGCATCGTAATGAACCCTTCTATCGTTTTGTAATGGCTTAAAATGATTTGGAGAACTTAGGGCCAGTTTTTCAGTGCTGGTTTAAACTCTAGTCAAATTAAACCGAGGTTAACTCACCAAAATTGGACGTTTAAACTCGGTTTAAGCAAAATAAAAACACATTATATGATAATTTAAGTCAATTCAACTTAAACGAATGCAACAATATCTAGTTAAACCGAATTTTAACGTCCCTTTTTGGTGAGTTAAGCTCGGTTTAATTTGACTAGAGTTTAAACCCGCACTGAAAAACTGGCCCTTAGTGATTCCCATACTGTAGACGTTGCATCATGCGCCTGACAGCAATTCACATCATACCGACATGTCGGTCATTGTATTGCTGATATTTAGTGAGGACGGTAGCTTTAATAAGAATATGCACAACATTGTAAGTGAAAGAAGGCGGAAGAGGCAAAGTAGTATTCACTTTATATCACGGTGAAATATACGATAAAAACATCCTAGATATCACTTGTTATACGATGTTTTATATCGTTCTTATCATTAAGTTTATATTTAGATTTAATAGTACTTAAGTTTTTATTTTCCTTTTTCAAATGATTGAATTTTATAATACATGTTTACACTAACATAAAATATATAATAAATTTTAGTTTTTTTGATCTTATCTCATATCTTATTCACTTAATATATAATATAAAATTTAACACATATATAAAATTGTAAGATAATTGTAGTGTTGTCTGAATTTAATGTTAAAATTATGATTTTGTTATATTTTTATTTCAAAAATAGTTATTTTTGATATAATAGCATTTTAAAAACTAAATAAAACATAATTTTATAATTATATTTATAAAAATAAAATGTTTACAATAATGTTTTACTTCTACGTTAGCCCTATACATTTACGACGTAACATCTAACCGTTTTGTACGTTAGTCCTACACATTTACTACGTAACATCTAACTGTTTTATATGTTAGTGCTACATATTTTGTTCGTAACGTTTAACTGTTTAGCACGTTATATCTAACAGAATGTAAGGGGAAGCCTACCTCATATTTACATTAGGTGTATTAGTTAAATACTCGGTTAATTTACCGGTAGTATTAACATGAGTAGGCGAGACAGCTATAAGTAAAAGTATACCTGACACTTCATGAGTAAGAAAAGGATGGCATTATTCTTGTACATGAGTTTCGGGTAGTTTTTTCACATCGCTCTTAAGAAACTCATAGAAACTGCTTCATATAGCCTACCCTAAACTTTCGTTAGCACTATCAGTTAAATTACCGATTAATTAACTAGGACTGTTCTTGCAGGGTTGTTATGAAAACGTTTGCCCCAAACATATAAGAAAACAAATCATATTTGTTTTTCCTAAATCACAGGTACGCACCATTATAAAACAATTATAAGAACGCCTGAAATATGATTAAATTTAAACAAACAAAATTTTAATCAAAAAATTCAAACAACAAAAATTTCAAATAAAAATTATTGACAATGGAAGCACCGCTCCTGAGTTTTTTTATTTTGAAATTTAATTTCCTCTATATATTTTCTCGCTCATATAACAATATATCAGCACTCTAATGTTGGCGAATATATGAGATAGAACAATATGTCAAAATCGCTGTGAGACAAAAGCTCTATTTTCAAACTCTTTTCGAGCATCATATATAAAAGTCAACAACCCAGCGGGAAAATGAGAATTGATTCAAAAAAAAAAATCGTAAATGGAATAGATTCTTTTGCTTACATTTTAGAACGTATTCCAAAGAATATATAAATTAAAGCAAAACATACGAATTGGAATATATCAATCAAAAGTTTATATCAACCAATATATCAATGAATATATCAACCAAACAAATTTTGGCATAAGTGAGAAAAGCAACAGTCTGTTTTGATTTGTTTTCTCATTTCCGAAAATGAATACTTTTAAAAAGTGAATAAAAGAATCGATTTCTGTAGATATTCATATGGAAGCGAGAAAAGAATGTACTACCGGCAAAATGAAAATGGATTCTAGAAACAAAAATCGTAAATAGAATGAATTCTATTGCTAACATTTTAGAATGTACTCCGAAGAATATATACATTTATAGCAAAACCTATGAATTGGAATCTATCAAGCAAAAGTTTACTGATTCGTTTTTATTCCAGCCATAATCGATTACGACCCATATAATTATTTCTAATATATAAAATGTTTTTAGATTCCTTGCTTGTTTTTTTGATAAGTGAAAAACGAACTGATTCTAAAACAAATTCTGGTATAAGTGAGAAAATCATCAGTCTGTTTTGATTTGTTTTCTTATTTCCCAAAGTTAATACATTTTATTTAAAATAATCATATATGTAATACTTCTATATTGGCAGTACACTATTCGTATTCGCAGTACATTCGCCAACATTAGAACACCAACACCAAACGAATGTACCCGAAATTGTGGCGTCCGTGGCGTAGTTGGTTAAAAGTCCGTGGCCTCTATGTCAACGAACCTGGAGACCCGGGTTGGAATCCCAGCAGCGACAGAAAATTATTTGAATTAAAATTATTTTTCTGTACGGCCGCCACCTCTCTGCAGACAATGGCAAACCTCAGATAGTAATCAAAATGTCATGTAAAGCTTCTTGAGAACGAGAACATTCCGTTCATCGCCGTTCGGAGTCGGCGTTAAACCTGTAGGTCCGGTTCTCGGTCAATTGTGTACAAACTTGTGTACACGCACAACACAATTGATCATAAGATGCTAGGTCAAAGTCCTTTCAATGGCTAAAATGACCAGTTATTTATTTATTTTTGGTTTTTTTTTATGTACTCGAAATTTAATTTTATAACAAAAAAACTCAGGAGCGGTGCTTTCATTGTCAAAAATTTCATTTAAAATTTCTGTTGTTTCAATTTTTATGGTTTCAATTTTGTTTGCTTGAATTTTTCTTTTTAAATTTTTATCATATTTCACGCGTTGGTCTTATAATTCTTTTATAATGGTGCGTACCTATGATTTATGTAAAACAAATATGTATGCTTTGTTTTGTTTTATGTTTGGGTAGACATTTTTCTTAACAACCGCCCCGTTGACGTATAGTAGTAGTATATTCAAATATACTAATACAAACAACAAAATCTTATGTAGGCTATCTCTCTTTGATTTCGTAGTTGCAACAAATTAAAGATTTAGTTTGCTGCCAATATTGAAGTATTACATACATGGTTTAGTAAATAAGGTTGTCGCATGGGTGAGAGCGAGTTCCAATAAATGTCGAATCGAAGTTGACAACTCATACAAAATCTGAATGCGTAAATTGATAACATGCAAAGCCGATGAAGTTGTTGTTGTAGCTTTTCATTGATTTTGACAATTATGTGTACTGAGAAGAGAGTACGATCAGCCACGAGACAACCTAATTTATTCAACCATGATTACATATATGAAAAGAATCTACATATTTAAAAAGTGAAAAAAAAAAACGATTCTGTAGCGATTCCACTTGAAGCGAGAAAATAATGTACTATTCTTTGTAGGACATCAGCATGTTAAAAATAATCAATTCTAGAATATATACTGGAGAAGAGAATTGATTCTTTTTTTATATAAAATTGCATCTTTTTCCCGATGGGGTGTTAAAAATAATCAATTCTAGAATCTATATTGGAGAAGAGAATTGATTCTTTTTTCCCGGTGGAAAGGTCCACAAAAAAGAAAAAAAAAGACAGCAACATGTATTGAGTGCGGTACCAATGCTGCCACCTTTTTTAATGTAAAAATACTGCCAATTTTATAAAAGCATCGACAAAAATTCCGTGTCGATGTTTTGTTGAAATGTTTTGGTGAAATTTATCAGCTTAAACGAAAGATATATTTAATTTTAAAATAACAATTCTCTAAGGCCGTCATATATTTTTCTTAGGGTATTTACAGATCCCTTCTAAAGTTGATATATAGTAACTTTAAAACGATACTTCAATCAAATTGTGAGAACCCCTACACGTAGTTCATTCTAAAACTGACACGCCTTTTGAAAAGAGAAGCTTTCTTTAATTTATTGATTTTTCAATAAAATAAAAATAACAAGAGAAGCTTTCTTTGATTTATTGATTTTTCAATAAAATAAAAATACCTTTCAGAAATGCCAGTTTGCTACAAAAAACAAACATGTTGGAAAGCAAGGCAATTTTACCAGTTTGTGTTATCTCTTTTTTACATGCAAAACAAAATCAAAAATAGTTACCACATGGCAAAATGTTTTAGAGTTAACAGACGGCGTAGTTAACACACCAGATAAAACAAAACTGTGAGTACCCCAATAGTCACAGTGCTAGGAAAAGTGAACCAATGCATGAAAAAAAATGATCAGGAAGATACAGAAAGTTTATTACTTTAGTTATTTTTTATTACATTAGTTAGCTGGTTACTTTATTCGGATGGAACTACTAAGTCGCTCCAACACAAATATACAATTTTACCGAAATTCTAACGGCTGTATTCATAAAAAATTATGAGCCTATACAAAGCCTTCATAAGAAAAAAATCGAAAAAACATTTTAAAACATTTTTCATGTTGAACGTTTCAACAGCTTTCAAAAGCTCTTTTAAATGCTTGATAAATAAGAGAACTTTAAAAATGGTTGAAACCTTCAATAAACCCTCGATAAAGCATTTTAAAAGTTTGTTTGTTCTCATCTAAGCACAAAAAATATTGTCAAAAATGTATCAAATTATTTCAAAATGTATCAAAAACAAACAAAATGTCAAAAAGTGTTTGAAAATGTTTGTTTATAAATTAGAGGATTTTAAATATGGTTGAAATTTAAATTTTTTTTTTTAAGGTTTATAACACACCTCTCATAAAGCAGTTTTTAAATTATTTGCTCTCATTTGAGCACAAATATTGTCAAAAAAAAATTAAATTCTTCAAAATATTTCAAACATTTGGAAAATATGTCAAGAAAATTCAAAATATATAAAAAATTTACAAAAAAAGAAAATAAAAACAAGAAAATTTGTCAAAGATTTCAAAATATTTATAAAAAAAAAATAATAAAATGACAATTATTTCAGTGCAGATGGCTTAGAAAACTATTGATTTTTAAATATCAAAATCTTGACGAAATTGCGACAAATAAATAACAAGTCACTGAATTTATCTAATACACAAACCATTATTTACACTCTTCCCACTTCAATATGAATACGGCTATTAAATTTTAAGATTTAAAGTTTTTAATGATATTTAATATTTTTATCGCCGGCGAAGCAGCGGGTGTTTGCTAGTATTAAATAAATCAGAAAAATAACAGTTTAATTATAAGAAATATAAAACACTAGCTTTTCCCGGTGCTGCATCTTATCTAGATAAGTGTTTTAATAGCTCAGATTCCTCCTAGCTGTATGTGGACTGTATACTTACTTTAATTTTTTCTTTCATAAATAAATCTAATTTTAAATTTTTGATGTGATTTTCTTGAGTAGTTTTTTATTAATAACAAAAATTTTTTCAGTCTGACATTTTTAGTCAATGTGCTTCTTGATTCGTACAAATTGTAAAATTAAAAAAGTGCAAGTGAAAAACAGTAAAGTATAAATTACGAAAAACAGTAAACAATAATTAAATTATGTGTCGGTTTCAACACACTGCGCCCTTGAAGTCTCTGCTTCAATATCAATTGGAAGCCGACATAATTTTTGTACTGGTCGCTCTAAGGGTTCTTTCATCTTTGTTTTCTGACCAAATTCCCAGTCAAATGTTGCCACTTTTAATTTAACGTTTCGCACAAGCCCGTCCGGACCAGGAAATACATCGATGACGCGAGCAGTCTTCCAGAATGTCGGTGGAAAATTGTCTTCGCGCATAAGAACAAGATCGCCTATCTTCAGGTTCGGTTGTGCCTTATGCCATTTGGGTCGCTGTTGCAATTCATGCAAATAGTCTCTCGACCAGACTCTCCACAGAGACTGCGTCATTTTTTGAATTTGTGCCGCTAGTTTCAATCTGTTAGTTGGAACATCCTGCAAATTTGCGCCGAATGGCTGGACAATTGGCTCACCAATGAGAAAATGAGCTGGCGTAAGAAATGACAAATCTTCTGGATCATCTGATTGCGCAGATAACGGTAGTGAGTTCATTACTGCACTTGTTTGAGCCAAAATCACCCTGAAGGCACTACTTGTCAATTTGTGTGGGCCGATAATTCTTTTCAGATGATATTTCATCGATTTAATTGCTACTTCCCAGAGGCCCCCTTGATGTGGAGCTTTTGGTGTAATAAAACGCCACTCCGTACCATATTCTTGTAGTTTCTTTCCCATATCCATTTCCTTCCAAGATCGCAGCATTCGTGCCAACTCTTTTTCTGCACCTGTGAAATTTTTGCCGTTATCGCTCCATAGACGCGCGCATGCGCCACGAATACTGGTGAAACAAAAAAATGCTTGGATAAAATCCGCTGTTGACAAGCTGTCGACTAATTCTAAATGCACAGCCTTGGTAACCATACAGACGAATACTGCGACGTATTTTTTTTCAAAAATTTTCCATCGGCCACTACGCACCTTCAGCAGAAACGGTCCAGCATAATCGACACCCGAGTGGCGAAATGGTCGGCATGGCTGTAGCCGGTCAGATGGTAATTCACCCATCATTTGCTCCTTTGCTTGTTGATTTTCTCGCGTGCAGACGATGCAACGCGAGTTATGCGTATGAATTGCTCTACGTAAGCCCGTGATCCAATATTTTCGACGTATAAATGCTCCCATCTCGCGTGATCCGCCATGTAACGTTGCTGCGTACGCTTCTTGTATTAATAATTTTGATAATGGGCTAACATCAGGCAAAATTACAGGGTTCTTTCGGTCTTCCGATAACAATGATCGATCCAAACGGCCATTCATGCGCAATAAGCCTCGCTCGTCTAGTTTTGGATTAAATTTGAGTATCGAACTTGTTACGTCAACGGTTTTGTTTGCTGACTTGCGCAGCCCTTTAATTTCGCTTTCATAATAGATAGCCTGTTCCACTCGAATCCAATACTCCAATCCTCTTTCTACTTCTTCATTAGTGAGTGGTCCTAAATGGCGGAGCTGTTTCTTCTTCTGTCGAATATTCCATTGAAATCGGAAGATCCATGCTGTTAATCTGCTTAGTGCACTTACACTCGATGCTCGTGACAACAAATCTACTTCGCGAAGTGTAATGATCATCATCAACAGTCCTTTGAAAGATCGCCTAAGCTTCGCACCATCATCGGTTTCGGTTGATCGTTTTTGTTGCATTTTTGGCCAATAAACGTCTTGTCGAATTAGCCATTCTGGCCCGTGCCACCATAATTTATCTGCACGTAACTCTGCTGCAGATGCGCCGCGGCTGAGCAGGTCGGCTGGATTGTCTACCGATGGAACATACCTCCAATCAGCATCTGATGTCAAGCGATGAATTTTCTGTATTCGATTATTGACGAAGATTTTCAATTTGGCTGGATCCTTTAGTAACCATGCCAGCACTATCTGTGAGTCCGGCCAGAGCGTTGTTTCAACATGCCCCAAATTTGCTGTCAATTTAAAAGAGTATAAACAGTTAAGCTCGCTCAGAAGCCTAGCCGCACATAATTCTAATCGTGGAATTGTAATTGACTTTACGGGTGCTACATGTGTCTTAGCTGCAATGAGTACGCTTTCAATTCGGTCTGTTGATTCGATGCGCACATATAGAACTGCGCCGTAAGCTGCCAAGGATGCATCCGCGAAACCGTGTAGCGAAATTTTTCTGCTCTTGCTAATGCCCAGCCAACGAGGAATACGAATTTCCATAATCAGATGGAGTTGCTGCTGAAATTGCTGCCACCGACGATAAATATCCTCCGGTACTGGCACATCCCATCCGATGTTTGCTCGCCATATATCCTGCATAATTATTTTCGCCACAACAACGACTGGTCCAACGTAACCATTGGGATTAAATATCTGCGCTATGTGACTTAGTACTTTCCGTTTCGTTGCTTCTTTTGCTTTTAACATTGATGGCGGCTGAAATTTGAACATTAATTCATCAGTGCTAGGTAACCAGCGCAAACCGAGAACTGTTGTATCGCTAATTTCCCCGAGATCGAGTGCATCATCCATTTTAGTTGTGTTATTTATATCACTCGGTACCACTCCGGATTGATTTGACCGCCACTTGCTGAGCACAAAACCGTACGATTGAAGCAGCGCATCCATCTCATGGCATAACAATTTTGCTGATGCCCAATCTGCTGCACCCCTCAAACAATCGTCCATGTAAAAATCGTGTTCCACTGAATTTGCTCCCATTGGCCACTGTTCTCGTGACTCACGCGCAGCTTGAATCATAGCGCGAACTGCACAGTGCAGGGAGGAAGCAAGTCCGAAGGTAACTGTTGTCAGCCAGTATTCTTGAATGTCGCTATTGTCTGCTGCTCTCCAAAAGATGCGCTGTAAATCCCACTGTTCTGGATTGATGCGCACTTGTAAATACATTTTTTTTATATCCGCCGTCACAGCCACAGGATGACATCGAAATCGCATTATAAGTGGAGCTAGATCTTCTTGCAATTTTTCACCAACTAATTGAGCACCATTTAAAGACATTCCGCGATCGGTTGGGCATGAAGCGTCATATACTATCCGAAATTTCTTCAAAACAGCGTGGTGTGGAATATGGTAACATAGTGGCCCTGGAGGTCGATCGACTAAGCGCATATGATCTGCTGAGAGCAATTCTTGGATTTCATTGAAATATTTCTTCTTAAACTCCTTATCTTGTCGAAATCGCCTTTCCAACTGATGAAAGCGATGAAGTGCTATAGCTCGTGATGACCCGAACTGGCTAATATCTCTGCGCAGTGGAATGTCAACTTGAAATCTGCCATTATTTAATCGTCGATGCGTGCGCATAAATATTTCCTCGCATTGATCTTGCTCTGCGGTGCGTGCACGCGCTAATGATATTTCTTCGCATTCCCAAAATCGCTGCAGCAGCTTGTCCAATTGCAACTCTGCCTCATTACATGATACCGCATTTATCGCGACTTCTTTTCAAGAATGGATTCAGCCACCAAAAAAAGCCAACCGAGTCGTGATGGTTGAAATGCAATGCTTAAATCGTTGGAAAAACTGCCATCTTGAATAATAATTGTCCAAACACCGGCGCCTAAAAGAACATCGATTGGTGCTGGCGTATGCGCTTTGGGATCGGCTAATTGATCTTGAAGTACTGATGGAATTATATGCGGTGGTATTGGTGTCTGCGGTAGATGCATATCAGTAATCTGTGCCACGATTATCAGTTCAATCATGGCAATAGACTCGTTGCTGAACCGACTTAATAACTGGCATACAATTTTTTGCGTGTGTGTCTTGTCTTTAGTCTTTTCAATGGTACTTATCCGAATGTTGCAACGCTGGGTTGGCCATTTTAGCAGTCGTATTGTGGATGTATTTACAATATTAATTTGTGTCCCGGTATCACAAAGTGCTCGTAAAGGTGGAGAAATTTGGTTATCGACTTGAAAGCGTACCATTGCCGTTGCCAGTAGTGCTGCCCCAATATTTCCATGAGAGTTGATGGCGTTTACCATCAAGGACGCACCGAGGTCACTGCACCCATGACATTCTGCTAATTGCTACTTAGCTTCATGCGTTGTCACCCTCTGTCTACCACGAAGTGCCTCTGCATTACGTTCCACGCGATAAGATGCCTCCAACGAACCGATTACGTTCGAATTAACTGAACACAAGCAACTATTGTGCGCCGTGTGGCAACGCGGACACGGTTTATCCGGGCATTTGGCTGCGATATGCTTCAAACTAAAACAGTTGTGGCACATCCGGTGCTCCTTTACATATTTTTGTCGTACGACAACTGGCATTGCTTTGAATTTAATACATCGGAATGGCCAATGATATGCCCCTGGACATAAATCACACGCTGGACGTGATTCATCAACTCGGCCAGTGCTCGGGCCACGTCCAACTGTTGTACTTAGTTTGCTTGATGAAGTAAAGCGGCGATTATTGTTTTGCATTACTAAACGTGTTGTTGACAGTTGTTCTAACAAACTAGCTCGTGTCTCCAAAAAATTGTACATTTCTTCCAAGGCCTATAAGGAAGGCCGCAGAATTAGCCCTCGGAATTAACACTCATCACTCTCGAATCAACATATTCGTAGACAGCCAAGCGGCGATTAAATCCATGAGTTCCGATACCATCAAGTCCAGAAATGCCCTGGCAAGCAGGGAAGCACTAGACGCTCTGTCCGACAGAAAGGAAGTGCGTATCTACTGGGTTCCGAGCCACCAGGGCATCGAAGGCAACGAGATGGCAGACGAGCTAGCAAAGGAGGGCGCCGGGCTGGGAGCAGAGCTCACTGAGCATATACCGATCCCACTACAAGAACTATACAACAACCTAGAAAAACGAACCGCACTAACAGTGAGCCACAGGTGGAAAAACACGACAACCTGCAAAATTCGCCAGAACCATGTGCGAGGCACGCTGTGGAAAACGAACTACATACATCCTTGCACACCCACGGAGTGTCTGCAGAACACTAGTAGGTATTCTCACTGGCCACTGCATGGTGGGAGCCCACGCAAAGAAGATGGGCATCACCATGGATGAAAGCTGCAGGAAGTGTATGGAACCAGGCACCGTAGAGACCCTGGAACACCTACTATGCACATGCCCCGCAATACTCAGAACAAGACATAAACTCTTAGGCTCTCCGACGTTCTCGTCACTAAAAGAAGTAGCCAAAATCCCTCTTGAATCCCTTCTAAAATTCGTGAACACGACGCAAATTCTTAATAAATTCTCCTGACCCACTCAGCCTCCACCTAACCGGTACCACTAAGGACCTGTATGGTCTATGTGAGACCTCTGCAAGAGGCGACCGGTCTAATCTAACCTAACCTTCCAAGGTCGGAAGCGTATGAGCGGAACGTCGCGATGTCCACTGTGTTTGGCTGTCAGCATCTAAAATGTTTTCGAGCTGATGCAACAACATGTATTCGGCTACTTTTTCGGGGGCAAGCAGCAATCGTAGTTGACGGAAAGCACTCCTAGCCGTATCAAGGACCTTTCGCATCTGTTCGCATGTTGGTGAATACAACGTTTTTAATGCATATAATTCTTGTGCATGTGCTCGAATAGTGTTGTACTCATTGCTGTACTGATAGCATATTGCTGTCCAAAGTTCAGCATAGCTACCATCATTTGCAATTGGCCAATTTTTGTATATTTGTGCTGCTCTTCCTTGCAATGAGTCCAACAAATATCGCATTTTTTGTGCATCCGAAAATCTGTCATTGTTATGAACTTCTGCTTCAAACATTGCCCGAAAATTGGCCCAATCGACCTCAAGTCCAGAAAACTTGCATAGCTTTGGAGGCTCTGATAGTTGAATTTGGATTAACTGACCATTTTCAGAAGTTATCAATGGTGCCCGTGCGCTATTGTTTGAGCCGCCAGTGTTCATTTGGGAGAGTAATTTTGCCTTGAAACTAAGATACGTCTTGGTTCCTTTACCAAAAAGTTCGTACATTTTGTTGAACATCTCATCTGAGATTGAGCGAGCGCTGGATGTCTGCCATACACTTTCCAAATGCTCCATCCGCACACTCACTTCTTCGATTGACCAATCAGCTAGGTAGTGACCTTGATCTGCAGCCTGCATGAGCGCCGTGAAATTCACCCAAAGCAGTCGCGGTATTGCCTCATCCTCTGTTGCCAATTTTCGTTTTGGTCTCATGCGTTTGAGCTGCTGTTTATATCCTCTTACGCCTTGCTGCTGAAGTGCGCCTCTGCCTGGCTGCGGTTCGAACAAACGCTCACCAGAAAAGTTTTTATTGGACTGCACTGCTGCCAAGTATGCATCAATTTCTGCCTGATGCTCACGTGAAATGCGAACGAATGCGCCTGGTGCCACTAAAAAGAAATCGCTCATTGCAAACATATTAATAACTTACTCAAATGCGGTTGTGCCCATTGCTGCTGCAATTCTGGAATGCTTAAATGCGCAAAATTCTAAAATTGCATAGCTAAATATTTGTTGAAATTGCTGAAATTGCTTAAATCGCTCAAATCACTAAAATCGCTAAAATCGCTCAAATTGCTCAAATCGCTCAAATCGCTCAAATCGCTCAAATTGCTCAAATAAAAATGCCAATGTTATGCACTCTATGCATTGCGCTCATGTCGCAGAGAGTGCATACAGCATGCATGCCATGGATTAACACCAACATCCCATGCAGTGCGCTTATATCGCACGGGATGCAGGTACGTGCCAATATAACTTCATACACCCCGTGCCGTGCGCTTATGTCGCACAGGATGTAAGAAATTATATCTGCACCCCATACAGCATGTCTGCTATGCATTGCATTTAAATAAATAGTACTGCGCATTCCGTGCAGTGCGCTTATGTCGCACGGAATATATATCACGGCCAAATGCATCTTATGCGACTAGCATAGTCACTCAAAACTGCACATTGGTTAAACTGAATGAACTGCTGTTCATACTCACATGCGCTTGCTTCATGCACTTGTAAATCGCTATCATTGCTGCCATCTGAACAGATCATTTGCTCCATTTTGTTAGCACGACTCTCTCTCTCCTTAAAAAAAAAACAAATGTAGTAAAATTATATAAAACATAGTCGCCAATTCACGGCGACCATCACCATTCAATCCACTTCCCGCTGATCCTTTAAATCCGGCTCGAAGGACCATGTTTTAATAGCTCAGATTCCTTCTAGCTGTATGTGGACTGTATACTTACTTTAATTTTTTCTTGAATAAATAAATCTAATTTTAAATTTTTGATGTGATTTTCTTGAGTACAATTCTTGACATTTTTAGTCAATGTGCTTCTTGATTCGTACAAATTGTAAAATTAAAAAAGTGCAAGTGAAAAACAGTAAAGTATAAATTACGAAAAACAGTAAACAATAATTAAATTATGTGTCGGTTTCAACAATCAGTATCGGAAAATGTTGCAATGCCTTCAGCGTTATCATTTCTAAACCATCTCGTACTCGAAACATAGGAGTCGTTCATAAATTAGGTGACGGTTTTTCAATTTTTTTATTTTACCCCCCTCCGGTACTCTTTGTAGTGCGTTTCAAAAACAATCCCCTCCACCCCCATAAAGTAACGTAGTATATGAAATAAAAAAATTGATTGATTAAAAAATATTCGAAAATAGAAAAATAACTGTCGAAAAGCAAGCCAAGAAAAATTATGCCCTTACTACACTTGCCAATAGTTAACAGTCAATTTAGACGGTCAAACATGAAGATGTAAGGATGAAAATGTTTTGAAATGTTGGGTTGTATTAATTTCAATTTTTTCGAGTTTTTTTATTTTTGGTCACATTACAATACCTGAGACCCCCTCCCCCCATTCGTTACTTATCGTAGTACATTTTAAAACCTCTCTCTTTACTAAATTGGTAACGTAATTTATGAATGGCCCTATAGTTACTGCGCAAATTTGAGCTAAATCGGCTCAGTAATTTTGGAGTCTATAGCAGCGTTCTCTATAGTAAATTTTTTGCATTTTTCATTTCCCAGTAGCAGAATATTACCAAATAGTAACTTCATTCTTACTTCTATGTTCCTTGTCTTTTACTTCCCTAGCTTTTCTGTGTCATAAATTTGGCTTGTATGGGTTGAGACACACCCCCTTGTCCAATGCATGTCACCTTTTCTAGTAGAAGGACATCACCAAATGGTATCTACATTCTGAGTTTCAATGTTCTGTGACTTTTACTTCTATAGCTATTCTGTATCGTAAATTTATCTTATATGGGTGGAGCTACGCTCCGTTTTCGAATGCCCGTGCCAGTTTTTCAGTAGAAAGACCTTCATTGTGGGCGGTAAAAGGGGGTGTGACAGAAATTAAAACCATCTTGTGCTTGAAAAAAATGTACTGCCAAAATTTCAGCTCTATCGACTCAGCAATTTTGAAGTTTCCAGCCAACACACAGACATCATTTTGCTTTTTGTATATATATTTTGAATAAAGATTATTGGCTATAACTTTTGATTGGTAAGAGATACTGAGATAATTTTTTTTAATAAATTATTATTTTAGCTTTTCAATTTATTCAAAAATATGAAACCACAATAATGGAAAAAAAAATTTCTTCAAAAAAATCAAGGGGTGGGCCTTGTTTTTTGAATCACAAAAATGGTTTTTAGTTTTTGCGTAAAATTGAAACATTTTTTACTTAAAAATGTTATAACTTTTAAATATAATTAAAAGTTTGTGAATTTGAGTTTAAATTATTTTTACAACAAAAATAATTTTTGAGTCTGCTTTTGAGGAAAACTCCAATATTTCAGACCTTTTTTGAAAAAAATATTTAAAATATATTTACTCAACTAACGGTATTTTTGCAATAAGGTTTTCATAGTATTTTGATGAAGCTTTAAGACAAAAAAAAATTTAACACAATATATAAAAAAGCAGCGGAGATATTTGAATCGAAAGTCACAAAATTGAATATCTGATAGATTTCTCGTAATTTTGTGTAACACTGTTGCATTAAATATATCGTTGTAGTAAAATTTTTCATAGTTTTCAAGATATGTTCATGTTTTTGATATCAAAATAACAGAAATTTTTTTAATTTTACTAAATTTAAGAAATATTTTATATTTTGTAAATATTTGCACATGTAACCTAAGAAAACAACTAAAAATATGCGATTTTGTAAAAAATTTGTACTACAGCACCATCTGGTGTCCAAGGTGGGTCAAAAGAGATAGTGCTGAAAAGCTCATCGTACCTGAAAACTACTATATACCAATTTTTATTCTAATCGCATGAGCGGTTTGGGAGTTTTAGGTGGTTACGTAAAAAATTTGTACTAAAGCGCCCTCTGGTGTTCAATATAGGTCAAAAACGATAGAAGCACAACACTCAACGTACATGAAACTCACTGTATACCACTTTTCATTCTAATCGCATTAGCAGTTTATGAGTTTTAGGCAGTTTTGTAAAAAATTTGTACTACAGCGCCCTCTGGTGTTCAAGGTGGATCAAAATTGATAGCCCACGAACACGCACCGTACCAAAAAACTTCTATATACAAATTTTCATGCTAATCGGATGAGTAGTTTAGGAGTCTATTGCGGCCTTACAAACATAAGTTCCTTTTTTATATATATAGATAGATATATAGATTAATTCATGCGAAGCTTTGAATACACGATAACAAACGTGTATGTACTAGAAACGTATGTGTGTGTAATTTAAAAAGGTCTATATATTTCATAGAAAATAAAAATGTACCAAGTACCAACAAAAACAATTAGAGAAAAATGATTATCAGTAAGACTCAAATATTCAGATTGCTTCATTGCTGTCACTGTCACTTAACAATCAGTCTTCTTTTTCGTGACGTCTGAATGGTGAAAATTCATTTCATCACAAACTAAAAACCGTGTAAGATCGAAAACGTGCTAAACGAGTACCGTGTAAAACGGGGGATAAGTGTAACTTGAGTTGATTGAGGTAATGCCATAACATTTGATTCAATGTAATAATGTCTGTCAATAAATGTAATGATGTCTGTGAGTCATTGTCAATAAATGTAATGATGTTTGTGAGTTCCCTAATGTTGTAATTTTTGACAGAAATACAAAAATATTAATATCTTGTGTTTACAATCCTCATCGATGATGCCATAGCTTCGAAACTTATTTCACCGATTTAACTAGTAAGCTAATTAAATATGATATATTTTTTGTTTGTGGTGATTTTAACATTAACCTACCCGAGTGGAAATCAGTTAAGGAAAACCTTATTTTGATCCGAATTCGATCCGGATATGATACGGATAGCCCTTTTAAGGAAGCCTTATTAATATCTGATCAGGTGCATATCATGTTTTCCTGAATTCATCATTACTCAAGGAATCCTGAAGAATGGATGATCAGGTTAATACCAGGAAACCTTTTCTTTTTTATAAGATATACCTTATTTTATTCTTATCAGGTTTACATCATGATTGCCTTCTCTGATCCTTACTTACGGCACTATTATGAAATACTCATCAGGTTGACATCGTAACGACCTTTTCTGATCCTTACTAACGGCATTTTTATGAAATACTGATCAGGTTGTGATCAGGTTACCTTTTTTGTATTCACTTCAAGTAAAATCAAAATAATTTTGTAATACAAATCTGAATCAGGGTTCCTGATCAGGAAACCTTGTTCATGGTTAGTGCTCAAAACTGATAAGGCTTCCTGATAAGGTTACCTGATCAGGTGAATTATGCCAAACTGATTAGACTACCTTTTCAGGTTACCTGATCAGGTTTAATATAGCAACCTGACAATGCTACGTAGTAAGGTTACCTGATCAGGATGATTATCAAAAAGTGCGTCACGTTTAAAATCAGCAGCTGATCTGGTGACCTGATCCGATCCTTATCAAAATAAGAATTTCCTGATCATTTGCTGACTCTATCCTTAGGCAAATTTCCACTCGGGTACTGAAAAATTATTTGGCAACTGATGACTTTCATTATCTATCTTCTATGTGTGGATTGAAAATTGCTAATAATTCTGTTCCTACTCGTTATATTCACTCGTTACAATCACTCGTTATATGCGTGATTGTAAGCCTAGTCTTCTTGATGTTTGTTTATTGTCTGATATTCTTCTGTCCCTTCTTCTTAAATTTGATCAAATGAGTTTCTTGTCCGATCATGACTTAGTTTTTTGTTGCCTTAATGTTAGTCCAGGTGGAACTTCTTCTGTAAGTATTTCATATCATGACTATTAATCAATAGACGATACTGCCTTATATCAAAACCTAACTGACATTAGATGGAATGATTGCTGGTTTTATGATACAGTCGATGAAAAACTCAGGGTTTTCATGCATAGATTAAATGATGTTTTTACTTGTCATCTTCCGTTGCGTACAGTGCAAGTCTAAAGTAATAGTTGTTCTTGGTTTACCAATCGTGTATTAGTTGCAATTAGGCTTAGAAGGAGAAAAAACTCTATACATAAAAAAAAACGTTCAGAAACTAATTGGAATGAATTCAGAAGAGCCGTAATTCTGCAACTCTTATGATTAGACAAGCTAAAACCAATTTTTTTAACTCCAAGTTGAACCTATATTTGAACAGTTATGGAAGAACATTAAAAAGTACAGAGTTTTCAGTAAGAATTTCACTGAATGCAATATAAACCGTGATGAACTTAATAACGGGTCAGTCCATATCAAGTGGTTCAGCACTTGTTGCTCGACCATTTGTAAAAACGTTTATATTTTTATTGAAATTTGTTTAATATATTGAATATCAGAACCGCATTAAAAATAATGGCATTCAACTGTACTTTCAACATGGCGGCCATATTTGCCTTGCTACCTATAGAGTTTTATGCGTTTGTAAGCGTTTGCGGTTACTTTAATTTCTCAGCTCCGTTCAGCATAGAGTGATGAATTAAAACCCATGACATTAAGCACACTTTAAACTTGAATCTCACATACAAGAAGTGATAATTAAATAATTTATTCATATAAAAAAAAAAAATGGTGAAACTTTTTTGTTAAAATCCTTATATTTTGCAATGTATGTATATGTTAAGGGAGAAGAAATTTTAGCTCGGAAAGATCAGTTACACATCAGTTTCGAAAGCTGCCAACGAATCAGGGAATTCCATCGTTTCGTTCCAATTTCCGACACAATAATGCGATGCTTTTTCATTTCTAAATCCGAAGAATATGAGGATCATCAAGTCATCAAAGCTAAATAGGTAGGTTAAAAAAGATATTATTTAAAATATTTTACGCGTTAACATAAATATTTTTCTTCTCAAATTTTTTCAGTTGATGTTCAATTTGCTTTAATGTTTTTTATTAATGTTAAAAAATATTTATATATGTCGGAGTATCATTCATTTTAACAAATTTTATTTTAAATTAAAATTAAATAATTTATTTGATAATAAAAACGAGGCAGTCTCGATCTCGCCACTACTGATTGCTTCCGTTTTCTGAATCTTTCTGATTTCTGCTTCTCAAAATTATTCAGTAGTCAGTCGATTCCACCCAAGCTTTGACATGAGTCTCACCGCTTGCCGTTTTTATTGATATTCATACAGTACTACGACACGGCCATCCTGCCGTTTCGCACGTCCTCGTGCGACATATCTGAAAAAGAAAAATCTGTACAATATCTTGTACTACCACTCGACCAATTCTGACCAGAAACAAATCGATGTAGCAAATAAAATTTAATCATCTTTCTAACACATACAAAATTTATTAACAAATTTAATTCCTATTACAATTTAGTTACAAGCAAAGCATCAAAATTCTTATTTTATGATACGGTTTATAAATTAGATGTCATATGCCATGCCCCACAATTATTTGATATTACACAAATAGCAAAAACATTAATTTTACTTGCAATTTAATACACATTATTCAGTCCAGTAATCTCTATCCGATTACTTTAAAACATAAATATCACTTCTATCCAGTGAGATTATTTTACTTCAATCTTTCTAGTAACCTCTATCTTGTTACTAAACTGAATAATCACTTCCATCCAGTGATATTCCACTGCCTCTATCCGGCATAAACAACCCTTAAACACCTCTATCCGGTATTTTAAAATATTTCACAACATTCTTTTTTAACACAATATTACCACTTCTGACTAGAATAATGCACATTACATTTTCATAAAAGACGAACTCAATTAGTTCACTTTTTATCAAAACTAACAGACTCAATTGTTTCATCATCAATTTCAATAGGGACATGACCTTTAGGCATTCGTCTCATACGATCGTGAGCATACTTGTACGTCCGGTTAGAGTTTAAAGATTTTACCACATATCGGTCACCATCCAAAACTTCTATTACTTTAAATGGACCTTTATACTTTGGGTCAAGTTTTGTTTGGTTCCGTTCTTCGTTTTGCAGTAGGACAAAGTCTCCTTCCACAAATTTGTCCAGTTTGACTTTAGAACTATCAAATCTCATTTTGTCGTAAATGGCATTCTTTTCCATATTACAAATGGCTTTATTTCGAGCCTCATTAAGGTTTATTGACAGTTCATTGGCATCAGACACTAATATGTCTGCAGGTCTAGCTACTTTACCTATAAGCAATTCTAAGGGGCTGAATTTTGTGACTCTATTTTGACTACAATTTAAAGCTAGTTGAACATCAGGAAGAGCATCCTGCCATGTGCGGTTACTAGTTTCAACTGCAGTAAGCATATTTTTTAACGTACCCATTACACGTTCAACTTGGCCGTTTGCACGAGCACTGCCTGTTGCGATCAAATGTAAGTTAATACTGTGGGAATTAAAAAATTCACTAAATTCTCGACTCGTAAAACAGCGACCCTGATCAGCTATGACACGTGATGGTGCACCAAATAAAGAAATAGCTTGCTTTAAAGCTGTAATGCTACTAAGACTATCTATGTTAATAGTATGATGCAAGAGAACGAACTTTGTGAATGCGTCTATTAACACAAAAACATACTCTTTTCTGTCACTTTTTCCACTTAATTTTCCAGTTGCGTCAAGATGTAGAGTGTGCCAGGGAATCGCTATTTTAGGTGTAGAATGCAATTCGGCCTGAATTTTTCCTGAGTGACATTTTGAAATTTTGCACGTAACGCAATTATCTACAAATTTCCTTACAAATGTAGACATTTTGTCGAACCAATAAAGCTCGTACACTTTTTCTAAGGTCTTCTCATAACCTAAATGTATTAATGCTTCGTGGGTGTTATTAATTACCGACCATCTAAGTGACCTGGGAACTATTGGCAAGCATTGCGATCTACCATTACGTTGTATCTTACGATAGAGAATGCCTGAGCGAATCTCATAAGTGTGAGAAATATCATCACTTAGCCTTTTCTCCTTAATATCAGATATTAGTTTCACGATTTCACCATCTCGCTGTTGCTCTGCCAAAAGCCAATTATCTGACAGTTCGGCTATGTTAACGAGTTTGGCCTCAACTTTTTCAAACTCTTTAACAGAAGAAGGTAGTGGATTCCTTGAAAAGAAGTCCGCATGACACATATGATTTCCTTTTCTATACACAACTTCAAACTCAAAAGCCTGTAAGAAGGCCCACCACCTATGCACTCGAGGAGTAAGATCGAGCTTTTTACGTGACGCCTGCAAAGAGTTAGTAACAACAACAAAACTACGTCCATGTAGATAATGCCTAAAATGCTTAATCGCGTTAACAACCGCAAGAGTTTCCAACTCATATGAGTGGTACTTGGACTCCGCAGCGGAAGTACGCTTGCTATAATAGGCAACCACAAAACAATTCGTTTCCTTTTTCTGCATTAAAACAGCACCGTAGCCAATAGCACTAGCATCCGTGTGAAGCTCTATTGGACATGAAGGATCAAAGATTGTTAATATCGGTGCAGAAGTCAAAACGGATATTATATGCTGCCTTACAGTTTCGTGCATAGGTTTCCAATCAATTTTAGATTTGCTAGATGTCAAAGTATATAAAGGGGCCATACTTTGCGAAAACCTAGGAACAAACTTTCTAAAGTAAGATGCGAGGCCTATAAACTGACGTAGCTGTGTAACAGTTTCAGGTGGTGGCAGAGCTGTCAAGGATTCAATTTTTTTGGGGTTTGGTTTCATTTTACCACCACTGACCTCGAAACCAAGGTATTGTACTTTTTGTTTTAAGAAAGTACACTTTTTCAGATTTAGTGAGAATCCTTTATCTGTGAGTACTTTAAGCACAATACCCAGCCTCTCTAATGCCTCTTCAGCATTAGTAGCCACGATAAGGATGTCATCCATATAAACAACAACAAATGAATTTACCAAATTTCCTAAAGCATTCATCACGGCACGCTGAAAAACTGATGGTGCATTCCGAAGGCCAAATGGCATAGTGAGAAATTCGTATTGACCTTCAGGAGTTACAAAAGCTGTGTACTCAATCCAATCGGAATGAATAGGTATTTGATGAAACCCAGAAGCCATGTCTAAGCTTGTGAAAAATTTAGAACCTTGCAACCTGTCAATTTGATCCGAGATGAGCGGCAATGGAAATCTATCGGGAATCGTATTATCATTTAATTCGCGATAGTCTACACACATTCGATCGGAACCGTCTTTTTTCTTAACTAGGAGTATGGGACTCGCAAACGGTGAGGAGCTAGGGCGAATAATACTACAACTTAACAGTTCATTAATTCTATCCCTCACAATACTACGCTCTTCTGTGCTTAGTCGATATGGACGCCTATTAACTGTTTTGTTAGGATCCTTAAGTCTTATTTGCATTGGTGCAGTATCAGCTTTATTATTTGGAATTCCACTTACAAAACTTCCTCTAAAAGAACTTAAAATATCCAACAACTTTGGCTTTAGATCGTGAAGAATGTCGGTGTCTATTAAATTGAAATCTATATCCTCAGCTGGAATAACTTCACAGATATGAATAGAGCTTACTCTTTTAAAACATACTTTGTCTGACGTCATATGCACAGCTATACCTTGGATTAAGATTTCACGTCCAATCATTATTTTATGACGCAAATAAGAATCTGGCAAAACATGAAAGAGAATTTCGAAAATAATGCCATCTACTTCAATAGACGTTAAAATTTGAATAGTACTATTTACGCTTGTCTGTCCAATTCCTGTCATTGTCACTACATTAGAGCTACGTTTACCGCGAAACTTGCAACCAATTGATTCCTGAATGAGTGAACATTCTGAACCAGAATCATAAATAAACAAAAATTTCTCACCGGAGTGAACCAATGTTCCAGCAGGTGCACCAACAATACATAAGTCAACTCGACGATCTGTTGAAGAAATCCCATCACTGGCAGCAACGCCTTTGCGAAGAATCTTGGGACAACTTGATGCATAGTGTCCAGCACCTTGGCAGTTGAAACAAATTACATTCACCTTGGCTGGATTTTTGGAGGTCTCATTGTTGCTAAATCTTGAATTATGAGTGTTGACGTTCTTGAACCGGCATTGAACTGATTTGTGTCCTAACTTTCCACAGTTAAAACATTGTATGTTTGACGATAGCGATGATGCTTTGTACCGTTTGATGTCTGGGCCACTCATGTCATTCTGCGAAACAGCTTTCTTCTTAAGAAACGACAAAGCCTTCAGTTCTTGTTGCATCAGATTTCTGGAACCGATATCAGTAGTGAACATCAAACGATGAACTCTTGGGTCAAACTGAGAAATGTGGGCTAGTACTGTGGACACAGCTATCTGCTCAGTAGACAAGTTTTTCCATCGAGCCATCAAAGATGTTATCAGAGTTGCAGCATATGCGGATAGGCACTCGCCATCCTTAGGTCTGTTACTGTTCAAATTCATCAAAAATGCAGCTGAGGTTTCGGGACAATCATATCGCGCAGAAAAAATATCCTTGAACTCCGGCCACGACATTTCCGGATATGCGACTTGGGATAACCAGACAGATGCTTGTCCTTTCAGAGCCCGACTTAGTATATTCATTAATGATGCACTTTGCGGAGACTGCTTGGGGATGCACATGTCCGCCATTGCGACCCAAGCACGTGCGTCGGCGTTCTCCATATAAGGATTAAACTCGGGCAAATATGCATCGGCGCTGGATGATGGTTTAATAGCTTCCACAAGCGCTAAGAAGCTACGATTTTGTTGCTCAAACAATAGACGCCATTTTTCTTCGGTTGTGACTTGAAGGAAATCTTGGGTCAATCCCACTTCTGATGTCGGAGTATCATTCATTTTAACAAATTTTATTTTAAATTAAAATTAAATAATTTATTTGATAATAAAAACGAGGCAGTCTCGATCTCGCCACTACTGATTGCTTCCGTTTTCTGAATCTTTCTGATTTCTGCTTCTCAAAATTATTCAGTAGTCAGTCGATTCCACCCAAGCTTTGACATGAGTCTCACCGCTTGCCGTTTTTATTGATATTCATACAGTACTACGACATATATATGAGAAAATAAAAAAGTAAACAATAAAACAACAAAGTCATAAAACTTGAGCTCATCATTATAAACGAAATAGTGTAAAGTACGAAAATGGTAAGTTATTTAAGGTTATATTCACGAAGTTATATTCAATGTTTCAATATTATGTTTAGTTACATTCCAAACGAAAGATTTAAGCTTGTTTTAGAAAAAAATCTCAAGAATATCTAAAAAAACACATATTATATATGGTAAAATATCATTAAGTGTAAAGGGCTGTATCTTCCAAACGAAGCAAATACAAAACTGAGAGTTTTAGCTGAAGTAAGATATTATTATGTTCTTTATTGTTGCTACAATGCTGCTGGAACTGAGTTGAACACATTGCGACAATATTGCAACTTTTTTGTCTTTAACCCCGATAGTCCTACCTTATATCCACACCAAAGGCACCGAAGCGCTTCTATTATTGACTCAGTTTTAAGTAATACATCTTTAAACTTGAGACTAAAAACTTTAGGATACGAAATACCGTCTGATCACCGTCCGATTGTATGTACTATAGATTGTACGACATTCAGTACAATTGATCTCAGTAAATACAATCTTAATCGTTGCGATTGGCCAACTTTTAAAAACGAAATAAATCGTAATACCATATTATCTGTAGAAAGATACAATTCTAAACCAGCCATCGACAATGAAATTGAAGCCTTCGTTAATCTAATTATGTCTGCAAGAGATGTTTCCACACCCAAAATTAACTATTCACATAATACCTCCTTACCGCGTGACGTGCTAAAATATATAAGCGAAAGGAATAAGTTTAAGAGGAAACAACAGCGTGCAACTGACCATCAAAATGCACTTTTTTATGAAAAATGCTCCAAGTTCCTTAACAATTTAATAAACAGAAGAATAAATTTTGAAAGAAATAAAAAATGGACAAACCTCTTGACTAGCATGAAACCTGGGAATAAGCGGTTTTGGAAACTAAGCCATAGCTTGAGAGGAAAACGCAATAAACAAATCCCTATTCTTGAAGATGGAAGCAACAAACTTATCTCAGATGAAGAAAAAGCTGAATTACTTGCAAGCACTTTCGCGCGTTCTCACTATTTAACGACCAATTATCTTCATCCATCAGAGCGGAAAATTAATCTAACAGCAGAAAATCTTAAAATTGAATCGCCAAACGCAGAAGGAGCAGAATTTATCACGGAAAATGAACTGGTAGGCGTGATAAATTCACAATTAAAAACATCAAAATCCCCAGGATTAGATAACGTACCAAACATCTTACTAAAAAAACTTCCAGATAAAGGTGTTAAAATACTTCTAACTTTATTCAACAGCTGCATTCGATTGAATTATTTCCCCTCCGCCTTCAAAAAAGCCAAAGTGGTCGCTATCCACAAACCTCACAAACCTAAGACAAGCCCTAGTAGTTGTAGGCCAATAAGTCTTTTAAGCAATTTAGGAAAGATTTTCGAAAAACTTATTCACCGCAGAATCAGTGACTTTGTATCTTCTCGCGGTTTAATATCAAAAGAGCAATTTGGTTTCAAAAAAGATCATAGTACAATACACCAAATCAGCAGAATAAAAAACAAAATATTAACAAACAAACAGAACAAAAACTCAACTGGTATAATACTCCTGGATATAGAAAAGGCATTTGATACAGTCTGGCATAATGCATTTCCAAGCTGGCGTCCATGAATATACCCAAGTACCTGTGCAAACTAGTCTCCGATTTTCTCCATACCAGAACGCTTTCGGTATCGGTGAACGACTTTCTCTCTTCTACCAGAAGTATTCCAGCTGGTCTGCCTCAGGGCTCAATACTTTCTCCGCTATTGTATGTGCTGTATACTGCAGATTTTAAGGCCCCAAAGTTAATAATCTCTGATCACAACAAGTAAGCTAACAAGCGCGCTTTTGAAAAAAATGGAAAAAAGCCTTGAGTCCTGCAGGAATTATTTTACAAAATGGAAGATCCAAATAAATCAAAATAAAACACAAGCTATAATATTTCCATATAATAAATCACCAAAAAGATTACCAATGCGCCAATTAAATTTTAATAACATTGCTATAAGAACTCAAACCGAAGTAAAGTATCTCGGTGTCATACTTGACCAAAAACTGTTATTCCGCAAACATATAGAAGCAGTCTGCGAAAAAGCAGTAAAATCATTAAGATCATTATGGCCTTTGTTAAACAGACGCTCAAAACTCGACTTTCGAAACAAGAATTTACTATTCAAATGTGTCATAAGACCGGTTCTGTCGTATGCTTCTCCTGTATGGTATAAATCAGCGAAATGCCACCTTAAAAAAAATGGAAATTATACAAAACAAATGTTAAAAAATGATTAATAACAAGGACTGGAGTTATTTCACACAAGCGTTGCATAATGAATCGGGTTTTGAATTGTTCACAGAATTCATCCGAAGACAAAATAATAATTATTTTAACAGAATTAGGAACTCTTCTTATGCTATATTAACCCTTTAACGCCGGCACCCAGTTCCCATGGACAAAATTTGCACGTCGGAAATTTAACTGTGGTTTATATTCGCCAGAGTCAGGATTACATAACATATATAATTTTCAAGCGTTGGTAACAAACACATCATTGAAATATGTGAAAATCATTCAAAAAACCACCATTTTTTCCCCTTCAGAGCTTTTTGATCAACATAATCGACCCCTCCCATATTCGAATTGTATGTAGCATACACATTTGGCTGTGACACATTCACCTTGCTACGATTTTCTCTTGACCAACGATTTACACTTTTCAATGGCATCACAGTGTCATAGTAAGTTAGCATTGAAGACACATTGTTGTCCACCCATTTCACTGCTAGTACATCATTCGTCGTATCGCATCGATAATCGAAAGTACCACGAGGTTTCTTGGCGAAAATTTTATTTTGCTCCAGTTTGTAGTTATTGATTCGATTTTCACGTACAGTTCCACTTGCGCACATCCTTTAGTAGTTTCATTAGAGCATGTGTAGTAAATAAATTGTCAAAAAAACGATGTGATTTTGTAGATGGGGGATTTTTTCCAGAAAATTTAATATTACTTGTGCACCAAGTAGGATCGAATGAGTTTCAGAAGAATTTTTGCAGCAGTAGTCATCGAAATCATAGCAAAAACCAGATGAACTTGCCAGCATCCAAACTTTATACAAAGCGTACTGGTTTGCCTTTTATAAATTGTTTAGAAGGATGTCTTCCAAAATATTTATAAACATATTATAAGTGCGGAATAATTAACAGAAACAAAAAAAAATATAACCACTTGATACCAATTGATAGGTATTTTGGTGTAGTTGACTCGTCCGGTTCAGATGTTGATGTCGAAAGGTGAGTGGCACAACCATCATCTTCATTGTTGACGAGTTCTACCTCAATACTTCCAGGTAAATCAATTGGTAATTCGTCGTTGAACAAATCTTGGTCGTAGACATCTTCCGAACCAGTCAATTGGTCTAATTCTGGTGGTATAATTATTATATTATAATCGGACGATTCATTTTTCTCTCCTTCGTCCTCTTCCAAGAGCGCTGTAACAGCTTCCTGAAGCCCTTTGAGCTCCCTTCGGCCTTCAAAAAACGTTTTTCGTGGATTTTGTGCCATTGCAACTATTTCGATTTTTAGTACCTTTCTGCCGGTTGTTCTTTATAAAGTACACCAAAATAAAAAAACAAATAAATTTGTATTTAGCAATATTAGATCATTACTATATATTTTTATATGTTCACTCACCTTTTATAAAACGTATCACATACAAATTGGAAATAAAATCCAATCGAAAACACTTTTTTTTTAGTTTTTTGTGTAGAGGTCACAAAAATTCTCGATTTTCAATTTCACAATTTTTCCGGGAAAGCAAAATGACATTTAATGACTCTTGAGCCAGCTGATAAAAATTAACACGGTTACTACAACCGTTAGCTATAAGAAAATGGGAATATGAGCGCATAGTGGTCAACGGTCTTGGAGTAAACAATTTTTAAAGACCACGTATTTTGCTGTACTTTATAAAGTACAGCCGGCGGGAAAGGGTTAAGAGATTGCCTAGAATTAACATAATTTAGAATTATGTACACTTAAAATTTATCAAAAATTAAAAAACTCTTGTTATATAGCTGACTATTTTTCGAAAATATTCAAGCTTTATGCAATTAAGTTTTTTGAGATATTTTTTGACATTTTTGTTTTTATCTTTTTTTTTCAAATAAAGGTCTTTTATCCCATTTTTGCCTTTAAGAAGTGATTGCTGTTATATAAAGTCATTGCGTTAATCGAACTAGATATAAGTAATATTTGATGTAATATCTCTGATAGATCTCATAAATATTATTTTATATAAGCACTGTATTAATAGAAATATGGGATGAATAAATTGAATTGATTGATGTACTTTATTGTGAATAAATTTGAAATGTTTAAACTTATGCCAACCAGAGATATTTGACCCGAAAATTAGTTAAATTCTAAAAACTTCCATTTTTAAGAGGCTGTTAAAAAAACTTGGTAAGTCAGAAACTAAAAAACAATTATATTAAAACTACTTGCTAAGATGTACTTTAAAAAAGAAAAAATAAGTCAACAAGTAATTGCTTCCTATAAAAACAAAAAATTCTTAAAGTTGCAAAATATAAGGATTTTAACAAAAAAGTTTCACCATTTTTTTTTTTGTTTATATGAATAAATTACTTAATTATCACTTCTTGTATGTGAGATTCAAGTTAAAAGTGTGCTTAATGTCATGGGTTTTAATTCATCACTCTATGTTTAACAGGAGCTGAGAAATTAAAGTAACCGCAAACGCTTACAAACGCATAAAACTCTACAGGTAACAAGGCAAATATGGCGCCATTTTGAAAGAACAGCTGAATGCCATTTATTTATAATGCGGTTCTGATATCCCAATATATTGAACAAATTTCAATAAAAGTATAAACGTTTTTAAAAATGGTCGAGCAACCAACTTTCGTTTTTTTGGACCACTTGATTTGGATTGACTCTAACTTCTTTTTGGGCAGTGGTAACCCTGCCTCTACACACAGCATTAGCAATGTGGACTTGCCAATTCCGGTAAGAAACTCACTGTTTCCTCCTGTTAGTGAAGATCACGTTGCTATGTGCATAATGAAAATACATTCTAATGCTGTAGGTATTGATTTTGTCTGAAAATAAGTCTTCTACTATGTTCAGACTGAGTTTTAAATGCGCATTTAGAAGTTCGAAAATTCTTACAAATGTCAAGTGTTCAAACTACGTAGAAGTCCTTAATTCGCATTTAAATTGACAGATTGATTAAAATTATTTTTATGTCGTGAAAATGCTCTATTTTAACCAAAATATGATTGCAGGAACGATCCAGAAAGTTTTGGGAAAATTTTAAAAATGTGTTATTTTTTTTTAATATTAGGTAACAACTTTATTAATATTAATAATGAAACAAATGTATCATTGACAAATTAAATAAAACTTATAATTAACCTAAACGATGCGAGCCTGCGCTGGTGCCAATAATTTTCTTTCTTCGCACACGGTGTAGTCACAATAGAACGTTATAATTACCTTTGCAATTAACTAGGCATACCCAGTAAAAGCAAATGTGGCTCCAGTGAGTGTGCAAAATCTTCGAGTGGAGCTTCTTTCAATACCATTGTTTCTGTGGCTACAAAACCACTGCGCGCAGATATTACCGCCCAGAAATCTTTGGCCCAGTCGCATAGCTCTTGCTTTGGCGTTTCAGTGGCAGAACAACCTGTCCCACAAGTCTGTTGGAAAGCTTGTTCAAATATGTTTGAGCTTCTTCAGCTTTGTTGCGTCCCAAACCTATTTGCATGACATGATTTTTACCAAAGAAAAATCTTGAGTTTGCTTTCCATTCTTCTCGCAGATCTTTCAACAGATTATTCAGCACATCTTCGATAATTTATTGCTTCCAGGCCACTCTTTTGCAATCGGTTCTAGTCAATAAAATCTTCTGATCTTTTTTTGTGATTTTATTAATAAAATGAAGAAAACTTAATACATAAAAATTGTTCAAATTTATCACTCGAATGGCGAACAGCTGCTTGAATTTAATAACGAGTCCTGTCAAAACAAACGAGTAAAATGTATTCGAACTTCGAAACAGGGTCGCAAACTGCTAAATGCTCATTTGAAGTAGTATTTATGTGAATTTACTTGACAGAATTTTATATGGGCTAATTCGCATTTAGAGAAGCATGAAGGAAATAAATGCGAATTAAGCTTTAAATGCGCATTTAGCTCCCAGTCTGAACATAATATTACCTTTCATATTATCGGCATTAACTCACATTATCAATCATTGTATAACATATTTCAGATTTCCTGATTTATGGAAGGCTACCACGGTTTAACTCGTAGCTAAATCTGCATCTGCCTCTGTACCCACTGACTTTAGACCCATAAGTATCTTGCCTGCACTTGGAAAGGTACTTGAGAGTATTATGGCTAACCAAATTACAAATAAATATTAAAATACTTATAAGTTGTTATCGACGCTGCAATCGGGTTTTAGTACTGGTCACAGTTGCTCTACTGCTGCAGTTAAGATCTTGGATGATATTGGAATTTCCTATGATCAAAACTTTTTGACTCCGCTTTGTCTTATTGACTTTTTTAAAGCATTTGATTCTGTTTATCATACTCTTCTTTGCCATAAATTAAAAAACTGCTTTCAATTTATTTCTAGTGCTGTCAATTTAATAGCCAACTACCTGGAAGAGAGATTGCAGCGGGTTAACCCTCCTGTGTATACGTAGGTACCCGGGTACCTTTTGCAATTTTTAAGTGAAAAAAGATAACTTTCGTCCAAGGAACTATGTACTCAAATCGATAGTACCTCCCTAAAATTTAATTTTCTGTTCAATACAACAGTAAGATTGAAAAGAAAATATTTTGGTAATTTTTTATAAAAGATTTTTAGTTACTACCCCTTCGTCTTATACGAAGGTACCTGGGTACATTCATATAAAATACATGAGAATTCTCATATTATCTGTCGATTTTTTGCGTTTAGATTATCATGTACTACTGTGTGAAATCTCATTCATTCCCATCAAATAAAATTGCCGGTTCGCAATGTCTGCTCACAGAATTCTTTCTTTGAATTCGACACAACACACACATTACAAATGCCATATTATTTGCACCATTCTCAAAAATACTCGCCGCAGCCCTCATTTGAAAAGTAAGCGTTGAAATTGGAATTGCACAAAAAGAATTTAGTCTTATTTTTGGCGCAGTGTGTTCATTTTTTGAAAGTTGTGTGAAACAACGTGAAATATGAATATATAGTACATCATTCAAATAATGAACACGTAACCGATTTGTGGAAGTTATCATCGTTAACAGCTTTCCGCGCATCAATGTGAATCACCAGATTTTTGCATATTAACCGGTTTTTGAGATTCGACGAAAATACAACTCACGTAATCAGAATGAAGGAAGCCAAGGAAGCGATCTCCATATGCGATTTTTGGGAAATTATGAATGCCAACCTGCACAACAACTACAAGCCAAACGAAAGAATCACTATCGACGAATAGCTTTTCCATACAGGGGTAGAACAATATTCACAATATATCCCATCTAAGCCACCGAAATGTGGCATAAAAATTTGGTGAGAATTATAAGGAGAGATTTACAGCGATAGAGCAGCTAATGGTTCACGTGAGGCGCAAAAGTGGTAAAGAGGTTGGTCAAGCGGTTAGAAGTTCAGGTGGAAATATTACGATGGATAATTTCTTTACATCGGAGCATCTACCGGATTATTTGTTTTCAAAAAATCCTATGTTGGCTAGCATATTATGTATGAACAAGAAAACTTTTGTTTCTTACATGCCTAAAAAGTAAAAACTAGTAGTGTTGCTCTCGACTAAGCACCACGATAATTCGGTGTTAGGAGACGACCAGAAGCTGGAAATATTTATATAATATAATGACAAAAAAGAAGGGTTACCACTTAATGCATTACCAAACGGTGGCTAATTGCATTATTTTTCAACATCTTAGATGTTTGCGGATTAACAGCTATATCATTCACAATGAGCAAAAGCTAAAACTGCGAAAAACCAATTTGTCAGGAACATAATAATATATTCAATATGTGTGATTCATGTTCTCAAAATATTTAATTTATTAGTATTCTTGAATGACTAAGAAATAAAGAAACGCTTAAATGTCAAATGTTTTTTTATTCACACGCAGTTTCTCTCATATAGATTGTATGAAGGTACCCGGGTACCTTCGTATACCTGAAAGGGAGGAATTATTAGTATACACATGAGGGTTAAAGCAGGAAATCTTTATTCTTCCCTTAGATCAGTTGTAGCCAGAGTCCCTCAAGGGTCTATCCTGGGTCCATTTCTATTCTCTTTATTTATAAATGATGTTTTTTCAATTTGTAAATTTGTAACTGTTCATGCATACGGTGACGACATTCAACTCTACCTCTCTCGATCAACTAGACTGTTAGAAGACTTGACTTACAGACTGAACTGTGACTTAACCTCATTGAATAAGTGGGCTGTTACCAACCTGCTTCTAGTTAATCCCTTAAAATCAAAAGTTCTCCCCATTGCGAGGAATGACTCCTTTTATATTGATATTCCTCCCCTTTTATAGGAGGTGAAAAACAAGAATTTGATTTTAATTTGTTTGGCTACTTTTGATTCAATTAACTCCTTTGCATATGATACTTGGACCAAAAGCACAAGTGTACCAAGTATTTTCTAACTAATACCTACAGAACAAATGTTATCATTTCTGATATGTATGTATCTCTGTGATGTCATCAGTACTGTGGAAGTGGATACTGCCGCTAAATGGTGAATACAAGAAACATATCTTCAATTCAAAAAAAATTGTAAATGTTGCTTTTACACATGACTTTATTTATTTAAATAACTTTTCCAAAATTTTTATGTTACATCGATCATGTTAATTTTTCATATTGCTTAGTCTTGGAGTTCCATACATATGGCGTATTCTCGTAGTTCCATATGGTATTGTTAATCCATGACAAATAGGAGTATACGCGAGTGTGACCAGATGGTTCTTCACCATTACAAATTGGTGATACTGAGTATGATACCAAACCAATTTGTTGTTCAATCGAATTATGAATGATGGTCACTGGGCTACCAGAGTCTCCTTTGCAGGTATGTGTGCCTTTTTCCCAGGTACAAAACTGACTAGGTAAAAAAGTTTCGTTGATTTTACTTTTGCATATGCTGTCATCTATAACCCTTAATTTTGTGAATTGCAGTTCTGTGGGAAAAGAATCTCGACCTATTAAACCCCATCCGGCTACAATGCCAGTTTGATTAACAATATATTCTAAGTTAGACAACGGTATGTTTTGGATGTACTGAGAATATTCAACATATGGAATACAGATCAAGGCAATATCGTTAAAAACAACTGTATCATTAAGAAAATAATCATCGTGTATGAAAATTTCTAAAACATCAACTTGTTCTGTGAACAGATGATCTTCGTTTAAGCCTATAAAAACCGACGTTTGTGATGCATCGCTATGAGAAAAATAAAATAAAGTTAACTTTTTAGTAACATTGAGTTTAAGTTTTAAGTTTTAAAAAATAAATAAACATACCCTGAATCAACACAGTGCCCAGCAGTCAGTATCCAACTATTACGGATCAAGGAACCTCCACACTGAGAACTCGTTGTTTCATTAATTTTTACTGTAATTAGAACATTATACTTGAAATTTTGAGGATTGGCGACTTGGCCACCAAAGATGCGACCTCTACTTTCAACTGACACACCAGTTGCCAAGACCAAAATGACTGCGATTAAGAATTGCATGGTAATCACTACAGAATATTTTTCCAGAACTATTGCCAATTCGTTGAGACGGGGACCTTTTTATAGTCGCAAAACAACACGTTTATTAAATGTCAAGCATGCAAGGCAAATATTTGCTCAGTTTGACTTCTACGCAAACGCTAACAAAACAAAAGAAAAAAGAAACTAATAATAAAACAGTGCCGTGTAAAATAATTTATTTTGGGTCCTTAAAAGTATATTTTTGAAACTGCGAAAATATTGATTCACGCCAATTGCGAGAAAGTTTTAGATGAAGGCAGGTGCGAGGGTTTCCTTTTAAGTCGTGCGCCTAACAATAAAAAAACAGTTGATAATCAGTGAAAACGCTTGTATTGCTTTAAAAATTATTCTCCAAGAAGGTCGATACACATTAACATTCGTTTGAACCAATTTTCGAAACAGTTTCGCCACTCTGAAGAACCAGGTTTTCTGAGGCCTCAGTGGTCTGTTCGGGCATAGACAAACATTTTTTTCTTAATGTGAGGGAAGAAATGACGAGAAGAAGTCATTAGGTGCCAAGTGGGGATGGTAACGTGAATGACCCATCAATTTCATGTTTTGCGTGCTCAAAAACTCTTTCGTTTGAATTGATGTGTGGAAACTCGCATTGTCGTGATGTAGGATGATTTTTATTCGTTGGTTGGATTTCCTCTGTGTGTACCATTCCGTATAACAGTTCTTCATTGCTCAAGTCATACAGTTGAAACATGACCTGTTTATTCTGAAAAAATTGGCAACTATTTGCTTGGATGTGCTCCGTCCGCGGACAACTTTTGTCGGGTTTGTTTACTTTGCAAGACCCAAATACTGGATTGCTGCCTTATTTCGGACTCATAAACTCCATGATTCGTCAGTTGTAGTGATGTCGTAGATTTTTGATAAATCGTTAAATTATCCAACGGGAACAAATCTTCCTGATATCAAAATGCTCATGTAAAATCGAATGTATTTTAGTCCCACTAATGTTCAAGGATGATTCCTCACTCTCACGTTATGTCACTGTCATGTGCCTACAACTGCTCCCAACAGTTCACGCGAATCATCGATGTTTATTACCATAACACAGTGGGGTCCAAGAAATTTTAAGCGCGGGCCAATTCTTAAAAAAATTAAATAAAAAACACAAAATGTTGCTCATCATTGCGTTTGGCAAGAAAAAAAAACAATTACAATGCAATAAAATCACATGTCATGAAAAATAGCTCGACACACAAGTAACGGGACAATTAGCTTCAGTATCGACATCATCGGTGTCGTCCGTGGCGTAGTTGGTTAAAGTGCGTGGCCGCTATGTCAATGAACCTGGAGACCCAGGTTCGAACCCCAGCAGCGACAGAAAATTATTTGAATTAAAATAATTTTTCTGTATAGCCGCCACCTCTCTGCAGACAATGGCAAACCTCAGAGAGAAATCAAAATGTCATGTAAAGCTTCTTGAGAACGAGAACATTCAGTTCATCGCCGTTCGTAGTCGGCGTTAAGCATGTAGGTGCGTTTCTCGGTCAATTGTGCACAAACTTAACAACACGCACAACACAATTGATCATAAGAAGCTAGGTCAAAGTCCTTTCAAGGGCTGAAATGGCCAGTTATTTATTTTTTTTTTTTTTTTATATTCGATATGCAAAATTTGGCTTGTATGGGCGGAGCCACACTTCTTTTTCCAAAGCCTGTCCCATTTTTCCAGTAGAAGGATATCACCAAGTTGCAACTCCATACTGAGTAACATTATTGCGCAACATTTAGATCTAAAGATATTCTATATCAAAAAGTTAGCTTGTATGGGCGGAACCACACCCTCTTTTCCAAAGTCCGTCTCAGTTTTCTAGTACATAGAAGGACATCACCCAATAGTAATTACGTTTTGAGTTTTATTGTTAGGCGACATTTATTTCCTATTCCTAAAGCTATTCGATATTTTTTAATTATATGGGCGGTGCCACACCCCCTTTTCCAATACTTGCTCAATTTTACTAGTCGTAGGACGCGACTTAATAGTACACTCTTACCAAGTTTCATTGATATGTGACTTATAGCTTGAAAGTTATATCGAAAATTTGGTCTGCTGAAAAAGTGCCACGCCCCACTTGCAAGCCCATACAATTTTACCTGTGGAACGGCACTTATAAATTGAGAACACCGAATTTCGATGCTATGCGACCTATCATTTCAAAGATATTCGCTATCGTAGATTTGGGTTGTATGGGAGGTGCCACGCCTCCTTGTCCAATGTATGGTGAATTTTTTCCAAAACCTTAGCGTAACAATTATCCAATTTGGTCCATTCGTTTTTAAGTTTTAAGCATCCGAACAAACCAAGATTCATTTTTATATCTTAAGATGGGGATTCGAAGAGTCGTTGCTCTTGATTTAAAATTATTTTCAACGATTTGCGTATCTTTTCCAAACTTAAATTAATTAATTAATTAGACTTAAATTAAATAAAAATAAATAGGCTATTTCAGCCCTTGAAAGGACTTTGACCGAACTTCTTGTGATGAAATTGTGTTGTGCGTGTTATTAAATATTTTAACACAATCGATCGGGAACTGGACCTACTGAATAGTTTTATCCCGACTATGCATTAATTACTCTCTGAGTTTTGCCATTGTATGTAGAGAGGTGAAGGGCGAACAGAAAAATTAATTCAATTGAAAAACTTTCTGTGTCAGGTGAAATTGAACCAGGGTTCTCTGGCGTATAGGTTACGCACTCCACCTATACGTTACCCACTGCGCTGCGGCCGCCACGATATTTTACTTTATAAAAATAATTAACTCCTACTCCTTAAAGCATCACCAAGTTGGGATGAATATCAACTTAGACACAGCCAATGATAATTCATTTTTATCAACTTTTTCACAAAAATAATAAAAATCCTTTGCCACAAACTATCCATCCACTAAAACGTTGGTGGTAGGTTTTAAGCCCTGTTTCAGCCCATTTCGGGACAGCTTATGGTAAATTGAAGAAATTTAAATAAAAACTCTATTTGTTTTTGCTATTATGCTCACAGAAGCTAAGTTAACTTAATTTGCGAACTTGAAATTTATATATTTATTTAATTCTCTTCTGGAAAAAAATATTTGTTTCTTGCTGTCTCTCAGCTTTACGCATTTATTTTGAAAGAATTTAAATTAAAAACACCTTTATCAACTATTTGCGTAGCTGCACACGAAGCACACATACTTCTATGGATAAAATAATAAAGTGAGTTCAGTCTATTCGATGGGTTTATCCCACGACGTCCTTGAATTATTTATTTAAAATGAAGTAAGAATGTCAAAACGGTATAAAGTCAAAAGAATATTTTTGTAGGAAATTAAATAAATATTTGAAACACACTTTAATGGCGTGAGTGATGAAATGTTTCAAAAAAGTTTTGTTTATTTTATAGCTCTATATAGCTCTAAACAGCATATAATTTTAACAATTTTTTTCTAGAACATGTTGCGAGTTTTTTTTTTAAATTGGGCGAAAACTGGTGGAATGAGCCAGAGACAAAATTTAGCAATAGAGTACAAACTATAGATAATAGTCTAAAATAGTGGATTCTTAGGCGGTTGGTTTTGTTTTTGAAACACAACTAGAATAAAAATCAATCATTTACAACAAAATATAAAATTTGACCCAAACAGTTCAAAAGATTCTATAGTGTTTGTAGAAATTTATATTCTCCGAAAAAAGGGAGATTTTGTAATTATAAAAATTAGTGCACAAATGTGACAAAGAAAAAAAAAAGAAAAGTGAAAAAAATGTAATTTAAGTTGAATGAGAATTGAGAGTGTTTAGAAAAAAAAAAAAAGCAGAGATCTGTAATTACCCAGAAGGAAATGGTCATGTATAGGAATGTGTTTTCGAATGTATCGCCCTTAAGGACTATACATTCCAGAACGTTTGATTTCGGTAGATATCCTTTTTGCACGGTAGATAGGTTCTTGAGTAATTCGTGTAAAGCGATAAAGAAATTTTTGTATGAAACATCATGTTAAACGAAAAAAGGCATAACAGTGCCTTATAAGTTTATTTATTTTATGATTAATTGAACGTAAACTTGGAGCAAAATATTAAATAAATCATAAAAATAACTGTTTAATTATAAGATATATAGAAATTACACATTAAGTTACACATACATACGCATATGTACTGGAAACGTATGTATGTGTAACTTAAAAAGGTCTATGTATTTCATAGAAACTAAAAATGTACAATGTAAGATACCTTAAAAAAACAATAAGAGTCGTCGCACACTACATACTTTTAGTCGGCCGATAGTTTGATGCTTGATTGGCCGCAACTGACAAGCCAACTATTTAGGTGCGCCAAAGAATTAAAATATAAGGAAATGGTGTTGGCCACACATATAGTGTACGTGAACTGTGGTATGTTTTGTAAATTGAGCGAGCGAGGCAGAGAATGTTTTTGACATTTTTGAGTTCACTTAAACATAATTGGAAGTTTGCACAACAGTGAAAAAATTAAAAATAAATAAATTAAAAGCGTAATAATTAAATAATTACAATATAATTTTAAAGAAAAAATAATTGCAACATGCGTTGTGTGGTGAAAAATTGTACAAGTTCGCGGAGGATAAAAAACAATGCACACAGTTAACCCACACTGGTTTGATATTTTGACGTGACGAAGTTACGTTATACTGCTCTAGTTTCCAAAAAAGTTGAAAAATGAATTTTTTAAAAATTCATCTGCGTTTCATTGAATTGTTACTCGCTGGGTATAAGAGCTATGATTAAAAAAATAGTATGACTATAAAGTTTAATTCTTTGACTACATTAAAAAAACAAAAAAAAAAATTTAATACGGCATAGGGACGTAGTGGGAGCTGCGTAAGCAACGCAACTGAGAATTTGTTACATGGAATTATTACTCGCTGAGTATTAGTGCTAGGATTAAAAATACGATACGCCAATAAAGGCCTACTGAAAGCCCTCACAACAAAATTAGACAAAAAATTTCTGACATCATGGGGACGCAGAGAGAGCCGCTCAAAGATCGATAACGCAATATTCAGGCTGCGGCGTTGCATTGAATTTTTACTCAATGAGTATATAACCTACGATAAAAGTTTAAAAAGGAAAATGAAGGTTTTATACATGACGACAAAAATAAAAAAAAAATTCCGGCATCGTCAGGTCGTGAATATAGCAGCTTATGTAACAGAAATGTAATATCGTTGCATGGAATTATTACTCACTCAGGAGGAGTGCTACAGTAAATTTCGTTTTACGACAGCAGGGATGTGTTATTACGCTTCAAAACTAAATTACAAAAAAAAAAACGTTGCATGGATTTTTAACTCTGTGACTACGGGTGCAACGGTAAATTTTAAGGAACGAAAACAAAGGTGAGGTCTTCGGGCATATGACAAAAATAAAAAAAAAATTGACGGCGTGTCAAAGACCCTAAGGGAACCGCCTAATGTGACGCATATGCATCACTTTTGCTGGATTAATTGAAATTAGAGCACAAACAATGGGGAAGCAAAAAAAAAACTTAACGAAAAGCACCAACTCCAAATCCAACAACAACTCCAACACCAACACCAACACCAACATCAACATCAACATCAATATCAACATCAACATCAACATCAACATCAAAATCAACATCAACATCAACATCAACATCAACATCAACATCAACATCAACATCAACATCAACATCAACATCAACATCAACATCAACATCAACATCAACATCAACATCAACATCAACATCAACATCAACATCAACATCAACATCAACATCAACATCAACATCAACATCAACATCAACAGCAACATCAACATCGACATCAACATCAACATCAACATCATCATCAACATCATCATCAACATCAACATCAACATCAACATCAACATCAATATCAACATCAACATAACCATTAACATCAACATCAACATCAACATCAACATCAACATCAACATCAACATCAACATCAACATCAACATCAACATCAACATCAACATCAACATCAACATCAACATCAACATCAACATCAACATCAACATCAACATCAACATCAACATCAACATCAACATCAACATCAACATCAACATCAACATCAACATCAACATCAACATCAACATCAACATCAACATCAACATCAACATCAACATCAACATCAACATCAACATCAACATCAACATCAACATCAACATCAACATCAACATCAACATCAACATCAACATCAACATCAACATCAACATCAACATCAACATCAACATCAACATCAACATCAACATCAACATTAACAACAACAGCAAGAAACTTCGTCACGTCAAAACCTACGGGTGTTTCCACGCCACAGCCAACTCTTTTTTTAACAAAAGCGCTCTATATCTATTCTAAAGACGCTTTTTAAACTTATTATACCCCCACGTTTAAAAAACGTAAATGGGGGTATATTAATTTTGTCACTCCGTTTGTAACGCCCATAAGGAGGCGTGGTAGGTATAGAAAAGTATATATATTCTTGATCAGCATCACCACCCGAGTTGATTTAGCCATGTCCGTCTGTCTGTCCGTCTGTCCGTCTGTCCGTCTGTCCGTCTGTCCGTCTGTCTGTGATCACGATTACAGCCGTAATTTTAAAGCTATCATCACGAAATTCAATATTTAAGCTTTTATCTAAAAAATGAAGGTCAAGTTCGTAAATGAGCCAAATCGGACGAAAACCACGCCTACCTCCCATACAAAGTGACTTTATCAAAACGGTAAAATCTCTTAGAATTCAACAAAAATGAATATATGGACTTGCAATTTTGCATATAAGTTTTGATGTACAAAATACACTCTAAGTATGAAATTCAACCAAATCGGATGAAAACCACGCCTACCTCCCATACAAAGTGACTTTATCAAAAAGGTAAAATTTCTCTAAAATCCACAAAAATTAATGTATGGACTTGAAATTTTGCATATACACTTTGATATATAACGTGTACTATGTGTATGGAATTCAACCAAATTGAGTGAAAACCACGCCCACCTCCCATACAAAGCGACTTTATCAAAAAACAAAAGCGAATATTTTCTGTTAAAAATATAACGAAAACGTTTTTACAGATAAACATTTTATTGATTGCTTAAGACTTTGAATATACTTTGGTTCGGCCGTGGGGGTATTTTAACTTCGGCCCAGTCGAAGATCATTTCTTACTAGTTTTTATTATAAATTTATATATTTCTGATTAGAAATAAGTTAAAAAAGCAACTTAGAGCCAGTTAATTTCGCTCCAATTTGGTGCACCCACATCTGTCAATATACAAACATTGCTTCAGGGGCGCATTCATTTTTCACAGCTGAATACATTTTTGGGGCGCTTTTGTGTTCAGCATTGTTAATCAATTGTAATAAATTTTGTTAATTTCTCTTCAGATTTCCGCATATTCGGGACCTAATATATAAATGGATTCGTTCCTTAGGGTTAGAACCGGAATTTATAAAGGAGGGATCGCGTGTTTGCTCGAAACATTTTTTTGAAAATGATTTCATCGGCAATTCATGTTCGAGTCGCAGATTATTTCCGTCAGCATTACCATATATTGATCCTGTCCGTGACGAAGTGTAAGTATTAGTTTTGCTATTATTTAAAATAAAGAAGCATAAGTTAGTAAACATAATACTGTGTAAACAAAATTTTATATAGAAAAATCGTTTCGCTGCCTACCTGCAGTTGCGAACTTGTCACAGATTAGGGGCACTATGACAAAGAAAATGTGCAAGTACTGTCAAATATACAAATTGCGCCACCTCGCGATGCAATTTTGACATTACTTCCGAAACAACACAACGTGGGAAATGTAGCACAAAAGGAAATAAAAAAAGTATCGATGAAAAGAGCTATGGAGTCAAGCGATGACATGGCTAATACACCGCAAAAAAAAATAGTAAAAGATAAGCTTAGAGTGCAAAAAAGGTAAAAAATTTTTGAAAAGAATAAAAAAATTAAAACTTTAAATCAGAAAGTTTGGCGCAAGGCAAAAATAATTGCCTCTTTAAAGGACATTGTGTCGGAAATAAAGAAAAAAAATTTAATTAATGAAGAGACTGCAGATATACTGACCTATCTTGGAGACATGAACGCAGATCTGTTTCAAAGAAATCTAAGAAAAATAAAGGGCCTGTCAAACGCAAGGATGTACCAATCAGCCATTAGATCTTTTGCGTTAAATTTAAACTTCTTGTCGCCTAAAGCATACGATTTTGTTCGACAAAATTTCAACAACTGTTTGCCGCACTCTCGTACGCTTGCCAAGTGGTACGAGGGCATTGATTGTTGTCCAGGCTTTACGACAGAATCGTTTCGTATTTTGTATTTCGTATTTCGTTTATTAATTAGTCAAAGAATTCACAAATTTCTTACTGACTAATCTTAGATATTATATAATGTTATATATATATAAATAAATACATAATTTAACTTATAAGAACACAGAGTTTAATAAATTTTTTATTATGTTTTTTGAAAAAGAGAAATCTATAACTGAAGAATTTGGCAGACGATTTAATTCAATTAATGCCCTATTAATACCAATACATGCCCTATTAATGCCCTACACCAATATTGAAAAAGTCAAAGTTCCGCAAATGTCTGGACGGAGTATTGAAATTTATTCTTTCTAGAAGAGATGGACAGTCGGTCATGCCGGAGACAATATCATAGATAAAAAGTAGAGAAAGGATAGATCTTCTACTATTCAAGGTCTTAAGATTTAAATGCAAGCATCTTTCATCATATTATGGATTCAGTTCAGTAAATTGAGCAGAGCGAAGAGCGAATCTTAGAAAGCTTTTTTGAATGCGTTCGAGTCGATTTATGTGGATATGATAGAACGGTCTCCAAATCAAAACCGCATGTTCGGGCTTAGAGCGAACAAAGGAAGTATAAAGTAACTTGAGAGTGTACATATCGGAAAAATCTGAGCTATTACGCCGTACAAATGCAAAGAGAGCATACGATTTAGAAATAATGTAACTAATGTGTGCAGTAAAAGTAAATTTCGAATCGAAAACAACACCAAGATCTGAAACCTCATTGACTTCGTTTAATTTAATATTATTAATAAAATAAGAAATATGGGCCACAGCAGCGCATTTAGAAAAACAAATGTGGAAGCATTTATTGATGTTAAGATAGAGCCTATTTTTTTGGCACCACTTATAGAGATTGTTGAGCTCAGATTGAAGGATATCTGAGTCCACAGCGCTATTTATTGGTGAATAGATTTTCAGATCATCGGCATATAGCAGATATTTGGAGTGTGAAAAACAGGAACTAATATCATTAATGAATAGCAGAAAGAGCAAAGGCCCAAGGATGCTACCTTGAGGTACTCCCGAAGTAGCAATATATGGCTGCGATCGAATATTATCAAGAACTACATAGCAAGTTCTGTTAGTTAAATAAGATTCCATCCATGATAAAAAAACTGAGTGAAACCCGAGCTGGTTTAATTTCCAGAGCAAGATCTTATGGGAGACCTCATCAAACGCTTTGGAAAAATCTGTATATATTGCGTCAACATAATATCCAGACTGGAATGCAGATATGCAATCCTCGGAAAAACACAAGAGATTAGAAGTAGTTGAGCGACCAGCGACAAAGCCATGTTGAAAAGGACAAATGAGATTTTTGACTGAAAAGTAAATTTTTTCTTTAATGATACTTTCAAATAATTTAGATACTGTCGTAAGCTTAGAAATTGGTCGGTAGTTGGTAACATCACTTTTAGTGCCACTTTTAAAGATTGGTTCAACAAAAGCATATTTCCACGCTTAATAAAAGTGCCTGTCGAAAGAGATTTAGTAAAAATTTGAAGTAAAGGATAAGCCATAGACACGCTGCAGTTTTTTAACAAAAAAGGGGAAATGCCATCAATATCTAATTTAAAAGATGGTTTGAGTTTAACTATAGCGTCAGAAATATCTTCGATTGAATCGTTTGATGCAATCAGTGCCGCTGTCGAAGAAGCACGAAGCAAAGCGGAGAAAATAATATTAAATTTAGTTTTTGATGAGATGGCTATTCGAAAGTAAGGACTTGAAAGATAATTGATTGTTATTTTATATTATATATTTTATAACATTGCAAATTTTCATTTTTGGCACATAGATTGGAGTAGCAAGGGATCTATTGGATATACTTATATTGGAGATGGCGATTGCAGCAGCACAGAAGCAACCCAAATTCTGGTATTCATGGTTGTGTGCGTCAATGGAAGTTGGAAAATCCCTGTAGGATATTTTCCCATCACGTCATATATATATATATATATATATAACTGGCCATTTCAGCCCTTAAAAGGACTTTGACCTAGCTTCTTATGATCAATTGTGTTGTGCGTGTTATTAAGTTTATACACAATTGACTGAGAACCGGACCTACAAGCTTAACGCCGACTCCGAACGGCGATGAACGATGAATGTTCTCGTTCTCAAGAAGCTTTACATGGCATTTTGATTACTCTCTGAGGTTTGCCATTGTCTGCAGAGAGGTGGCGACCGTACAGAAAAATTATTTTAATTCTAATAATTTTCTGTCGCTGCTGGGGTTCGAACCTGGGTTTCCAAAGTTCGTTGACATAGCGGCCACGGACTTTAACCAACTGCGCCACGGACGCCACATAGAATCCCATCACGTCACTTGACGCAAATTAAAAGGTAAATTTAATTGAGCATTGTTTAGAAAATATTTTAGCCACAGGAGCAGAGGTAGTTGGGGTAACATTTGATGGGGCTGCAGTTAACTTTACTGCTGCTAGGTTGTTAGGAGCTGATGTATCAGATTTTAGTACGGAAAGTGTTTTTAGTTTAGATACCTTGTCTAGTAGATTTTGTATTTTACCGGACCCCTGTCATATGGTAAAACTCATTAGGAATTTTTTTGCTGAGGTAGGACAGTTTAGAGACTCGGAAAATAATTTAATAAAATGGCAGTATCTTCAAAAACTAGTAGATTTACAGGAAAAAGAGCAACTACATTTAGGGAATAAGTTGAAGGGTCACATGTTTATTTTTTTAATCAAAAAATAAAGGTTAGGCTTGCTGTGCAAGCTCTAAGTAAATCTGTACACAGAAAATAAAAGAATTGATTTATTACCTAAACTAGTTTAGCTAATGTGAAAGTTTCTATTTCACCTAATCTTTTCAACAACTTTTCTACTTACACAGTTAATTTAACAATCATGCATTAGGTAATTCACATAATTAAAATTAGTTAATTCAACTAAAATTTTGCTTATTAAATCATCTAATTCTTCTAGTTATTTTACCTAATGCAAGTTGTCGATTTGTTCGTACACTAGGGAAATAACGCATATTAGCATTATCCACGCCTCAGTATAAATTTTATATAAATATTTACGTGGATAAATCAAATGCTTTCCTTACAACTTGTTTTTTTCCCGTATTTGAATTTTATAGGAGCACAGCGCTCTCATATAAAAAACATAAATAAAAACAAAGTGAGAAAATTTTACAAAAAGTAAAGTCTCACGCGAGAATTGATCTCGGGCCGCTGGCGTTATAGTCAAACGCTTTACCGCTGTGCTGTTACGCCGTTTGATAAATTGTGAACAAAATTTATATAAAAATATGAGGTCCACAACTCTGAAATTATTTTTCCACTTGGCATCTACAGCATTCCCACTCTTAAGTGGGAATGCTATCTAAATAATTAGATGATTTTTCTACACTTAGTAGGTGGCTTGCCTAATCTGAAGTGGTCATAGTTTAAAAAAAATTAGCTTATTCTTCTAATAAATTATGTGTCTTATCTATTTTATGGTTGAAGGTACACCTAAATATTTAGGTTCTTTATCTACTCTCGCAGTTAAACTACCCAATATAATTGCATATAATTAACATTTAGAAATTGGTAGCGCACCTAATCAAATTCGTTGACTGAAAATCACCGGATTACTTTAGCTGAATTGACTACATTTTTAGGTAAAAGTTCTACTCTTTTTTTTCTGTGTAGCAGATGCATTAGATTTTTGTAGGGAAGTACTGCTGTTGCCAGATTTTCACGGTAGTGAGGCTACAGTAAAGTTCATTAGGTATATGAACAATGTATTTGACATTTTAAATAGTAGGAACATGTATAAATTTGGTTTTGACAAAGCACTTTGCAATGCAAATATAGGTTCCTTACTTTTATTTGAAAAAGATTTTGTGTCATACATTACTCAGCTTCGAATTCTAAATGGTCCGTTAGTAGTGAACAGCCGTAGAAGACAGGGTTTATAGGTATAATAGCATGTGTTAGGAACATAAAAGTTATTTATGATGGTTTACAGCAAGTCAAATTTTGTTATATATACCATTTTATAAGCTTAACCAAGACCATTTAGAACTCTTTTTTAGTTCTGTTCGATCACACTTAGGGCATAACGACAATCCTTCCGTTAAGCAGTTTAAAGCAGCTTATAAGAAGTTGATTATTAGATGTAAAATAAGAGAAGGGGGTATAGGTAATTGCATTCCATTAGAGAGAGTAGAAATTTTGCATTTAAGTAGCTCAAACCCCATAAAATTAAACCATTTTGAAACTAGTGCGACAGGGCAGGCTCTCGTTTTAAGATTCGACAATAGTGAAGATAGTACTAATAGTTTTCTTAATGATCATAACTATTTTGCAGATGCAGGTATTTTAACAGAATACACAAATCATGTAGTTAGATATATAGCAGGGTTTGTTGTGTTTAAATTGCAATCAATTCTTAAATGCAATGAATGCAACATTGATTTGGAGGGAGAAAGTAGACAACAAACACTTTTTAGTTTTAAATCTTAGGGGTTTTTGAAAAATCCTTCTAAATCGGTTGAAGACGTTTGTTTGATTACTGAAAAAGAACTACGTATACAAACAAAATTGTTAGATAAAGACAAATCCATTTTGCATAAGACGTATAACAATAGAATTTTGATGAATGCACAGCATTCATATTTGAAGGCCATATTAAGTCTTCCGGCCATATAAATATTGTAGTTAAATCTTTAATTGAATTATTTTTAAAAACTAGATATTTTTATATTACTAAAAGAAGCAATTAAAAGCCAACAATTAGGCAAAAATTGCACAAAACTATTCATTTTAAGGGCATTTAAAAAATTGAATTTTATATTGAACATTTATTTCTTTTTATTATTTTATAATAACTTGGATTTTTGTTATTAAATTAATTTATGCATGCATTCTACAATTACTGAATTTCATAATGATAAATTGTTTATATGGCATGATTATTCTTAAAAATAAATTATTTACTAATTTTTCTTTGTTTTCGGGTGAAATAGGCCTACTGGGGAACCGAACACCAAAAAAAAATCGGTAACGCACCAAATTGTATACCTCAAAGGTGGTGTGGAAATAAAATAAAATTTTAAATTAATTTAAAATATTTCTTAGGTAATAATGCCTTGTGCATGTTTTACAAAACTATATGATCATATATTTAAAAATCATCAATTTTTAATAATTTAATTAGTTTTATATTATATAATTAATTATACTTCAAAATCAGTAAATATAACCCAGAATCTATTGTATATGATTCAAATTAGAAACCGTTTGGGCCTTCTTTAACGATCTAACCGAATATGGCCCTGAGTAAATGTTTATGTGTTTGTGTCAACCAACACGAATAAGAAAAATACCACACTTTTTTGCAAGAACATCACTTCCTTATATCTTAGTTCTTTGAGGTGTGCACACTGTGCTCGGATAGTTGGCCAATTGCGGGGTTGCATTTGAGAAGCATTCTCATGGGGAGTTTTAAAATTATTTGGCTGTTTTGAGTTTTATAAAATTTTTCGTTACTGACACATTTTTTATTGATTTTGGTGCGGGTATGAATATTCAACATTTATTTATTAGATTATTATGTAATAAGCAGCATTCAACATTTTGCTGGCACTTACGCTATCGTTTATAACGATAATTAAAACTTGTTTATCCCTGTTTGCAATCTGCAAAAGGCAACACTTATCCCCATTCATTAGTGGTGGAAAACTATCGATAGTCAGGACTATTTTCAGGACGATTTTTTCGATAGTCCTGACTATCGATAGTTGCAACTATCGATAGTGAACTACCATCGATAGTGTCGATACTATCGAAAAAACTATCGATTGTTTTCCGATAGTCTTAAAAATTGTTTATATGTATATTGCTGCTTTACATCAATGCATACAGAACACAAAAAAACCCCGTGAAAAAATGTAAATAATTACGACTATTTTTCCATTTTGTAGTTTTTATCTTAATATCTTCAACTATTTATCTTCTTAAACCTTTGGAAAACTTGATTTCTAGTCAAGAAACGTCCCTTCTGATAAAAGAATTAACTATCATACATCGACTATAACCCTTTCAGACCCGACGCTTATCTACTGAACATTTTTTTATGCTTTTTGGAATGTATGGTCGTTATATGGTATGGAAATTTTCCCAATGTTTAGGTTTCGCAATTTACATATCCTTCAAGGATTTTCAGGACACTCACAATTTTGATGCACTCGTTTAAAACTTTATCTGAAACCCATTTTTTTAGCAACAAATGATTCAAATTTATTTGAAACATCAAAATTTATTATTTTTTTAGTTCAAATGCGTTAACTTCACTAGTTTTACACTGTTTATATTTTTTTTATTGAAGACACAACTTACCTTTGCGACTCATTTTGACAAAACTAAAAAGTTTTTCAAGAATTCCACGTGTGTTCAAGTAACGGTAAAGCGAATCGCGGAACAGTGTGAGAAACAAAAGAAAGCAATAACAAGCACAATCGATTCATTTCGTTCTTTATAACATTCGTTAAATAAAAGTGGAAATATAAAAGATAGAACCCACCCGCAAAAACGATGCATCACGGTCTGAAAGGGATAAAGAGCACTGTTAGATCAAGTTATAAAAAGATCTGAAAACAAAGATTTTTCAACTATATACTGTCCATTTTTAAAGAAGCCATTGATTTTTATTTAAAAATGTAAGCATATCTACATTTTTTCTTTTAATTGCGATCTACGCATCGAAATAATTTGTCCTGTTTTACTTAAAATTCTCTCCGATTCAACGGATGATGCAGGAATACATAAGAATTTAAGTGTACACTCCTTGAGAAAACAAAGTTCATTGCCATTTATCTAAAAAAAATGTTTGCTTTCTTTAAAAACTTATATTGTCATAAATTTAAATAATTCATACCTTCCAAAATAGCAAAGGGTCAGAGTCTTGTGATGTGTTCGGACTTTCAAAATATTTGGTGTTCAATATTTCCAAGTCCATTTTCGTTGACCGATATTTCTCGTTCAATCGACTCTCCAAGAAACTAAAAAATGAGAACGTTTTTGTGCTACAAGCTGCTTCAGATTGAAAACTTTCATTTTCTTCACTTTTGTTTAAATTGGTCGATGTAGTAAGAATTTGAAGCTCATTTTTAAGATGACTTGAAGCCATTTCAGCATTACTCAGCATTCAAAAACCTTCTTTTTTAAATCTAGGATCTATTATAGTTGCAATTCCGGTCTCTTTCAGCAAATAATCAAATAATCTATTCTCAATCGATTTTTTCAGAATCAAACATAATTTTTGCCCCTCTGAAGTAAAAACTTGTTCTTGTACTTCCAGCATTTTGCGATGAAGACCAGTTACAATTGGTATAATTAAAGATATAGTTACATATTTACTTGCAGAAGTTTGCTCTGAAGCATCTTTAAAAATTGAAAATAATTTTTCTATCTCATGCAGAATAATTATTTCTTCAGCAGTGAGCGTTGGAGGTGCTTTAACGATTGATAAACCTTTGATAGTACATCTTTTGTTAGCAGAATTCTCTGTATCATTAAAAAAGTACTGTTCCACCTAGTTGGTACTTCTTGAATCAGAGTTAATGGCTCTCCATTCTGTTCGGATTTAAATTTTTCATTTGCAATGGTGCTACTTTTAAAAAAAGTAACAATTGTTTTACATTTTGACAGTATTCGATGTAAGGAGTCGTTTTTGTAATATAATTTCAACCCGTCTTGAACAACTCAATTAAGTGTGTGTGCAAAACATGAAAGACGACTCTTTTGTAACAAATCACATGCCTTAATCAACACTCGAGGCGTTATCTGTAACTATACATGAAACCTTATCGTATATTCCCCAGTTTATAAGTACATCTTTCAAAGAGGAAATGTTGTGGGCATTGTGGTTAGTTACATCTAAAAGTTTTTTTGTTGAAAGAACTGCTGACTTCATGGACAGATCATTATTAACGAAGTGGCACGTTACTGTCAAATAATTTTCATTAGCACACGATGTCCAGCAGTCGCACGTAATTCCTAAATACTTTACACTTTCTAAAACATTCATTAATTTATTTTAAGCATCATCAAATAATTCTTTCATATAAACATTTCTAATAGTAGTCTTGCTTGGCAATTTATAACGCGGATCTAAAATTTTCACAAATTGTTGAAAACCTTCATTTTCGACGATATTAAAGGGTTGGATATCTGTGGCAATCATATTACTTAAAGCACGGTCAATGTCATTTTTCCTTGCTGAATTATTGTCATATTCAATTGCTCTTTTAAAATAGGATTCCATCGACTTCATACTAGATCGTGCACTACTGGAACTACTAGCCTGATTTATTTCTGTACTGGTTTCAGCAGCAGTCGAACTCCTTAATTCTGATGGAACCTTTTTCAATGATCTTGCAAATTCGTTGTGTTACCACTTGTCTTGTATTATTTGCCACAATTAAGACATTTGGCTAATTTTTTATCTGCTGACTTTTTAAAGCAGTTCCAAACAAATGAAAATTTCTTGCGTTTCACTCCAGTTCTTTTTCGCGGAACTTCCTCATCTGACTCTGAATGAGAACAAGAACTGCCGCCACTGCTTTGTGCTTCGATGGAAGATTCTGAAAAAAATAATACATGTTAAATAATAACCAGTATACAAAAATAATTTACCAACCTTTTGCTTTCTTCGTTAAATATTTATCCATTTTTGCAAATTTGTGCTTATTTGCTTTTTTTTTTGACAGATCCGCTTTTCTTTGCTAAATAGCGTGTGCAGGGTTGCAACGTATTAGCAGTTGCAAAATATGTAAAGGAAACAAAAAAAGTAGCAATGAAAGCATGGGGAGAAATAAATTAAAGAGAACAACAATTATTATTTTGTTTGCAAAACTTTGTATGCAAACTTTCGAAGATAGTGAAAAGCGCTATCGAAGCACTATCGATAGTATTTTTTGTACTATCGATTGTGGCGATAGTAGAAAACCATCGATAGTGGCGATAGTACTATCGATAGTTTTCCACCACTACCATTCATACTGCAAAAAGCAGCACTTTTCAACAAAAAATAAAATTACAACAAAAACAAACAAGATGTCCACTAGTGATGGCAAACTATTTGATCAGCTAGTGGGCGGACTTCTATAACACGCCATACCCACTTGGCAGTCTGCAGATAGTTGCCAGACTTTAAAATCAAGTGGAAATCTGACCTCCCAATTGATTTTTTAGTTGGGTTTGATTCAATCGTTAGGTGTGCGCACTTCCATAAGACACCATGCCCATATGACAACATATCAAACTATCGGCCGACTAAAAGTCTGTAGTGTGCGACGGCTCTAAGAGAAAAATAATTATCAGTATGACTCAAATATTCAGATTGATTCATTGCTATCACTGTCACTTATAACAATCAGTCTTCTTTTTCGTGACGTCTGAATGGTAAAAAGTCACTTTCATCACAAACTAAAAACCGTCTAAGATCGAAAACGTGCTAAACGAGTACCGTGTAAAACGGGGGGATAAGTGTAACTTGAGTTGATTGAGGTAATGCTATAATATTAGCCTTATGTAACAAATTTACAGTTTCGTTACTTGGGCATGTGGCAGTCTTGGCCGAGTGCGTTAAGAAGTTCATAAATCAATCGATGCCAATTTGAAACCAGGTTCGAACGCCAGATGACACAAAATTGTTTCATTGGAAATTAATTTTTCTGATCGGCCGTCACATCTCTGCAGACAGTGGCAAACGTCAGAGAGTAAAAAATGCCATGTAAAGCTTCTTGAGAATATGCATATTAACCGTTTGGAGTCAACATAAAACTAGTTCTTTGTGTACAAAACATTTAATAACACTCACAACAAAATTTGATCACAAGAAGCTCGGTCAAAGTCCTTTCAAGTGGTGTTGAATTTTATTAGCGTGAGTACCACCCCAGCAGATAATTCCATATTGTAATTTTGCATGAAAAATTCCACAATAAACACATGTTAGCAGTTTCATAGAGCTGAATGATTTTAATAAGTATATATGTCTAAAAGCACCCATAAGATACTTTTTCAGGGCAACAGTGTGATCCAACCAGTTCATTTTACAGTCAATTATAAAACCAAGATATTTAAATGATTTAACACAATCAATTGCGCAAAATTTGGAGGCACAATTACATGAATCATTATAAGTATCTGAAAAGCAGGAAAATCTACATCTATCACTGCTTATTAAGTATTTTTTACAATTTCCAGAATGAAAAGTAAAGTTATTTGAAATTCGTTCATTACCAACAACACTGAAATTCATTATTTTAGTTTTATCACTGAGAATTAATTTATGTGAAGAGAACCAGTGTCGAAGGATACCGAAGTCATGATCAAGTTCACAGGAGAGGTTAAAGGCAGAGTTACTTGCAAAAGTACAGGCCATATCGTATGCAAAAGCAATAGTTTTACAGTTAAATGGTTGACTAAAAATCGAATTTATAAAAATTAAAAACGACAGGGGACCAAGAACAAAGCCCTGTGGAACACCAATATTGGAAAAAATAAAAAAAAAAAAAAAAACTGGCCATTTCAGCTCTTGAAAGGACTTTGACCTAGCTTCTTAAGATCAATTGTGTTGTGCGTGTTATTAAGTTTGTACACAATTGACCGAGAAATGGACCTACAGGCTTAACGCCGACTCCGAACGGCGATGAACGGAATGTTCTTATTCTCAAGAAGCTTTACATGGCATTTTTATTACTCTCTGAGGTTTGCCATTGTCTGCAGATATTGACCTTGACAAAATTACTGAAGTGAACGTCTAACTTTCCTTTTTGCATTCTGCTCGATAAATAGGACTGAATCCAGCAGTGGATGGAACCTCTGAAACCACATCTATATAGTTTGTTAAGTAATGTTTGATGGTCAACAGTATCGAAGGCTTTAGTAATATCCACAAAGAGAGCTGCACTAAATTTCTTCTCGTTCAAGCCATTATAAATATTACTGCAAAAATTTAGAAGTGCATCTTCAATACAAACAAGATAACCTTGAGTGATAGATATGTTTAAATTTCAAATAGACTCGCATTTAACCCTTTTCTAGCATAACAAATAAAATATTTAAAATTCCCTTTAAATTCATATCCAGGCTAACAGAGAAATGTTCCAACTTCTGGACTGCACATTAAAGTTAGTCAGGATAACAACTTTATATATGTATGTATTTTTTTAGATATATACCTGAACTTGTACCTGAGTTATAGCTTGTTACGAGTATTTTTTCCATTTGCAACAATTGGATAAAAATTTTTTTCGAATGAAACATGAAGGTAAAAATTTATGCATTAATCTATTCTTAACATAATTTAAGTTGCCCATTTGAGGATTATGCTTAATTTGCGTACCAACATCACGTTTACCTTTCACAACAGTAATGATGCTGTTCGTATCCCTTCGACTCAGCCTACATTGTTTACCACCAACCTTAACTGTAACCACAAAAATATGCACACAGAAAGTTTATCTAAATCGTTAAACAATTTTACTAAATGACCTCACGTGCTGTACCTCTCTTTTTTTTTGCCATTTTTCTACTGCCCTCTATCGACTTCTTTCACCACAATCGTTTCAAATATGAACCCAACGTCAGTGCGTCTCAGACTCACAGTGCTTAGCACCAATCGCCTTCGCTGAACCATTCCCGATTCCCGTGAAGGACGTGACTTAACAAATACACAAGCGAATGAATGTATCTGTGCTGATGACTAGAGTTCCTTTCATCTCATCGCAATTCAACATCAAATTGGCCAAAAGGCGGCAGTTATGTTGTTATTGTCATGTGCCATGTCTACATAGAGAGTTTAGTTTGAGTTTCCAGTACAAACTTTAGTTAAACTCTTGAGTTCTCCAGTACAATTTTGCAGGATGAAACTCAACTTAACTCAACTTTGTTTCTGTGTTTATCAAAACTCAATTTGAGAAATCCCTAAAAGTATGCTAATGTTCTTATAAAAAGGCACGTTCAGATGCAACTTTTTATCTTTGTAGTGAGAAATGTCAAAAACAGCTGTTTTAAAATTGTGCAATTTATTATTTGCAAAAAATTAACAAAAAAGCGAAGAACATAACTTGGGCAAGTGTAGAAGATGAGGTCCTCATATTAGTATGGGCCATTAAAAACTCTAAATTGCGCAGCGCAAGGAAGAATTCCCATGTATACGCAGAAATGGCTGCAACCTTGTCCTCAAGTGAAATTGATGTCACGGTGGTGGATGTGCCGAAAAAATATGAGAACACAAAAGTAAACAAAGAAACGTCACACTAAACACAATTCTGCCTACGCATCTCTGTGTGAACAGCTATGGTTGAACTCAAACTAAACTCAAACTAAGCTTTCTGTGTAGACATGGCATTCTACTACTAAACATCTATGGAATTTTAAGATACATTTGCTATCTTTTTGACTTCACAAAACGATTCCACAAGCTACAAGTGAACCCTGCATAATTTTTTTTTTAGAAATTTACAACACCTTTCATTGATATTCAATTCATCAACACGAGGGCCATTTGATAAGTCAGTGCCTTTATAAACGAAAAGTTTTTTTCGGCGAAAAACCGCTTTATTTCTCAACACGGTCTCCATTTAGATTGATATATTTAGTCCAGCATTTCCCCAATTTTTTAATTCCTTCCAAATAATAGGTTTTATCAAGGTCCTCAAAATAGGCCTTTTTTTAGTGATGACCTCTTCAGTCGACCCAAATCGCTTTCCACCGTAACATATTTTAGAATTGAAGAGAAGAAATAGTCACAGGGAGCTAACTCCGGAGAATATGGTGGATGGGGTAGCAGTGCGTAGCCCAATTTATGGATTTTTGCCATGGCGACTACAGACGTATGCGCCAGTGCGTTATCATGATGAGGAGCATTTTTTCTTCGCCAAATGTGGTCTATTTTATTTCAAAACAATGTCAAATCCGTCCAACAGCTGCGAATAGTATTCGTTGGTGATAGTTTTACCCTTTTCAAGGTAATAGAGTTAAAACAATTTTTTTAACACGTAATTTTTTTGACGTGACGAAGTTAAAACGTTACTTAGGTTAGGTTCAAAAAAGTTGAAAAAGGCATTTTTTTCAAAATTGATCGGCGTTGCATTGCATTGTTACTCGCTGAGTATATGCGCTATGATTAGAAAAATGGTACGTCCTCAAACGTTTATTCTTTGACTTCATTATATAAAAAAAAACATTCAAAACACCATCGGGACGCGGTGAGAGCTGCTTAAGTAACGCAACTGAAAATTTGTTACAAGGAATTATTACTCGCTGAGTATTAGTGCAAGGATTAAAAATATGATGCACTAATAAAGGCCTCACAACAAAATTAAACAAAAAATTTCTGACGTCATGCGGACACAGAAAGAGCCTCTCAAAGATCGACAATGCAATATTCATGCAACAGCGTTGCATTGAATTTTTACTCCGTAAGCTACGATAAATGTATAAAAAGAAAAATGAAGGATTTCTACTTGGCCATACGACAAAAATAAAAACAAATCTGACATCGTCAGGTCGTGAAGATAGTAGCTTATGCAACAGAAATGGAATATCGTTGCATGGAAATATTACTCACTCCGGAGACGTACTACGGTAAATTTTGTTTTACGTCAGAATATACGTGTTATTACCCATCAGGTAACCGAGCGCTTCATTAGCACATTTGAAGCGCTCCTAAAAAGCAGTAAAGCGCTTTGTTCTCCTTGTGAATAGAGCCTTTTGGCATGTCATCAGATGTAGGCGCTTCGCTCTCATTGAAGTAAATAACAAAACGTAGCGAGAACCGAGCACTTGGACTAAAAACATAACGACAAAATTGTATTTTTTGTCACATGCGGGGATTGAACTCGGACTGCTGGCATTACAGTCAAATGTCTTAACGCTCTGATATTTCTTTGCTTGATTACTTGCGCTTCATTAGCGCATTTGCAGCGCTCCTAAAAAGCAGTAAAGCGCTTTGTTATCCTTGTGGATAGAGCCTTTTTTAACATTGGCATGTCATCAGATGTAGGCGCTTCGCTCTCATTATAGTAAATAACAAAATGTAGCGAGAACCGAGCACTTGGACTAAAAACAAAGCGACAAAATTTTATTTTTTGTCACATGCGGGGATTGAACTCGGACTGCTGGCATTACAGTTAAACTTCTTAACGCTCTGATATTTCCTTGCTTGTTTACTTGTGAACAAAATGTATATAAAAATATGAGTTCCACAACTTTGAACTCTGAAAAGCGCATCCTCAAACGCATCAAAAAATGCGCATAAGATGCGTTATTTCCAGGAGCGCTTTTTATTTTCCCGCTGGGATAACTCTGAACTCTGAAAAGCTCATCCTCAAGAGCATCAAAAATGCGCATAAGATGCGCTATTTCTAGGAGCGCTCTTATTTTCCCGCTGGGTACGCCTCACAACTACTACACAACAAATTCTTATCGTCATGATTTTAGAGTGGCAACCACATTGGCGTAATAGTAAATTTTAAGGAACGAAAATAAAGGTGTGGTCTTCGGGAACCTGATAAAAATAAAAAAAATTGACTGCGTCATAAGCGAACCGACTAATGTGACGCATATGCATCACTTTTGCTGGATAACTGCATGCAGCTGAGGCAAAGTTAAAGCAGCAAGGAAAAGCACAACCAATGGAGAAGCAAAAAAAAACAACCAAAAAGCAACAACAACAACAACAACAACAACAACAACAACAACAACAACAACAACAACAACAACAACAACAACAACAACAACAACAACAACAAAAATCTAGTTATAATTTCCACAATTTTTTTCGTGGCAAACAACACCGATAACAAACAACAAAATAACACAATGGAACCGGACTATGAAACCGGAAAAGGACTATGACATGAATTAGGATATGGATTAGGACAAAAATTATGACACACGCAAAACTCACCTTTCCAAAATGGGCAAGGGATTCGATATATTTGATTAAGTCGAGAAGTTGGTCATGGATTCAAAGAAGAGTTTGGATATGAAATAGGAGTATAAAAAAACACCGTCACGTAAAAACATACGGGTGTGTCCACGACACAGCCAACTATTTTTTATTTGATGCTATGCTACTCTGGTGACGCTGTAGTAATTTTAAATCTTAATTTAAAAGTAATTTTATAAGCTTTATAACAGTGGGGCCCAAGAAATTTTAAGCGCGGGCCAATGTCTAAAAAAACAAAACAAACACAAAATGTTCCTCATCGTTGCTTTCGACGAAAAATCAAACAAAACAAAAAAAAAACCATATTTCATCACATCTTGCAATAAAACGGAGCCAACGCCAAAAGAAGGTTTTCGATTGGATATCCCTTTTTTTTGGTTAATCAGCAAATAAACACTATAAGAGCCCTTGTTCCTAGAAATTAAGTTCAGAATAAGAAATAAAAATATTTTTTTACATCAACTTGACGCAAAAAAATAAATTTGCATTGCTTCAAATCTTAATTTCTATTGCAATAACAATGCTTGCATAGAAATCTCTTGACACACAAGTAACGGGACACTCAGCTTCAGTATCGACATCATTGATTGAGCGTTTTTTATTTTGAGAATGTGCTGAACACTGAACGAGTGCGGTTTGTGTAGTTGTTTTTTGCAAGTGTTCTTTGATTTTTGCTCATCGCAAAGACAAAATTAAGACAGAAAAAAATTTGTATGAAGGGCCACCAGGGCCATACGGGCCACTACGTGGTCATGTTTGCTTTATAAGCTCATATTGGATATGAAACAGTGTTCTATAGTTGCAAAAATAATGCATGGAACACATTGGCTTCATTCAGCGTACTCAACAATTGCCAATTGAAAAGAAAATCGATAGAAAGCTTTTATATTCATAAAGTTATAAATATTTTTATGATAATAAAACAAAGTAGAAAAAAATAAAATAATAGGATTTCGACGAAGTCAGTTTGGCGCTGACTTTAAAGGCTTTATATTCATAAAGAAATTAATATATTTATAAGAAAAAAACACATTAGAAAAAATTTAAACGATAAGATTTCAAATATAATGTATATAAATAACTTTTAAAATTTGATCAAGAAATTAATGGGAAAAGTGATTTGAAATTATTTTTTACTTTGTAGTGATTTTGGAGTCGGCTGTTTTTTTTTTTTTTGTTTTTTTTTGTTAAAAAGTTTTTATAAATAAATAAGAGTTAGTCCCATAACCTTTTCTTGCAAATTTTTATAAAAAAAAAATTAAAAAAAAGCACTTTGAATACAACCGTTTCAATATTTTCAGTTAATTGGTTTTATAACAGCAATTTAATGTCGTTTTAACGTGTAAAATAACATTACCTACTTGTAGGCTTGCCCTTTTTAATGCGCATTCCTAGAAAACATTTCATCAAATTATAGAAAAATGCTCCTCATTATTTCGCAGCAAAATTTTGCAAAAATTAAAGTAGATACCACAAAGTCTTGAAAAAGCGGTCAAAAGTCAATATGCCAGAATGCGCTACAGCCGAGCCAGCCCCAGTAACCACATGACAAAAATCATATTTAAACAATAACTAGTAAACCCATACGCTCAAAAGCTTCGCAATCCATGGCCATAATATCAACTCAATATATGTGTTTGTATGGATGTGTTCTATGATTCTGATTCCGTTGTTTGCAAGCACTCTATTAAGAAGAGACAGACAACAGCGAAATGTGAGCTGAAAATTGCAATAAAAAACTTGTGCCTTGGTTGCGAGCAGTGTTCGGACTTTATTGCAATTGCAGTAGATCTACTGCGCTTTTTAACAAAATTGAATGTTTTACTGCGTCACTGCGGTTTTTTCAAATCTACGGCGATTTATTCTCAACAAACATTATTAGGATTATTTTTGTATTTATCTTACAAACGACAGGAAACACAGACAATTTCTTATGTTACGTTGCATTAATAAATAATAAATAAATAACTGGCCATTTCAGCCCTTGAAAGGACTTTGACCTAGCTTCTTATGATCAATTGTGTTGTGCGTGTTATTAAGTTTGTGCACAATTGACCGAGAAATGGACCTACAGGCTTAACGCCGACTCCGAACGGCGATGAACGGAATGTTCTTATTCTCAAGAAGCTTTACATGGCATTTATTACTCTCTGAGGTTTGCCATTGTCTGCAGAGAGGTGGCGGCCGTACAAAAAAATTATTTTAATTCAAATAATTTTCTGTCGCTGCTGGGGTTCGAACCTGGGTCTCCAAAGTTCGTTGACATAGCGGCCACGCACTTTAACCAACTACGCCACGGACGCCACCACGTTGCATTACGTCAAGTATAACTAATACTATGTTCAGACTGGGAGCTAAATGCGCATTTACAGCTTAATTCGCATTTATTTCCTTAATGCTTCTCTAAATGCGAATTTACCCATATAAAATTCTGTCAAGTAAATTCGCATAAATTCTACTTCAAATGAGCATTTAGCAGTTTGCGACCCTGTTTCGAAGTTCGAATACATTTTACTCGTTTGTTTTGACAGTACTCGTTATTAAATTCAATCAGCTGTTCGCCATTCGATTGATAAACTTGAACTGTTTTTGTTTTTCGTTTTTTTTAATTTTATTAATTAAATACACAAAAAAAGTCCTGTTCAAAAATAAATAAGCAGATTCCGTTGGTGAAAACCGATTGCAAAGGACTGGCCTGAAAACAACAAATTATAGAAGACGTGCGCCGCTGCGTGGGAAAACATCCTCTCATCCTTGTCTTTAAGGTGCAAAATATGCACAATAATCTGCTGAAGGATCTACGACAAGAATGGAAAGCAAACTCAAGATTTCTCTTTGGTAAAAATCATACCATGCAAATAGTTTTGGGACGTAACAAAGCTGAAGAAGTTGAAACAGGTTTCCACAAGCTTTCCAACAGACTTCGCGACAGGATGGACTGCCACTGAAACGCCAAAGCAAGAGGTGTCTGGACAAAATATTACTGAGCGGTAGAATATGCTCGCAGTGTTTTTATAGCACAGAAACAGTGGTATTAAAAGGAGGTCCACCCGAAGATTTTGCACACTCACTGGAGCCACATTTGCTTTCACTGTGTATGCCTACCAAATTGCAAAGGGAATTCTAGCGTTCTATAGTGACTACACCGTGTGCGAAGAAGGAAAAGTATTGACACCTGCGCAGGCTCGCATACTCAAGCTAATTGCAAATCATATAAAAAAAATCGTTTGGCTTAATTGTAATTATTAATAAAGTTGTTTATAAATATATTCAAACAAAAATAATAAATGTTTACAATTTTCCGAAAACTTTCTGGTTCGTTCCTGTAATCATATTTTTGTTAAAATGTCAGCATTTTCACAACATAGAAATAATATTAAGAAATCTGTCAATTTTAATGCGAATTAAAGGCTTCTTCATAGTTTGAACACTTGACATTTGTAAGAATTTTCGAACTTCTAAATGCGCATTTAAAACTCAGTCTGAACATAGTATAAACCTTTAATACCATCATATAAAAAACTAGAAAGATGGCAGCATAGTCATATTAATTTTGAATCCGTAAAAAAATATGTTTCTGCAACATGCAAATATATAGTATATAGTTATGTATATATTTGTATTTAGGTATTTTTTTATTAGTATAAAATTTACCTACATGGTTGTAAATAAAAAAACTACTACGAAAGAATTCGTTTTACTGCGTTTTTTTCTTTAATTTACTGCGATTTTCTAATTTTCAAGTCCGAATCCTGGTTGCGAGCTTTCAGCGCGAGCGGCTTGAGTGAGCTTTACATTTATCTGACTTTCATTACATTGTTTACAGACGCTCTATTAAGAAGAGAGTGAAATGTAAGCAGCAAATAGTTTTGCTCTGAATTTTATAACGTTCTCAGCTGCTCTATTAAGTAAAGAAAAAGCAACATAGCAACAACAATTATATGCAAACTTTAATATGTTATAAATTAAAAAAATATAAATTTTTAAGAAATAAAAGTCCAGTTTGCGCATCTACAGGTCAAAACCTACCAAACCATACTAAATTTATTAAAATAGGACTTGTAATTAAAAAGCCTTACGCAGGACGAATTTTGAATTTGCGTAATATGTACAAGGAAGCATTTAACTATCTTTAAATAAAGCCAATTTTCAATTTAAAAAAAATAAGTTAATCCCACAAAAAAAAAAAAAATCTAAAACTTGATACATCTATATACATATATATAAAAATAAGTTGCATTGTGTATGAAATTGATGTACCGCCCACAAATCAATAAAAATGCTATATTTAAGACGGTTTTGGTCGTATTAGACTAAAATTTGGTAAATAAGTTCGTATAGAAAAGGTGACATGCATTGGACAAGGGGGTGTGTCTCAACCTATACAAGCCAAATTTATGACAAAAAAAAGCTATGGAAGTAAAAGACAAAGAACATAGAAGTAAGAATGAAGTTACTACTTGGTAATATCCTGCTACTGGGAAATGAAAAATGCAAAAAATTTACAATACAGAACGCTGCTATAGACTCCAAAACTACTGAGCCGATAGAGCTCAAATTTGCGCAGTAACTATGGGGTCATTCATAAATTACGTTACCAATTTAGTAGAGAGAGAGAGAGGTTTTAAAATGTACTGCGATAAGTAACGAATGGGGTGAGTGGGTCTCAGATATAGTAATGTGACCAAAAAAAAAACTCAAAAAAATTGAAATTAATACAACCCAACATTTCAAACCATTTTCATCCTTACATCTTCATGTTTGACCGTCTAAATTGACTGGTAACTATTGGCAAGTGTAGTAAGGGCATCATTTTTTTTGTTTGCTTATCGACAGTTATTTTTTCTATTTTCGAATATTTTTTAATCAATTAATATGTTTATTTCATATACTACGTTACTTTATGGGGGTGGAGGGGAGTGTTTTTGAAATGCACTACAAAGAGTACCGGAGTAATTTATGAACGACCCCTATCTCGTTTCGAGTACGAGATGGCTTAGAAATAATAACGCTGAAGGTATTGCAACATGTTCCGATACTTATCTAGATAAGGTGCAGCAAAGCGCACCGGGAAAAAGCTAGTTTAGTCTAAGATGTCATCTGAGGTAAATAAGTTACAAGTGCGAGTTATTCTTATTGAGATCTATCCAACTACTTGCAATTAATTTAAAATCGGTTATTATCTGGTAAAGTTCCATAAAAAATACCATTTTGGCTGTTAACAGAGACTACTAAGAAAAAAAATTTATATGTATTAAAATCGACTCAAGGTAAGCTTTCAAATGAGGTGGTGACACGGCAAACTTTTTTCCCCATATGTAGGTACTCGATTTTTTATACAGGGTGGCTGATGAAAGGTGCTACCAAAAAAAAAAAAAGAATAATAACTTTTTTCCGTGTAATTAATCTGTTCCATTATTTTCTTTTATAGAGTGATTTTTAATTTTAACAAAAATGAAAAATTTTGGTACAATGAGACCAGAATTTGGATTGTACGCCGCTTTCATGCATTGAGTACGTAGTTTCGTCCAAAGAGAATATTGGCGAATGTTTGGTGACACTCCTCCTAGCAGATGGACCATTATAAGGCTCGTGAATAATTCTGCCTAACATGGAACAATCGCAAGAAAGCCTTATATAGAGAACCCTCAGTTCGGACGCGGAAAACTATCGCTGCTGTTGGTGCTGCCATACAAGCGAATGCTAGTGTTTCGACAAGGGGCTTATCTATTCAAATGGGTATCAGCAGACAGTCTCTGCAGACAATTATGCATAGAGATTTAAAGTTATAAGATACAAAATAAGATACAATTTACAAGCAAACTGAATGCAGCAGACTTGCCGATTCGCTTGGAACTTTGCGAGTGGATCATTCAAATTGCGGAAGAGTACGAAAACATATTGAACTGCATTTTTATGTCTGACGAGGCCCATTTCGATTTAAACAGCAATGTTAATAAACAAAATTGTCGAATATGGAGTGCTTCTAACGGACAGGTACTTTATGAGACGCAATTGCATCACATTGCTTCGCGTCACAGTGTAGTGTACAGTTTCATCAAGGTTCATTGTCGGCCCTTACTTCTTCGAAGAAAACGGTCTTACTGTTACGGTCAATGGAGACCGTTACTTAAAGATGCTGAAAGAGCTTTTCTTTCCAGAACTACGCCGAAAGAGAATCCCATTCAAATCTGTATGGTTTCAACAAGATGGTGCAACTTACCACATAGCCAGTCCTGTTATGACTTGCAGCGAAAATTCCCCAATAAGCTGATTTCCAGAAACTCCACATTCAGTTGGCCCTCAATATCTCCTGATCTTACTGCGCCTGACCTTTTCTTGTGGGGTTATTGCAAACAAGAAGTTTACAAAACAAAACCAACATATTTAAATGGTTTAAAGCAATCCATTCGAACGATAATTGAGGCAATTCCCGCTGCAACCCTCCAGGCAGTAATGAATAACTTTTTGATAAGATGTCGCATATGCCTCAACGAGTGTGGAGGCCATTTAAATTCAATTATTTTTAAAACCAATTAAATTAACTTTGAGTTATTTGAGTTTTTTAGTTTAGCAATATTCATCAGCCACCCTGTACATGTGCCGATCAGCAACTTGAAAATACAAGCATTTTAATAGCAGAAATCGCACAGAGCCTGACCGACGAAAATACAAGAAACGCATTCGAAGAGTATGTTCTGTGTGATGAAGACATTCCGTGCTATGGAGATTTGACGGATTTAGAAATTGTCAATACCATTGCCAATCCAACAACCGATCCCACTGAAATAGACGAAGATGGGTCCGGAGCAGAAGAGATTGAGGAAATACCAAAATTCAACAGGTTCTTTATTGCATTCAGAGCCTCAGTGCCCATTTTCTCCCCAAAAACAAATACGCTGCTGAACTGGTGAGTATGGAACAAGATATTTTTGAGAATGAGATGGCCTTTCAACCTATAATGACAAATTTTTTTAAAAAAATGTGATTTTTATAGAAACTGTTCTAGTCATGACCTACCTTACACTGATGTACTTCAACCAACATATGTCTTTATTCGTTAGGATCTCACTTTTTCCTTATATTATACATTTTTTGTTATTTTAAATACACATTTGTACAATGAATATACTGTGCGCAAATTAATTTTCAAGTTCTAGAAAGCAGTTACGAGGTATACCTGTTTTTTTACAAAATTGAAGCCGCCCCCGCGCCAAACGCTACGAAAACCAGCTGACTGACGGCAGGCTATTTCTCTACACCACATATGTGACGTAATATCAAAGAATCAGCCTTTAGAAAACAGTTTCAATTTTTTGTCAGTCGCCTCCCGGACTATTATGTATAAATATGAATATGGATTTCTTTATTTTGTATGAACATACATTTTAAAAATGTTACAATTACATAATTTTTTTTTTTAATACGAGTACGGAGTGTATGCAGTTTTCTACAAGAGCGGTTGTTTCATTAAGGGAGTTTTTTATATAAGCCCTAAAAGGTTCGTTAAGCGGGTTTTTCGTATAAGCCCCAAAACTGCTTTTAATCGGGATTTTTATATAGGACCTTCCCGGATAATGTTTTTGAATTCTGTGATGTCATCAATTCTTTCAAGTGGATACTGCCGCTAAATGGCTGGATACAGGAAACATGTCTTCAACTCAAAAAAATTGTAAGTGTTGCTTCTACACATGACTTTATTTATTTAAATAACTTTTCTAAAATTATTAATTACATCGATCATGTTAATTTTCATATAGCGTATTCTCGTAGTTCCATATGGTAGTTTCAATCCATGGCAAATAGGAGTATATGCGAGTGTAAGAATTTGGTGTGTCACCGCCGCAATCTACTCCTAATCCGTATGATACCAAACCAACTTGTTGTTCAATCCCATTATAAATGGTGGTCACTGGGCTACCAGAGTCTCCCTTGCAGGTACTTCTGTTTTTTTCATAGGTACAAAACTGACTGGGTAAATAAGCTTCTGCTAACATACTTTTGCAAAAGCTATCATCTTTAACCCTAAAATTTGTGAATTGCAGTTCTGTGGGATAAGATGATTTACCTATTAAACCCCATCCGGCTACAGTGACAGTTCGATTAACAATATTTTTTAATTAAGACAACGGTATTTCTTGGATGTACTCAGAATATTCAACATATGGAATACAGACCAAGGCAATATCATCATAAGTAGCTGACGAATTAGTAAAATAAGTTTCGTGTTTGAAAACTTTTGTAGCATAAATTCTTTGTGTGAACTGATGATTTTCGTTTAAGCCTAACACAGCAGCCGTTTGTGATGAAAAAAAAAATAAAATTAACTATTTAGTAACATTCCGTTTAAGTTTAAAAAAATAAATTAACATACCCTGTATCAAAACAGTGGCAAGCAGTCAGTATGTAAGTATGACTGATCAAGGAACCTCCACACTGAGAAGACATGGTGTCAGAAGTTGGTACTTCAATAATAACTTGATGCTTGTAATTTTCAGGATTGGCAGTTTGGCCACCAAAGATGCGGCCTCTACTTTCAACTGACACACCAGTTGCCAAGACCAAAATGATTGCGATTAAGAATTGCATGGTAATCACTACTTTTCAAGAAGCTTTTTCAAGAACTATTGCCAATTCGTTGAGACGGGGACCTTTTTATAGTCGCACAACAACACGTTTATTAAATGTCAATCATGCAAGGCAAATATTTGCTCAGTTTGCTTTCTACGCAAACATTCACAAAAAAGAAAAAAAAAAAAAAAAAAAGAAACTAATAATAAAACAGTGCCATGCAAAATAATATATTTTGGGTCCTTAAAAGTATATTTTTTGAAACTGCGAAAATATTGATTCACTGTGCGAGGGTTGCTTTTTAAGTCATGCGCCTAACAATAAAAAACAGTTGATAATCAGTGAAAACGCTTTTATTGCTTTAAAAATTATTCTCCAAGAATGTGTATCGACCACATTTGCATTCGTTTGAACCAATTTTCGAAACAGTTTCGCCACTCTGAAGAACCCAGTTTTTGTAGGCCTCAATGGTCTGTTCGTGTGTAGACAAACATTTTTTTCTTAATGCGAGGGTAGAAATGGCGAGAAGAAGTCATTAGGTGCCAAGTGGGGACTGTAACGTGGATGACCCATCAATTTCATGTTTTGCGTGCTCAAGAACTCTTTCATTTGAGCCGATGTGTGGGAACCCGCATTGTCGTGACGTACGATGATTTTCCTTTGTTGATTGTATTTCCTCTATGTGTACCATTCCGTATTAACACATCTTCATTGCTCAAGTTGTACAGTTGAAACATGACCTGCTTTTCTGAAAAAAATGGCAACCATTTGCTTGGATGTGCTCCGTGCGCGGACAACTTTTGTTGGGTTTGCTTGCTTTGCAAGAACCAAACAGTGGATTGGTGCTTTGTTTCGGGCTCATAAGCGTAGATCCATGTTTCTTCACCAGTGGGGATGTCGAGACGTGTTTCGAACAACCTCGTCTGTATTTTTTAGCATATCTATGCACCATTCGATAAAAAAATAAAAAATAAATAACTGGCCATTCCAGCCCTTTAAAGGACTTTGACCTAGCTTCTTATGATCAATTGTGTTGTGCGTGTTATTAAGTTTGTACACAATTGACCGAGAAATGGACCTTCAGGTTTAACGCCGACACCGAACGGCGATGAACGTTATGTTCTTATTCTCAAGAAGCTTTACATGGCTTTTTGATTACTCTCTGAGGTTTGCCATTGTCTTCAGAGAGGTGGCGGCCGTACAGAAAAATTATTTTAATTCAAATAATTTTCTGTCGCTGCTGGGGTTCGAACCCGGGTCTCAGGTTCGTTGACATAGCGGCCACGCACTTTAAACAACTACGCCACGGACGCCAAAAAACGCACCATTCGATACGAGCCTTTTTTTGAGCAACCGTTATATTAGGGGTTATCCAACGCGAACAAATCGTCCTGATGTCTGAATGCGCATGTAAAATCGAATGTTTGCTAGTCCCAATAATGCCCGGAGATGACTCAATCTCACGGTATCTCACATACTGGTCTGCTTCCAACAGTTCACGGCCTTGGTCCATGTTTTTTGCCAGAACAATCGTTCGTGGATGACCTTCACGAAATTCGTCTTGGAGATAATAACGACCACGCTAGAACTCATTGAACCAGCATTTTACAGTCGCCTAGTGTGGTGCTTCATTACCAAAAGTCGAACTAAGTTGATCTATGCATTCTCTTTTTGTCAATCCACTTCGAAAATGGTAAAAATTCATCACCCGAAAATATTCACATATTCATTTTTAAATTTTTTTGCTGAAATACAATTTTCAAACCACTGTAAACAACACAACAAGCGTACAAACACCAAAACGCTGTGAGTATGTCAATGCAAGAAAATGTCAAATTTTCCAACTTAACTGTCAAAATTCATCTGGCTTTGCTTAGTGTTGCCGAGGCGCAAGACTTTAAAGGTAGCCTACGTATTGTATTGTAAGCTGCTAAATAATCACAAATTTTTTCAAGTTCATTTAAATCTCAAAGGTGAATTGCTTTACGAAGTTTTTTATGTGTTGATATTTTACACATATCATGGCAATATTAAGCAAAACCCACACTTGCCTTACACAGAAAGTTACTTTATAAAAAAATTTAACTCCTACTCCTTCAAGCATCACCAAGTTGGGATGTATATCAACTTAGACACAGCCAATGATACTTCATTTTTATCAATTTGTTCACAAAAAAAATAAAAATCCTTTGCCAAAAACTATCCATCCATTAAAACGTTGGTGGCAGGTTTTAAACCCTGTTTCAGCCCAATTCGGGACAGCTTATGGTAAATTGAAGAAATTTAAATAAAAACTCCATTTGTTTTTGCTATGATGCTCACAGAAGCTAAGTTAACTTAGTTTGCGTACTTGAAATTTATATATTTATTTAATTCTCTTCTGGAAAAAATATTTGTTTCTTGCTGTCTCTCAGCTTTAGGCATTTATTTTGAAAGAATTTCAATTAAAAACACCTTTATCAACTATTTGCGTAGCTGCACACGAAGCACACATACTTCTATGGATAAAATAATAAAGTGAGCTCACTCTATTCGATGGGTTTATCCAACTACGTCCTTCAATTATTTATTTAAAATCTAGTAAGAATGTCAAAACGGTATTAAGTCAATAGAATACTTTTCTAGGAAATTAAATAAATATTTGAAACACACTTTAATGGTGTAGGTGATGAAATGTTTCAAAAAAGTTTTGCAGTAAATTGTATATAGAAAATATTAAACAATAGTCAATAAAGCATAGAGAAGGACCAGGCCCGTAGCCAGGATTTACCTAAGGGGGGGCTTTGGATTAAAAAAAATATCGATAGTTTTTGATATCGATAAATGAAAAGGTATTTTTTATATAATTATCAGAAAGATGGGAAAAATCAAAGGCTAGAAATGGACAATACTTTGAAAAAAAAGAGTTGGCTGTGCCGTGGACACACCCGTAGGTTTTGACGTGACGAAATTTCTTGCTGTTGTTGTTAATGTTGATGTTGATGTTGATGTTGATGCTGATGTTGATGTTGATGTTGATGTTGATGTTGATGTTGATGTTGATGTTGATGTTGATGTTGATGTTGATGTTGATGTTGATGTCGATGTTGATGTTAATGTTGATGTAGATGTTGATGTTAATGGTTATGTTTATGTTGATGTTGATGGTGATGTTGATATTGATGTTTATGTTAATATTGATGTTGATGTTGATGTTGATGTTGATGTTGAAGTTGAGTTGATGTTGATGTTGATGTTGATGTTGATGTTGATGTTGATGTTGATGTTGATGTTGATGTTGATGTTGATGTTGATGTTGATGTAATTGGTTATGTTTATGTTGATGTTGATGTTGATATTGATGTTTATGTTAATATTGATATTGATGTTGATGTTGATGTCGATGTTGATGTTGATGTTAATGTTGATGTTGATGTTGATGTTGATGTTAATGTTTATGTTGATGTTGATATTGATGTTGATGTTAATGGTTATGTTGTTGTTGATGTTGATGTTGATGTTGATGTTGATGTTGATGTTGGTGTTGGTGTTAGTGTTGGTGTTGATGTTGATGTTGATGTTAATGGTTATGTTGATGTTGATATTGATGTTGATGTTAATGGTTATGTTGATGTTGATGTTGATGTTGATGTTGATGTTGATGTTGATGTTGATGTTGATGTTGATGTTGATGTTGGTGGTGGTGTTGGTGTTGATGTTGGTGTTGGTGTTGGTGTTGGTGCTGGTGTTGGTGTTGGTGTTGGTGTTGCTGTTGGTGTTGTTGTTGGTGTTGGTGTTGGTGTTGGTGTTGGTGTTGGTGTTGGTGTTGGTGTTGGTTTTGGTGTTGGTTTTGGTGTTGGTGTTGGTGTTGGTTTTGGTGTTGGTGTTGGTGTTGGTGTTGGTGTTGGTGTTGGTGTTGGTGTTGGTGTTGGTGTTGGTGTTGGTGTTGGTGTTGGTGTTGGTGATGGTGTTGGTGTTGGTGTTGGTATTGGTGTTGGAGTTGTTGTTGGATTTGGAGTTGGTGCTTTTTGTTTAGCTTTTTTTTTTGCTTCCCCATTGGTTGTGCTCTAATTTCAATTAATCCAGCAAAAGTTATGCATATGCGTCACATTAGGCGGTTCCCTGGGGGTTTTTGACACGCCGTCAATTTTTTTTTTATTTTTGTCATATGCCCGAAGACATCACCTTTCTTTTCGTTCCTTAAAATTTACCGTTGCACCAGTAGTCACAGAGTTAAAAATCCATGCAACGTTTTTTCATGGCTGTAGCATTTTTACTGCATTATGTGATTGCATCCCTGAAATAATGACAACAAAATTTTTTTTGTAATTTAGTTGTGAAGTGTAATAACACATCCCTGCTGTCGTAAAACAAAATTTACTGTAGCACTCTTCCTCAGTGAGTAATAATTCCATGCAACGATATTACATTTCTGTTACATAAGCTGCTATATTCACGACCTGACGACGCCGGATATTTTTTTTTATTTTTGTTGTAAAGCCATGTATAAAAACTTTATTTTCCTTTTTAAACTTTTATGGTAGGTTATATACTACGCAACGCCGCTGCATGAATGTTGCGTTATCGATCTTTGAGCGGCTCTCTCAGCGTCCCCATGATGTCAGAAATTTTTTGTCTAATTTTGTTGTTAGGGCTTCCAGTAGGCCTTTATTGACGTATCGCATTTTTAATCCTAGCACTAATACTCAGCGAGTAATAATTCCATGTAACAAATTTTCAGTTGCGTTGCTTACGCAGCTCCCACTACGTCCCTATGCCATATTAAATTTTTTTTTTGTTTTTTTAATATAGTCAAAGAATAAACCTTTATGGTCATACTATTTTTTTAATCATAGCTCTTATACCCAGCGAGTAACAATTCAATGAAACGCAGATGAATTTTTAAAAAATTAATTTTTCAACTTTTTTGCAAACTAGAGCAGTACCGTGGCGTCCGTGGCGTGGTTGGTTAAAGTGCGTGGCCGCTATGTCAAAGAACTTTGGAGACCCAGGTTCGAACCCCAGCAGCGACAGAAAATATTTGAATAAAATAATTTTTCTGTACGGCCGCCACCTCTCTGCAGACAATGGCAAACCTCAGAGAGTAATCAAAATGCCATGTAAAGCTTCTTGAGAATAAGAACATAACGTTCATCGCCGTTCGGAGTCGGCGTTAAGCCTGTAGGTCCATTTCTCGGTCAATTGTGTACAAACTTAATAACACGCACAACACAATTGATCATAAGAAGCTAGGTCAAAGTCCTTTCAAGGGCTGAAATGGCCAGTTATTTATTTTTTTTTTTTTTAGAGCAGTACAACGTAACTTCGTCACGTCAAAAATGAATTTGTAACAAATTTTTCACAATAAACCGACAAACTTGAAAAAAAACACTTTAAAACTTTTTTGTACACCAAATACATAAAACAAAAATTAATTTACTTTCTTTTTGTTTATTTTATATATTTATATTAGACGACCCGGAAAACTTCGTCCCGCCCTAAATTCGAGCAATCACGATTCCACCCGAAATTAATTTTTTATCGAACAGTCATGATCGATAACACATGGTGCCAATCGAATTTCAATTATTGATTGAATGAAACACTCCAATATCCCATATTAACACGGAATGTAATAGGCTGCTGTTATTCGAATTCGAAAGATTGTGCTGTCATATCATTTTGTTGCGAATTCTATTAGAAAATTTTTTCAGTACATTTCAATTTGAATAAAAATAGCCAGCTCAACTGTTAGTTTTGAAGCCATGAGGTGGTCTAAGGATCGATCCTCACAATGGGCAAACAACTATTTTTTTTAAAGTTTTTTTTTTATTTGTTGAAATGACAGCTTTTATGAATTTTAGAGTAAAAAATGAATACGTTGGAGCTTTCTTCAAATATGGTTTATTAAGTGCTTAAATTGAATTTATCAGCGAAAAGATATTGGATGAAATATATTAAAAAAAAAAAAAACGGAGTTATTTTCATCGAAAGTAAGAAATACGAATATCTGATAGTTTTTTGTTATTCTAAGGAAACGAAGTTATTAGAAGAAGACGCTGTACTAAAATTTTGTGCAATTTTGAAGATATGTGAATGTTTTTTGACAGAATTTTTTTTTAATTATTTAGACGCACAGTTTCGATAATAAAAGTACGCTAGTAGGATAATTTACGTTTCTTGTAAAGGGGCAGAAGAAAGGGCGTGGTCAAAACCAAGTATGCCATAACCTAATCTAGGATTCAAGTAATGTGTGTGCCGAATTTGAGTTTAATCCGTCCAGCCGTTAAGATTTGTTGGCTATTTAAAGTAGTCTGATGAGGCAATTCCCATACAAAATTACCAATTTCGTTTTTTTTCGATTTTTCCGCTGTTCCTTGAAGTTTTTGTAATTTTCTTTCTTTCTAAACAACATCTGTATTAAGGCAAACAATACAAAAAAAGAATTATTAAGATCAATCCAGCCGTTTCTGAGCCTTAGCAAGACTAACGCACACGCATTTGATTTTTATATATATAGATTAAGTCTTCTTATTTTATTTTTTTTTTTTTTTGTTAATTCAATCCATATGTATGCTTTAGGATGCACACCCATTTAACATAAAAAACGTATGTTCTATAATTTCAAAACTGTCGTTTGTTGAGTATCGATAAGCATCGTTGCACTGTTATTTTAGAAAACAGAAAGACGCTAAACAAATAAAATTTTCAAGACAAACTTCTAAAATGACGATAATTTTTTATTTTTTTATTTATTTATTTATTTAAGTCTTTGGAGTAACTCCTTGCAGACTAAGATTAACAAAAATTTATAAAGTATATAACAAATATTTCTAAGATTAAACTTAACTATTCAATAATGTTTTGAAACAGCTTTTAGACATTGAAAAATCAAACAAAACTCGCATCGATAAATCATTATATAAAGACAGAGCTCTTTGCATTGGTTCATTACTTGCTTAATTAGATCTATGAAAATTAATAAGGAATATTTTAAAGCGCCGCAACCGTCTTGACGGTATACTGAAATTAATTCATGATAAAAGATGAGGACTGTCGATATTTCCTGAAATAATATCATAAATTATAGTAAGAGATTGAACTTTCCTTCGTGTCTCTAAAGATTTTATCCCTAAAAGCAAGCATCTAACATTGTAAGAAGGCATAACATCACTATACAAAGAACAAAGAGCAAACTTAGTAAATCTTTTTTGAGTCTGTTCCAACCGTACTGTATGAACAGCATAATGTGGATTCCAAATGAAAGATGCATATTCCAGTCTCGAACGAACAAAGGCATTATAAAGAGACTTAACAGTATGAGGGTCAGAAAACTCCGTACTATTTCTGCGTATGAAAGCTAGAAGAGAGTATGCTTTTGGAACTATAAAGTTAATATGTTCAATAAAAGTGAATTTTAAGTCAAAAATTACTCCAAGATCTTTAATAGATTCAACACACTTAAGTGGTATATCAGAAAGTAAGTAAGAATTATTTAGGGAACTATTGCTTTTAGAAAACGTTATATGGAAACATTTTTAAATGTTAAGCTGCAGAGAGTTTATTAGACTCCAATTAAGCAAATTAGAAAGATCAGATTGTAAATCAATGGCATCAGAGATGCATCGTACCCTTTTAAATAACTTAAGGTCGTCAGCGTAAAGCAAAAATTTTGAATTGCAGAATATGAATATATTTTATTAACATCATTTATAAATAATATAAATAATAGCGGGCCCAAGATACTGCCTTGCGGTACACCAGAGGATGCGGGAAAACTATAGGAATTTATATTATTAATTAATTAAGCATCTTATATTATTATTTTAATTATTTACTTGCACACGATTACCACGATTAGAATAACGACATTTTCTTGTATTTCCTGACTTTTGTAAAGGCCACAATGAAAAGGTTAGAAAATTGTATTTAAAAAGTTTTTATTATCATTCGGTAAAATTACCAAGAGGTTGTGATCCTGCACCTCCAAAACCAGTGCTAAAATATACGCAAAACTTGCAATAAGCTGCATTTTTCAATTTGGAGTAAACCAACCAATGCCAACAGTTCAACAAAGAATGCTTAAATCGGAGTTTGCGAGAACCGCTGGCAGGAAAATTAAATTTGCGGAGGCACATAAATGCTTTGAAAACTTTCAAGGCGGTTCGAATCTGAAATATTGCTCATCAACTTGGAAATATCGTTATTTGACATTGATGTACTCTCGAAGTCGAAGGCAGTTCCCATGAATCAAATGATAACAATTTTGGAACAATTTCTACAATCATACACACAAACTTAAAGTTATAAACATTAAAAGTAAAATATTAATATCACAACTAGTACTACCGCTTTCCACATAGCTATCAACATTAAAGCTTTCTTCAACTGCAGGTTACAAAGAAAGTTCTGAAGACTTTTCAGATTCCAAAGTTTCTTGAACGTTTTCTGCAATACAGATGAAATATAATATTATTCGGATTTTGTCGGTTCCGCATCAAGCAAAAAGTTAATCCATTAATATTCAATCAATGCAAACACGCTAAAAAAAAAACAGCTTTCAAACATTCAGAAATATTCGGCAACTTTTTTACGCATTTACGCATTGATAAAGGAAAAAAAAAATCATTTAAATCAAGCACTTACAGTGTTGCGCAAAACAATAGCAACAAAATCAGTGCGCTGTTACAAAATCGTGTATCTTTTTTAATATTGGGAGCACACTAAAATTATTATAGGAACCAAAGCACATATTCATACATCATATAAAAAACAAATCATATTCAAATTTGGTTTTGTTTTTTTTTTATTAAATTTAATATTAATGTGACTACATTCAATTTGTTTGAGTGCAAAACAAAAGCAACTAAACTTAAAAAATGTAAAAAGAGAACAGAAGTTCCCAAAAAACAACGGTAAAAGTTCTTTTATTGTAAAGCACATGTTGTTTGTGGGTCATAAACATTTAAGCTTAGATTTGTTTTTGCCCTAATTGTGCCATTGACTGTTCCATTTATAATGGCACGTGATAAATACTGTAAAACTCTAAAAGAACAAATTATTTCCGAATATAAAATGGGAAAATCGCAAATATCTGTCGCGAAGCATTTTAATATTAATCGGTCAATAGTTTGTAGATTAATAAAAAAGTATAACATCACAAAAGATGTAACAACGGTATATTCAGGAGGGCGGCCGCGGAAAACATCGCTGCGTGATGACAGGAACATTTGTGGCGTGTTCAAGCGAAATCCATTTGCCACCTCCAAAGATGTTGTTCGGACACTTGATTTAGATATCCATCACAGCACTATTCGCAGAAGAGCCGTTGAGGAAAACTTAAGAAGTTACAGACCGGCAAAGAAACCTTTGCTTGCAGCTAAACTTAAACAAACAAGTTGAGGTGTTAAAATTTAAACAATTTTGTCTGAAATTTTGACAACGAGTTGCAATTTATTGTTTTTTAGACTCAGTTTTGCAAAAGAGAACATAAATTGGACCGTTAAAAAATGGAAAACCGTTTTGTTTAGCGATGAATCAAAGTTCAACTTTATTAATTCAAATGGGATGTCCACGGTATTGCGCCACCCAAGTACACGACTTTAAGCCCGAAACTGCAAAATAAATTTTAAGCATGGAGCCGATGGTATTATGGCCTGGACTTGTTTTTCCTATGATGGAGTCGGACCATTTCATAAAATCGATGGTATTATGGATCAATTTGTATATAAAGACATTTTAGAAAGCAAGATGCTACCATATGCAAAGTGGAATATGCCGCTTGAGTGTACGTTTTAGCACGTCAACGACCCGAAGCACACTTCAAAGCTCATAAAAGATTACATTAGAGACAATGGGATTCAAGTCCTTGATTGGCCGGCACAATCACCAGACTTGAATCCCATATAAAATCTTTTTGGGATTTTGAAGAAAAGAGTTTCTGGTCGAAAATTTTCCAATAAAGCTGCACTGTGTGAAGCCTTGAAACTTAAGCGGGAACAAATACCTAATACCGCTATATCTAATTTAATAGAGTCGATGCCGCGCAAATGTGCAGCGGTATTCAAGAATAATGGGTCCTACACCAAATATTCATTATGTTGCTATTGTTTTGCACTCAGACAAATTGAATATAGTCACATTAATTTTAAATTTAATAAAGAAAACAAAACCAAATTTGAATATGATTTGTTTCTTATATGATGTTTGAATATATGCTTTGGTTACTTTAATAGTTTTTGTGTATCCCCAATATTAAAAAAGATACAAGATTTTGTAGCAGCGCACTGATTTTGTTGCTATTGTTTTGCGCAACACTGTACTTTCCACCGTTCTAGCCTTTTTTTACTTCTGGTTTCTGCAGCCAATTAAGTAGAATCATTTTTGTAGTTTTGGCACAGTAAAATTAACAATAGAAACTCCTAAACTTATCTAACGAAACTCAATCAAAATGTCACCACATTCACGTAACACCTGTTAACGCAATAAATTCTTAAATTGCTGATGGTGGACAAAGTTCAATTGAATGTATCGAACTTTTTTCGATACTTAAGCATGTTGATGTTTTCGCTATTGATGTTTACACTTGCAGCTTGCACTGTAAGAAAAAAAAAGACGCACGTGCAGCAAGTATTTGCAAATTGCCAAAGTTATATTAATGCTAATATATTACTTTTTTATACTTTTTGGACCATTTGGACCATTTTAACCCTAAAAATCCCCCTCCCCCTTTTCTACGGGCCTGAGAAGGACTCAGTTGAGAACTCTGATCAAGATGAGAATTTTTTTGTAGTCCAAAATAGTGAATTATTAGACTGGTTCTGTTTTTGAAATACAAATTGCATGGAAATCAATCATTTCCCATACTTTCAAAATACAACATTTGTAGGTTATATTCAACGAAAAAAAGGGATCTTAAAAAAAAAAAGTATTTCCATTATGTTTTTCTTTAATGAAATTGAGTGAAAATCCAGGTTTTCAACTTCAAATGCAATTTTTTACATTTCGAATTAAACTTTTTACATTTCAAATTAAATCTTTTAAAGTTCAAAAAAACTTTTTCCATTTTAAATTCAACTTTTTAAATTTCAAATTCATCCTTTGCGAGAAGAGACTTATTTCATGTTCTTGTTATTTTTTTATAATAGAGTGCAACACATAAAACACAAGTATTTAAGTTTTTTTTTTATACAATTTTTTTTAAACCAATTATTTATTTATTTATTTATTTATTCCTTCGGTCTATGGACTGTGAGTATGTCAATGAGTATGTCATTGACATGATCCTTACAGAATACGCAACTATAAATTTTACTATAAATCTTATTGACTATTTCTTATTGACATGACAAAAAAGTAATGGTATTTTTAAAAGCATATTTCGGCATAGAAAAATCAAGCATGTTCGTATTATACATTCTGTTTAAAGCTATAAGAACTCTATTTATTGCCTCATTAATGGCATAGTTAGTTCTATGACAGTTTATGTAAAAGTAATTGCAATTTCTGAGCGATCTTTGCGGAACATTAAACGATATCAATTCCAGCAACTTTTCACAGATAATATTTCCATTAATCAGATCATAAATAAACATAATGCTATGCACGAGTCTTCTATCCTCAAGAGAGGATAGTCCAATGAGCAAACGACGCGTCCTATATAAAAGAATTGATTCAGAAAAATTAAAGGAACGTAAAGCAAACTTTTTTGGACTTTTTCCAATTTATTAATATGTACTGAATAAAACGGACTCCAGATGAATGAAGCGTATTCAAGGCTGGATCTAACGAGTGACATATATAAAGTTTTTAGTGTGTAGGAATTAGCATACCCTGCACTATTGCGCCTAAGAAACGTTAAAAGAGAATATGCTTTGGGGATGATACGATTAAGATGAGAACTAAAGCTTAGACCTGAGTCAAAAATTGCCCCCAAGTAATGTATTTCAGATAGTCTAACTAACTTATCATTATCAAAAGAATAATCAAATAAAATTGGGGAATGTAATATATAATAAGAAACAACGTAGCATTTATTCAGACTGAGTGATAATTTCTTCAATTTGAACCAAGAAAAAACATTATTAATATCAGACTGAAGAAGAGTAGCATCCAAGTGACTTCTAACTTTATGATACACCTTAAGATCATCTGCGTAGAGCAAAAATAGATATGAGCTCAACCAATCAAGAAATTATAATGAAAGCCAAATTTGGCAAGCTTGAGTAATATAACATTATGCGACAGTTTGTCAAAGGTCTTAGAAATGTCAGAATAAATGTCATCAAGTTGATGTAGTAAAGTAGTAATGCAGTATCACAGAACCAAAAACGTACTTAATAACAAAGAAAAAGTTCTTTGTCCCAATGTATTATACATTAAAATTGGTCCAAAGTACGAGTTCCTTGGTTCAATGAATCTTTGTTCTTACGTTAATTCTTTGATATGTTATGAAGAAAAATGATTAATTAATGACACATACAACTGTTACAATAAGTTAGTCCGTCCTTAGAAATTTTAAAACAATATCAAGATGTATTTTAAAAAATCAGTTTCTTATTGAGATAAAATTCTCTAATGGTTTTTTAGATATTACAGCACAAGAACTGGAACAAAATTTTAATGAACACGAACAATGAACTGTTCCTTAAAATTAAGAACAACGATTCATTGAGCCAAAGAATTCGTTCTTTGGGGCAATGAATAGTTCTTAAAAATCAATGAATTTCGCTTTATGAACGAGATTCTTTGCTTTTAAGAACAATATTTGGTTCAGTGTACAGTAAAGAAGTGAAACTTATTCTCAGCGGCGGATCTGGAAAAAAATCTTGGGGGGGGTAAATTATCAAAGACACACATTTTCGATTTGAGAAAATGTTGTCTTTTTACAAAAAGACAAATTGTACTTTTTTGAATTGAAATTATCGAATTCTTTAAGAAGCATTTTTCCCAGACATACACGCACATTTCCGTATTTTTTTGTTTCTCCCTTTTTCTGGAATAATATCTTAACGAAAAGTAAATAAAAATTTTAAATTTAACTAATTTTGGAATTAAGGTTGATTTATTAAAATTTTTCACGTTTATTCCATTATTAAAACATTGCACAATTATATTTTGAAGTATGTGCAATAAAAAACATAGTACTTTTCAATAAAAAAAAAAAAAATTAAAGGAATATGAAACTTATTGTTCTGACCTTACGACTATGATATGGTTCACTTTGAAAAATAAATGAACAATACCAAATGTATCCTGATTATAGACTATCTTATAATTAAATTAGATAGAAAAAAAATTAATTGATAAAATCATCGCAGCGCTTCTTTTTTAACCGACTTCAAAAAGGAGGAGGTTCTCAAGTTCGTTGGTTTGTCAGTTTTTTTAAAATATATGTATTTGGTGTACACCCGATTTTGGGTGTACAACCAAAAAATAATTAATTTTTATTTTATTTGAATAAATTTATTTTCTCAACTGAAATATGTACATTTTTATAAATTTTGATTACTTAAAACTAAGGAACTTAAATTTGAATATTAATTTTAAAGTGAAGTTTTTGTGTGTAAAGTGTTTGTTGTATGTAGTGTTTAATATATGTTCTATGTGTAACTCTGTGGGCACCACATTATTCCCCCTCCTCAAAAAATTGTATCGTGTTTCGGTGTAAATTAAAGCGTACTTTTTGTTGAGGTCTTAAAGTTAGTGGTTCTGTTTGTTGATTGGTGTAAAAAAACTGCACTGATAGTGTTAGATGCATCTACAGCGATAGAAAGTTTTGCTTTGCTATTAAACCTATTAAGTAGCATTTTCGTAGTAAAACTTCCTATTAACTTTGTGAATGGTTGTGCAGTGTTTACTGTCCATGTATTTAGTACTTCGTGTATGGATCTTTGACATCTGCGGGTAGGTATCTAATTCGAATTGGTATCTGATAGGTGATCTGACATTGACCAAATTAAGAATTGAGTAAATGTTTGTGTTGTGTTGTGTAGTGTAGTGTGAGTGCCTCGGGAAAACCTAAAATAAAAACAACCAGTCAAAAAACTTTTTATTTACTGTCAAACAAATAAAAAAATACAAAATTTAACAAGTTTTTGTTTTTTTTTTTAAATCAAAAAAATGAATATTCAGATATCAGGAGAATGTTGTTGTTGTTACTGCTGCTACTTCTTGTTGTTGTTGTTTTTGTTGTAGTTGTTGTTGCTAATGCTAATGTTATAATTCTTGTTGTGGCTGCTGTTGATTTTGGTGTTACGGTTGTTCTGATTGCGAGCTTGTTGCTGTTGTTGTTGCTGTTTATGTTACTGCCAATGTGAGTGTTGTTTACTGCTGTTGCTGATGTTGATGCTATTATCGTTGTTGTTTTAATTGTTGTTGATGATTCTGCTGTTGTTGTCGTTGTTAATGTTGCTGCTGTTGTTGTTACTTTTCTGTTGTTGTTGGTGCTAATGTTGGTGTTGCCTGTGTCACCTTACCGGTAATGTGTAGGGTTTTACTCGTAGTTGTTGTTGCGACTGACGTTGCTGTTGTCTGCGTCACCTTACCGGCAGGTGTTTTTTATTTAACAGCTAACGTCTTCGTTTGCCGGCAGATAGTCTGCGTAAATGCGTGCGTGAACGCTTGTGATATCTTGCTGATGAAGAGCGGCTGCTGTTGCTGCGTTTATATTTGATCGCAACATCAACATCAACATCAACATCAACATCAACATCAACATCAACATCAACATCAACATCAACATCAACATCAACATCAACATCAACATCAACATCAACATCAACATCAACATCAACATCAACATCAACATCAACATCAACATCAAAACATCAACATCAACATCAACATCAACATCAACATCAACATCAACATCAACATCAACATCAACATCAACATCAACATCAACATCAACATCAACATCAACATCAACATCAACATCAACATCAACATCAACATCAACATCAACATCAACATGAAAACATCATTATCAACATCAACATCAACATCAAAACATCAACATCAACATCAACATCAACATCAACATCAACATCAACATCAACATCAACATCAACATCAACATCAACATCAACTTCAATATCAACATCAACATCAACATCAACATCAACATCAACATCAACATCAACATCAACATCAACATCAACATCAACATCAACATCAACATCAACATCAACATCAACATCAACATCAACATCAACACCAACATCAACATCAACATCAACATCAACATCAACATCAACATCAACATCAACATCAACATCAACATCAACATCAACATCAACATCAACATCAACATCAACATCAACATCATCATCAACATCTACATCTACATCAACATCAACATCAACATCAACATCAACATCAACATCAACATCAACATCAACATCAACATCAACATCAACATCAACATCAACATCAACATCAACATCAACATCAACATCAACATCAACATCAACATCAACATCAACATCAACATCATCATCAACATCTACATCTACATCAACATCAACATCAACATCAACATCAACATCAACATCAACATCAACATCAACATCAACATCAACATCAACATCAACATCAACATCAACATCAACATCAACATCAACATCAACATCAACATCAACATCAACATCAACATCAACATCAACATCAACATCAACATCAACATCAACATCAACATCAACATCAACATCAACATCAACATCATCATCAACATCTACATCTACATCAACATCAACATCAACATCAACATCAACATCAACATCAACATCAACATCAACATCAACATCAACATCAACATCAACATCAACATCAACATCAACATCAACATCAACATCAACATCAACATCAACATCAACATCAACATCAACATCAACATCAACATCAACATCAACATCAACATCAACATCAACATCAACATCAACATCAACATCAACATCAACATCAACATCAACATCAACATCAACATCAACATCAACATCATCATCAACATCTACATCTACATCAACATCAACATCAACATCAACATCAACATCAACATCAACATCAACATCAACATCAAAATCAGCATCAACATCAACATCAACATCAACATCAACATCAACATCAACATCAACATCAACATCAACATCAACATCAACATCAACATCAACATCAACATCAACATCAACATCAACATCAACATCAACATCAACATCAACATCAACATCAACAACAGCAACAACATCACCAACAACAACAACAACTACATTAACAACAGGAAACACCGCCACGTCAAAACCTACGGGTGTGTCCACGACACAGCCACTCTTTTTCGTTATATTCATTGTGTGTCGCTTCCGCTTTCCTGTTGGTGTGGCGTATTATTATATCAACCATTTCCGCAGTCATAAAACATTTGAAGGTATTTAAAATTGACATAGTAGCAGTTGATCTTGCGGGCCCACTTCGCTGTCGTAGTATATTGTGCTGCCTCGTTTGGCGTGCACGTCTTGGTTCTGAGCTCCATGTGGTGCCATCACGAGCAACATATTCATGTACACGTAGATTTATCTTCATCGTCCATATCATCATCCTCTTCATTATCATCGGTAGCATTATCAATTTCATTGTCATTTTCATTGTCGTTTTCATTGTCATTTTCATTGGTGTCCTCGACATCCATAGACAAGGTTATGTTATTGGCAACAATCGACTGATCGTCGTCATTATCTTCCGCGTCTGATACTAATTCTTCATCTGTAACGTCGTTACAACAGGCCTTGTATATACCGCTCTTTCTCAGCGTCGGATAATCTATAAAAATTATGTACATAATTAAATATTATCCAATATACATATCGTCACCTAAAATGCAAAATAACGTAACATCACTTTTGATAAGTTCACAGGAGAAGCAAAAAACGATATAAAATTCAAACAACTTGAGATATTGAAACGAAATTTTCAAATCAAATAACTTGGTTATTTTTGGCGGCAGAAGTTTAAAACTCATAACACACATGTAATATAATATAGTGAATCATAATTAATAAAAAACACAATGTCGAATTTTTTGATCATACGTTTTTTTGCATTTTATGTGACGATATATAAAATTATGGCGTCCGTGGCGTAGTTGGTTAAAGTGCGTGGCCGCTATGTCAAAGAACTTTGGAAACCCAGGTTCGAACCCCAGGAGCGACAGAAAATTATTTGAATAAAAATAATTTTTCTGTACGGCCGCCACCTCTCTGCAGACAATGGCAAACCTCAGAGAGTAATCAAAATGCCATGTAAAGCTTCTTGAGAACGAGAACTTTCCGTTCATCGCCGTTCGGAGTCGGCGTTAAGCATGTAGGTCCGGTTCTCGGTCAATTGTGTAAAAACTTAATAACACGCAAAACAAAATTGATCATAAGAAGCTAGATCAAAGTCCTTTCAAGGGCTGAAATGGCCAGTTATTTATTTATTTTATTTTTTATATAAAACTAGCAAATACCCGCTGTTTCGCCGGCGATAAAAATATTAAATATCATTAAAAACCTTAAATCTTAAAATTTAACAGCCGTATTCATATTGAAGTGGGAAGAGTGTAAATTATGGTTTGTGTATTAGATAAATTCAGTGACTTGTTATTTATTTGTCGCAATTTCGTCAAGATTTTGATATTTAAAAATCAATAGTTTTTCTAAGCCATCTGCACTGAAATAATTGTCATTTTATTTTTTTTTTTTTTATAAATATTTTGAAATCTTTGACAAATTTTCTTGTTTTTACTTTCTTTTTTTGGAAATTTTTTATATATTTTGAATTTTCTTGACATATTTTCCAAATATTTGACATATTTTGAAGAATTTTTTATTATTTTTGACAATATTTGTGCTCAAATGAGAGCAAATAATTTAAAAACTGCTTTATGAGAGGTGTGTTATAAACCTTAAAAAAAAAAAATTTAAATTTCAACCATATTTGAAAATCCTCTAATTTATAAACAAACATTTTCAAACACTTTTTTGACATTTTGTTTGTTTTTGATACATTTTGAAATAATTTGATACATTTTTGACAATATTTTTTGTGCTTAGATGAGAACAAACAAATTTTTAAAATGCTTTATCGAGGGTTTATTGAAGGTTTCAACCATTTTTAAAATTCTCTTATTTATCAAGCATTTAAAAGAGCTTTTAAAAGCTGTTGAAACGTTCAACATGAAAAATGTTTTTAAATTTTTTTTCGATTTCTTTCTTATGAAGGCTTTGTAAGAGGCTCATAATTTTTTATGAATACAGCCGTTTGAATTTCGGTAAAGTTGTATATTTGTGTTGGAGCGACTTAGTAGTTCCATCCGAATAAAGTAACCAGCTAACTAATGTAATAAAAAATTACTAAAGTAATAAACTTTCTGTATCTTCCTGATCATTTTTTTTCATGCATTGGTTCACTTTTCCTAGCGCTGTGACTATTGGGGTACTCACAGTTTTGTTTTATCTGGTGTGTTAACTACGCCGTCTGTTAACTCTAAAACATTTTGCTATGTAGTAACTATTTTTGATTTTATTTTGCATGTAAAAAAGAGATAACACAAACTGGTAAAATTTTCTTGCTTTCCAACATGTTTGTTTTTCGTAGCAAACTGGCATTTCTGAAAGGTATTTTTATTTATTAAACCTTGTATGTAATACTTCAATATTGGCAGCAAACTAAATTTTTAATGAGTTTCAACTATGAAATCAAAGAGAGATAGCCTACATAAGATTTTGTTGTTTGTATTAGTATATTTGAATATACTACTACTATACGTCAACGGGGCGGTTGTTAAGAAAAATGTCTACCCAAACATAAAACAAAACAAAGCATACATATTTGTTTTGTATAAATCATAGGTACGCACCATTATAAAACAATTATAAGACCAACGCGTGAAATATGATAAAAATTTAAAAAGAAAAATTTAAGCAAACAAAATTTAAACCATAAAAATTGAAACAACAGAAATTTTAAATGAAATATTTGACAATGAAAGCACCGCTCCTGAGTTTTTTTGTTATAAAATTAAATTTCGAGTACATAAAAATAACCAAAAATAAATAAATAACTGGTCATTTTAGCCATTGAAAGGACTTTGACCTAGCTTCTTATGATCAATTGTGTTGTGCGTGTTATTAAGTTTCTACATAATTGACCGAGAACCGGAGCTACAGGTTTAACGCCGACTCCGAACGGCGATGTGAATTTCGGGTACATTCACAGTACAGTATACTGCCAATATAGAAGTATTACATATATGACTATTTTAAATAAAATGTATTAACTTTCGGAAATAAGAAAACAAATCAAAACAAACTGTTGCTTTTCTCACTTATGCCAAAATTTGTTTGGTTGATATATTCGTTGATATATTGGTTGATATAAACTTTTGATTGATATATTCCAATTCATATGTTTTGCTTTAGTTTATATATTCTTTGGAATACGTTCTAAAATGTAAGCAAAAGAATCTATTCTATTTACGATTTTTTTTTTTTTAATCAATTCTCATTTTCCCGCAGGGTTGTTGACTTTTATATATGATGCTCAAAAAGAGTTTGAAAATAGAGCTTTTGTCTCACAGCGATTTTGACATATTGTTCTATCTCATATATTCGTCAACATTAGAGTGCGGATATATTGTTATATGAGCGAGAAAATATATAGAGGAAATTAAATTTCAAAATAAAAAAAACTCAGGAGCGGTGCTTCCATTGTCAATAATTTTTATTTGAAATTTTTGTTGTTTGAATTTTTTGATTAAAATTTTGTTTGTTTGAATTTAATCATATATCAGGCGTTCTTATAATTGTTTTATAATGGTGCGTACCTGTGATTTAGGAAAAACAAATATGATTTGTTTCTTATATGTTTGGGGCAAACGTTTTCATAACAACAGCCCCTGTGACGGTTTGACTTTTTATTTTTTGTGTAGTAATTTTCATATATTCAAATATACTAACACAAACAGCAACATCTTATGTTGTTATGGCTATCTCTCTTCGATTTCAGAGTTGGAATACAGAAGTATAACATATACATATGTTCTACCTTATTAGCTTTGGGCACAACCTTTTTTTGAGATGCACAGCGCTTTAATGAGAATATTTGTTCTCTCTGAGAATAAGAATAAAGAAATTGTATGGTTATTCTCTTTGAATTTTAACTAATTATTTAAACAATGGTTATTAAATTTATATATCCCATGTCCCAACTGGGCACCATAGCTATCCTAGAGAAAAATAATTTTTGAAATAGCGCCTGCCATTCTCAAGCTTTTCGCAGCCGAACATACGTGAGTCTTCTTTTATATAATAGTATAGATTATGTTCTGTATTTAAATTTACCTCAAGTATTGATTTCCTGACAAAAATTCAGTGTGATTTCTTCCAGCCATATTTTATTTTTTAGTAATATGATGCATATTCTGGAGACCATACTATGCATCACATACAAATCGCCTTGAGCGCTTACAAAGAAAATTTACTAGATATGCAGTTCGTTCTCTAAATCTATGTAATGAGAATCCCTCGTACATTGATCGATGTAAGCTTTTAAATCTAAAAACGCTACAATGCAGAGGTACGATATTAGCCCTGCTTTTTATATATGATATTGTTTGTGGTTCAATAGATTGTCCTACTCTTTTGAAATTAATTCATTTTAATGTTCCTGCCAGGAGCTTAAGAAATTTTGAAATTTTTCACATAAGTATCAAAAAAAACCAATTATGCTTTATATGCTCCCATTTCGAGAGCTCTTACTGAAATAAACTTAATTCCAAATTCTTTTGCTTTAGATTTTTCTTTTCCTAAATATATTATTAAAAATTTACTTAACAATATTTACTATTAGATTTAGTATATTTTTAAGTTATATATTGATTGTCAGTATGGAATTAATTATTCTTTGACTAAATAAATAAATAAATAAAATAAATAAAATAAATAAATAATATATATTTTTTTCACGGCGTCCGTGGTGTAGTTGGTTAAAGTGCGTGGCCGCTCTGTCAACGAACTTTGGAGACCCAGGTTCGAACCCCAGCAGCGACAGAAAATTATTTGAATTAAAATAATTTTTCTGTAAGGCCGCCACCTCTCTGCAGACATAGGCAAAACTCAGAGAGTAATCAAAATGCCATGTAAAGCTTCTTGAGAACGAGAACATTCTGTTCATCGCCGTTCAGAGTCGGCGTTAAACATGTAGGTCCGGTTCTCGGTCAATTGTGTACAAACTTAATAACACGCTTAACACAATTGATCATAAGAAGCTAGGTCAAAGTCCTTTCAAGGGCTGAAATGGCCAGTTATTTATTATTTTTTTTTTTTAAATTTTTTTCACTCCGAAAATAAACTTTACACTTCAATAGCAATCTCTAGAATGAAAAGAAGCTCGCCAAACTGGCTGAACGAACCCTTCAACCCTTAGCGCAAAGACTGGTTTTTATAGTTTTATTGCTGTTTTGCTCATCCAAACGAGACACAAATCGGCACATTTATACCTTCTAATATTTCTTCAACATCATTAGCAGAAATATTGAAGAATTATTGTATTCTGGGAAATTCGAACAAAAATGAGAAAATAATTACCTCTTAGAAGTAAGTTTGAATGCGCGTAGATTTTAGAACTAAGTAACAACTATGCGCTAATTACCTACCAAAATATTCGTAATACATTCAACTACAAAATTACATTAACGGAATAAAAAATTTCTCAGAAAATGTTACGTAAACAGCGAAAAACCAGCTACTGGCCACACCTGTACCCGGGTATAAGACCTCGTGACAAAAGTTGGGTATAAGTCCTGGGGTTAAAAAAAAAATCCTGACGTACTTGAGTAAACTGAGTTGGTAGTCGTACAATGCTTGACCTCTAGTCTTGAGAACTTATAGATTTTGTTCATGTCTTAAAAGTGCTGTAGTACGGTGTTATGTATTCGAAATAAATAACTCTACTATATTAAAGAAATTTTAATACATGGAATAGTGTGCAATTCATTTATTAAGATTATGCAGAATCCTATTGTAATTTCTACCCGAAATCACTTGCATCTTAAAACTTATTGCTGCATCTCTCTCTGCAGAATGTCCCGCCTCCAACTGATGGCAGCAAAGAAAATACTGTTGTTAAGCGTACCGCAAAAATTCAATTAGATAAGAACAAAATACACTCACACCCATTTGAGTACGGTGCAACAGTTTGTATAGCCAGTTCACACCATTGTCAATTTTCAGAGTAACCACCATCCGACAAAATAGTTGCAGAAACTTTCCAAAGAAGCTTTAACTGAATCAGTCAAGTTTTGATTGAGGTGGCTTTGAATGGTATTAAAATTGCTGCTGTCTGATGAGTTGTAGATGCTTTCGCATGTTTGTTTGTATTGAGCTTATGAAATGGGCCAAAATTTGGCTTAACGCCTTGCTTATTGACGACTTAAGCAAGAACAAACTATGAACAGAAATTCACACAAAGTTTTATTACTTTACTTCTTTGGTGCTGGTTGTTGTTATTGTTATTGTTTTGGTTGCTATTATATAAGTTGTTGGTGTTGGTTTTGTTGCTATATTTGCTTAAGTGTTGGTGTTGTTTGCATGTCGGCGTGCTTAAAAGTTTCAACAAACCGCTGCTTACACCAGATACTGTGTTTATCGAGTCATCTACATATCTGTCTATGCTGACCACCTCCTGCCCATTTTAAGGTGCCTTCAAAGAAATCTTGAACAGCAAAAGTTTTCAGCACTCGGAGAGGACAATGAAGAGCAAGTAAATTGAGTGCTTTACGCTGTACCGCATACAATAAAACTTTATTCAAAAGCGTGGTTGTTGTTAGGCGGTAGGGTGGGTTTGTGTTACAACGTGACGCGTTTAAAGGTTGGCAACAAAATTACAAAAGTTTCTTAAAATTTTTCCGCAAACTTAAAATGCATTTAGTTGCGCCCGCTCTAGGGTAACCCAGTCGAGTCATTTGTCTGCTTTTATTCAACCTGCTTCATTCACTTCACTCAACATCTCGTGCCGAAAGTTCAGACTTTGAATCAGGTTGGATGCATTTAACTTTCCAACGGCGCACATTTTAAAAGCGGTACAAAGTTTTCTTTTGTGATTTTTATTTGGTTAGCATAGAGAAAAGTAAAAAATATTTCACTTTTTATATTCGTATGTTTTTTGAAAACACTTAAAACTAAGTGAACAATTTGGTTAAAAATTCTATCAAACTTGTTTTTTATAAGCTTATTTTAAAAGTTTTTACTATAAAAACAACAACAAAAAATCTAGAATGAAATTTTCTAAGTACTGAGTCAAAATTACATAGTAAAATTTACAGAATATTGTAACTTTTCTATTTAAAAACAATAAAAATTTTGAATAGAGGCCTATTAAGATTACATGACTACACGACAAAATACAAAAAACCGCTATCAAAAATAAAATTAACAATAAAAGTAAATTTAACAAAAATAATATATAAAAAAACTTAACTAAATAAACAAAAATAAAACTTAAGCAAATCAAAACTAAAATAAAATAAAATTAAAGATATAAATAAAAATATATATATAAAAATAAAATCAAAAATAAAAATAAAATAAATATAAATACAAAACTAAAAATAAAAATATAAATCTATACTATTATATAAAAGAAGACTCACGTATGTTCGGCCGCGAAAAGCTTGAGAATGGCAGGCGCTATTTCAAAAATTCTTTTTCTCTAGGATAGCTATGGTGCCCAGTTGGGACATGGGATATATAAATTTAATAACCATTGTTTAAATAATTAATTAAAATTCAAAGAGAATAACCATACAATTTCTTTATTCTTATTCTCAGAGAGAAAAAATTTTCTCATTAAAGCTCTGTGCATCTCAAAAAAAGGTTGTGCCCAAAGCTAATAAGGTAGAACATATGTATATGTAATACTTCTGTATTCCAACTCTGAAATCGAAGAGAGACAGCCATAACAACATAAGATATTGCTGTTTGTGTTAGCATATTTGAATATATGAAAATTACTACACAAAAAATAAAAAGTCAAACCGTCACAGGGGCGGTTGTTATGAAAACGTTTGCCCCAAACATATAAGAAAACAAATCATATTTGTTTTTCCTAAATCACAGGTACGCACCATTATAAAACAATTATAAGAACGCCTGAAATATGATTAAATTTAAACAAACAAAATTTTAATCAAAAAATTCAAACAACAAATATTTCAAATAAAAATTATTGATAATGGAAGCACCGCTCCTGAGTTTTTTTATTTTGAAATTTAATTTCCTCTATATATTTTCTCGCTCATATAACAATATATCAGCACTCTAATGTTGACGAATATATGAGATAGAACAATATGTCAAAATCGCTGTGAGACAAAAGCTCTATTTTCAAACTCTTTTCGAGCATCATATATAAAAGTCAACTACCCAGCGGGAAAATGAGAATTGATAAAAAAAAAAAATCGTAAATGGAATAGATTCTTTTGCTTACATTTTAGAACGTATTCCAAAGAATATATAAATTAAAGCAAAACATATGAATTGGAATATATCAATCAAAAGTTTATATCAACCAATAGCTGCGTTCGATTCGCCAGCCTATACTCAACTCATGTCGCTTATTTCAAAATTTGTATGGGAAAACAACAACAAAGTCGACAGTTAGTTGAGTTTAGAGTAGGTCAATTATCAGTTGAGTTGAGTAAAGTTGCGTTGCCAAGTTCTAATTTTTTAGTTGGTTTGTGTACGGAATAAGGTAAATGCAATAGATTCTGTCAAAATATGATGTGAGTACAGAAACAAAACTAATTTATTGACAGACTTTATGTGGTCTGTAAAAACAAAAGTGTTGCCAACTATGCAGTAAGTAACAGCTAAGTGAGTAGCCGTTTTTTTCGTAGTTGAGTTGAGCACTGGCGAATCGAACGCAGCTAATATATCAACGAATATATCAACCAAACAAATTTTGGCATAAGTGAGAAAAGCAACAGTCTGTTTTGATTTGTTTTCTCATTTCCGAAAATGAATACTTTTTATTTAAAAGAATGCATTTAAAAAGTGAATAAAAGAATCGATTTCTGTAGCTATTCATATGGAAGCGAGAAAAGAATGTACTACTATTTGTAGGACGTCAGTGTCCCACCGGCAAAATGAAAATGGATTCTAGAAACAAAAATCGTAAATAGAATGAATTCTATTGCTAACATTTTAGAATGTATTCCAAAGAATATATACATTTATAGCAAAACCTATGAATTGGAATCTATCAAGCAAAAGTTTACTGATTCGTTTTTATTCCAGCCATAATTGATTACGACCCATGTAATTATTTCTAATATATAAAATGTTTTTAGATTCCTTGCTTGCTTTTTTGACAAGTGAAAAACGAACTGATTCTAAAACAAATTCTGGTATAAGTGAGAAAAGCATCAGTCTGTTTTGATTTGTTTTCTTATTTCCGAAAGTTAATACATTTTATTTAAAATAATCATATATGTAATACTTCCATATTGGCAGTACACTGTACTGTGAATGTACACGAAATTGTGGCGCCCGTGGCGTAGTTGGTTATAAGTCCGTGGCCTCTATGTCAACGAACCTGGAGACCCGGGTTCTAACCCCAGCAGCGACAAAAAATTATTTGAATTAAAATGATTTTTATGTACGGCCGCCACCTCTCTGCAGACAATGGCAAACCTTAGAGAGTAATCAAAATGCCATGTAAAGCTAATTGAGAATAAGAACATTGCGTTCATCGCAGTTCGGAGTCGGCGTTAAACCTGTAGGTCCGGTTCTCGGTCAATTGTATATAAGAAGCATAAGAAGCTAGGTCAAAGTCCTTTCAATGGCTAAAATGACCAGTTATTTATTTATTTTTGGTTTTTTTTATGTACTCGAAATTTAATTTTATAACAAAAAAACTCAGGAGCGGTGCTTTCATTGTCAAAAATTTCATTAAAAATTTCTGTTGTTTCAATTTTTATGGTTGAAATTTTGTTTGCTTGAATTTTTCTTTTTAAATTTTTATCATATTTCACGCGTTGGTCTTATAATTGTTTTATAATGGTGCGTACCTATGATTTATGCAAAACAAATATGTATGCTTTGTTTTATTTTATGTTTGGGTAGACATTTTTCTTAACAACCGCCCCGTTGACGTATAGTAGTAGTATATTCAAATATACTAATACAAACAACAAAATCTTATGTAGGCTATCTCTCTTTGATTTCGTAGTTGAAACTCATTAAAAATTTTGTTTGCTGCCAATATTGAAGTATTACATACATGGTTTAATAAATAAGGTTGTCGCATGGGTGAGAGCGAGTTCCAATAAATGTCGAATCGAAGTTGACAACTCATACAAAATCTGAATGCGTAAATTGATAACATGCAAAGCCGATGAAGTTGTTGTTGTAGCTTTTCATTGATTGTGACAATTATGTGTACTGAGAAGAGAGTACGATCAGCCACGAGACAAACTAATTTATTCAACCATGATTACATATGTATATGAAAAGAATCTATTTAAAAAGTAAAAACAAACGATTCTGTAGCGATTCCACTTGAAGCGAGAAAAGAATGTACTATTCTTTGTAGGACATCAGCATGTTAAAAATAATCAATTCTAGAATCTATACTGGAGAAGAGAATTGATTCTTTTTTTATATAAAATTGCATCTTTTTCCCGATGGGGTGTTAAAAACAATCAATTCTAGAATCTATATTGGAGAAGAGAATTAATTTTTTTCCCCGGTGGGAAGGTCCACAAAAAAGAAAAAAAAAAGACAACAACATGTATTGAGTGCGGTACCAATGCTGCCACCTTTTTGAATGTAAAAATACTGCCACTTTTATAAAAGCATCGACAAAAATTCCGTGTCGATGTTTTGTTGAAATGTTTTGATGAAATTTATCAGCTTAAACGAGAGATATTTTTTATTTTAAAATAACAATTCTCTAAGGCCGTCATATATTTTTCTTACCTCTGAGCTGATATTTTTACGTATAAACGAGATTTTTATATATAGGGTATTTACAGATCCTTTCTAAAGTTGATATATAGTAACTTCAAAACGATGCTTCAATCAAATTGTGAGAAACCCTACACGTAGTTCATTCTAAAATTGACACGCCTTTTGAAAACAGAAGCTTTCTTTAATTTATTGATTTTTCAATAAAATAAAAATAACAAGAGAAGCTTTCTTTGATTTATTGATTTTTCAATTAAATAAAAATACCTTTCAGAAATGCCAGTTTGCTACGAAAAACAAACATGTTGGAAGGCAAGGCAATTTTACCAGTTTGTGTTATCTCTTTTTTACATGCAAAACAAAATCAAAAATAGTTACCATATGGCAAAATGTTTTAGAGTTAACAGACGGCGTAGTTAACACACCAGATAAAACAAAACTGTGAGTACCCCAATAGTCACAGCGCTAGGAAAAGTGAACCAATGCATGAAAAAAATGATCAGGAAGATACATAAAGTTTATTACTTTAGTTATTTTTTATTACATTAGTTAGCTGGTTACTTTATTCGGATGGAACTACTAAGTCGCTTCAACACAAATATACAATTTTACCGAAATTCAAACGGCTGTATTCATAAAAAATTATGAGCCTCTTACAAAGCCTTCATAAGAAAAAAATCGAAAAAAAATGTAAAAACATTTTTCATGTTGAACGTTTCAACAGCTTTCAAAAGCTCTTTTAAATGCTTGAAAAAAAAGAGAATTTTGAAAATGGTTGAAACCTTCAATAAACCCTCGATAAAGCATTTTAGAAATTTGTTTGTTCTCATCTAAGCACAAAAAATATTGTCAAAAATGTATCAAATTATTTCAAAATGTATCAAAAACAAACAAAATGTCAAAAAGTGTGAAAATGTTTGTTTATAAA